>CM060610.1:14123706-14483706 GCA_030578255.1 Tiaroga cobitis
CCAGGTTTGCCTGTTATTGTTGTTGGGGTAGTTCCTGTAATTGTCATCAAAGACGCCACTGAGGTTAATGTCTGTTTAGGACTCTTCTTAGGTAAGTACGTAACTGTCTTGCTTTCAGTTACATGTGGCGTCATCACAATGGTGGCAGCTGTGCTTGTGTGAGCAGTTATTCCCAATGAGCTTTCTGTGACTGTTAAAGTGTCTGAATGAGGAGTTGGTGATGGTGTTAATCTTCTAAGTGTGCTTTCAGAATAAAACAAAGGTTTCCCAGTGTGAAAGGCATCTTCTTTCAGATTTTCTTTGGTAACAGTCCCACTTCTGTTTACAGAAGATACAGATGTTTCCTTTTCAGCAGTCCCGTTGGTCTGTTCTGTCACGGTTGGCTCTGCAGCCACCACTTTAGCAGCAGCTGCTGTGACTGACTCATTTGTTTTTATGTGGCCCAGATTGGATGACCTGACCAACATGTTTTGAGCTTGTGGAGTTGTAGGCTTCACGTTGCTTACCTCCTTTTTGTTGACGATGGTTTGAGGTTTGGTATGTTCCTTGGGGATGGTGAGCTTCAAAATATCTATCACAGCAGGTGTCAGTGTGGTTCTCTCATCTCCTGTAGAGTTGTCTTTGGTGGAAAGACTGGTTTGAGCCTGAACGGATATCGGTTCAGTAGGCGTCTTAATCGGCTGGGCAGAGTCCAACAGTCCAGTAAATGGAGTTTGAAGGCCATTTCGTGCATCTCCTCCTTTTGAAACTTCACTCTTGGGTTTTGGTCGGACAGACCATGCCTTGATAACCGGCCTGAAGTGACGTGCTTTGTGATGAAGGAGCTGCTCGTCGGCAAAAAGATCAATTGGGCTGTCACCACTCTGACTATCATCTACTGCAATGAAGAACAAATCATTTTATATAGTAGCCTAGAAAAGAAATCTCAAACTTCTCTTTCTGAGAACTTTCAATTAGGCTGAACCATATATCAAAATAAAATTGATATTGCAATATGGCTTAGTGCGATTGACAAACCTATGATAAACAGACTGTTAATGTTACTGGACAGCTCATCATACATGATATAGTGTTTCACAGTCTCAGATCAGCTTGGTTTATTTACTTTGAATGAATAATTCTTTCCAAATAGAGCTATTCAATTCATTCAAGTCATTTTTTTCCAGTATAGTGCAGTCATAATTTTTAATAGATTTTGAAACCACAGTTATACTTACAGTTCTCCTCTGTGTCTGTCTCATCCATTGGGTCAGATTTATAGTATGTGATCCCCCTAACAATTATTTTTGGTTGCTTCTCCCTTCCTTGACGCTCTTGTTCTTGTAAAGCTGCGACGGCCTTGTTTAAGTCTGATCCACTGCTCTTCAGAAGATCTCCCACAAACTTTTCCTCGTATTTACTCTGTTCAGTACATCAGAGGACAATGTGATACTGCACCCATTAAATGTAGGCAGTTGTTTTTATAAACACTTTTTGTTGTACTGGTTGAAACACTCTTCACATTCTGATAGCAATCAATGATAAAAGTAATAGAAGTGGCATGGCTTTGGAGAGAGATCTCTGAAGGGAGGGTGGGATCTTATGCTTTCAAAACTATTGCTAGTCTCTCCGAATTTGCCTACCCTACCTTCAAGATGTGATTCTTAAAGGGATACTTCCCCCCAAAATTTACAGTACTCACTCTCATGTCATTCCAAATCCAAAACTTTGGTTAATCTTTGAAACACAACTTAAGATATTTTTAATGAAACCTGAGAGGTTTCTGTCCCTCCATTGAAAGTCCAGGTAAACAAAACTTAAAAGAGCCAAAAAGGTTAAATAAATAAATATCTTCATTTGTGTTTTGAAGATTAACCAAAGACTGATGGGTTTGAAACGACATGAGGGTGAATGATGACATAATTTTCATCTTGGGGTGAACTATCCCTTTAGCAGATTAATAGATCATCATCTATTTTGGATCTTTGATAGTCCAAGTCATTTGGCTCTTTTCATGCCAAATTATGTAAGAGTTGACAGCAGTATAAATTAGTAAGAGTTTCAAAACACAACATGAGGTCACTTTTGACTCTGAGACAGATCCTAAGTAAATAAATAAATGTCGGCAGCAGGTGGGCCATTTCACTTTGTGGCTAGCAAAATGTTTGGATTGTTCCACTGTTAGGTATTGGACATGATAATTATGTAACGCAACATTTGTTTTAAATAGCTCCACCCACCTCTATGTGTCGAAAAGCAGCTGCTTCGTCATTCTGCTCCCTCAAACTCGTCCTCTTCAGCTGCTGTTCTGAGGACAGATTTGTAGGTGAGGATGTGGGTGACAGTGGACTCGGAGAGTTGCTCCTTGTGTTTGACTTCTCCTCGGTCTGGTTGTTTAAGACCATCTGTCAATAATAAAACACATCAATAATGTTTTCAAAAAGTATAAGATAGGAAAAGAAAGGAAACAACACTTACTTTTTCTATTGTGTCCATGCGATCAAGAAGCTTGGTGGTGACTGAGTGCAATTTCAATAGGTCCATGCCATAGAAGGCACCCTCCAGCAATTCCAGTATAGTTGACAGCTGTAACGATGAAGTAAATTCCATCATGGCAAGAGCTGGTTTTATTTTAGAATAGGAAACGTTATGCATTGTTATCCTGCCATATTTTGGTATATATAATATCCTATTTCAGATATGGTCACCTTGACATTATCTTTCCCAGCCTGTTGCAGCCTCTTCAAACGGAAGTCACCCTCACAAGGGTTTAGAGCCGACGGAGGTGCAATGCATTGACATTTGCAGTGGGGTCCTGATGTGATGGTCTCCACCGTATAGAAATCCTGAGGCGTCGCGTGGCCGTCCTGGATCCGCTGGCACGCGCTCGCGCTCATAGGTCTGACAACACATTTACAGCCACAGTCAGAGCCTTCCGAAAGCGCTTTCACTTTGTCATAATCACCCAGCAGCTACAAAGAAAAGAGGACGGATGCATTTTCCAGCAAGCAAAATCACCGCACTTTGTTGCAATGTAACATATCTGACGGTCGTTGTTTGTAAATGGATTTTTTTTTCAATTACCAAAGTTGTTGTCTATTAATTTAACTGAAACATTTATAATAACTTTCATTAATAACATTAACAAACTCTGTCGCATTCAAAACAGTGTGCGCGTTTAAAAAATATATAAAGAAAGACAAGTTTTTAAGCAGCCTAATTTTCGATTCGTCTCGCCGAAACGATTGCCACCGATGGCAAAATTTTACGATAAACAATGTCAGTAGTAGTCTAGCTAGCTACTTATTTTGTGAGTACGATTGATCCTGCAGCTGTTGCTATAGTTACTTCCTCAGGAAAACCAATTCCCTGGAGAACCCAACGCCTGATATATAGTCTACAAGCCTTTAATGTGGACTGCAATTTTGTACTTTTCTTCGAGAATGCTGTTGAGACGAGCCAAAAACTGAATACTTTTCAGTTTCCCCCAATTCGCACCCTGCATTCAAATAGTTAGAAATATCATAACTTCTATAGGCATAGTTGAATCATATAGGCCTAATTATTTGATTCATCTATATATATATATATATAGGCCTATATATTAAATGTTTTTATAGGATAGTCTTACTTGAATTTACATCAAAACCGATATGTTAGGCATTGTGCAGAGTTAATAACTTATTAATGAAAGTCATGACATGTAACTAATTGCAGATTATAGGCTAAAGAAACTACAGTGGAATATCATTTCGAGCGCTGGTGAAAAGTATCTTACCTGACTTAATATAGTTTCATGATTATCTCTTTCAACTTGCAATGTGTCATTTTGTTCCTTTGTCTTCTCCAGAAGTCGCTGGTGTGATTTCGGGGCGGCTGAAGTGAGAGCGAATGCCATGAGCCATAAAACCCACCAAATTCCCATCTCGGTCATAATGCAAGTTGTTTGATATAATCCCTTTAAACATATGGCACTTTAGATTGTGCGTTCAAATTGGGCTTTTCCTCTTCAAAAACGATAAACCGCCAAACACATCTCCATTTGCACTGCCCTCCAGATGAAATACTAACTGAAGCGGGATGAGGTTTTGCAAAAGTCCAGAAGGTAAATTCCAGATGAGGGCAGGTGCTGGTCCTCAGCATGAAACTGGATTGAGAAGAAGCAGCAGTGGCGTGACATTTGAGCTGAAATGAGGGGGCTGGATGGAGGAGAGACGCACTGAGCACGCTAAATGTTGCGCGTGACTTCTGTTTCTAGTCGTCATAACTACTATAATCCTCCAAACCTAGTGAGCCTTCAAACAAACTTTATGTGAACTAAATTATTTATGAGGAACAGAAGAAACATTTGCAATGACGGTAGAATGGAACGCACCTGTGAAATGACATCATGTACGCAGCTTCTACGGTAAATATTGTAGTTAGATCCAATAATAACTCCAAAATATTATTTGTTTTGTTTTAGTAAATAGGCTGTCTCTTTTTTTGCAAGAAGTGCGAATCAAACATTTTAACATTGTTGCGTTTAATAGAAGTTTCACTTTTGTATGTTCCAAAAAGTTTAGCTAGATCAGAAACATTACAATCGAAGTGTTTCAGCGCCACCTAGCGTGTGTTAAGTCATACAGAAGATGATATACAAATACGTAGTAGGCTACAAAGTTCACTCTTTTCTGTTAATGGCAGGTGTTAGACTACTATGAACCACTAGTGGTCAGTGTTGCGCCATATTATTGCGTGACTGTGTAGACTCAGAATCATCACACTCTGAAGTTTTTAGTGGTGAAGTTTAAGTTTACCCTTTCATTTCCACAGAACTCACACAAGTAGCTGAAATGAAAACTGCGTTCACGTTGACCAAATGAACCAAACACTTATAAGGTCTGCACGAAGAGCTCCAGCTCCAATAGGAAAGAACAAGCTCCAGAGTAAATATGAGAAGGATGGCACTGGTGTATTTTTTTTATTTTATTTACAAACGGTAGGACCACTATCAGCCTACTGTATGTACAACAATAACAACAACAACAACAAAAACCAATAATAGCAGCTATATTGTTTATATATATAAATAAATAAATAAATAAATAAATAAACAAATAAATAAACATATATATATATATATATATATATATATATATATATATATATATATATATATATTTCACTACGTGAAAGGTCATTTTCAAAAATCTATAATAGGGGCACTTTAAGGATTTCTCCGTTTGTGTAGGCTAGTACTATCAATATTATATATGCCTACAATGAAAAAAACACTTTTTTATTTTTTAAGATGTGAACAGGTTGAACTATGATTTGTCCTTTGTCCCCCTGCTTCACTCTAGCTTTATGAGTTGACTGGCCCTTTAAGAAGCGTCGCCTGTGTTTCCACTACTACACGACAACACAATACAGTAGCACAACACAAGCGTCTACCGAGCGGAACAGTCCATCATCCACACAGGCTGCATATCCAATGACGAGCTTATTCGTTTTCTGTAACATATATTTTTTTTACTGTAACGATGTAGTAGATGACAGAAGAATTCGTTAAGACTATATTATTATCGTTAGCTTAGCTTTCGTACATCATCATCAGCAAAGGGAGATTCTAGTAACGTTAGTGGCTAACGGCTATCAGCTCCAACAACAGAGGTTAACCAAAGATGTGCAAATAAAAGTGATGCTCCTCTACCGCGGATGACCAAAGGTCCTATCGAGCGCAACAGGACTGGTAGCAATCGACGTCAAGATGATGAAGAAAAAGAAGTTTAAGTTCAGAGTGGATTTTGAGCTTGACGAGCTGTCTTCGGTTCCGTTCGTGAACGGAGTTCTGTTCTGTAAAGTCCGCCTGCTCGACGGCGGATTCTCGGAGGAGTCATCGCGGTAAGGAGGCTGTTAAATATGGAGGAATGAAGATGGGTATTATTATGGGAATAGGTGATATTGGGCTGCTTTTATTCTTTATTGCTTTCTAATAAAGCATAACCAAAATATATAGGCTATTCATTCATATTGAGAATCAGAAATTATTGCACATATAGTACATATTCAGAGCGGGGGGTCTGTGTTAAAGGGTCTAAAGATTGTTAGTTGTTTACGTTCGTGTGTAAGAGGTCATGTGCACTAAGTTAAATGTCAAGACTAAAGTCAACACTTTTGTGTTTTTGTAGGTCTGATCATTTCAAAGCAAGTTTAATGGTGGCTTCATAAAGATTAGTGATGTAGGATTATTTTACATATAATGTCTATATTATGTGGAATTTACTCAAAATGAATTAATTTCATGTAGATTTTTAGCCAACTTTAGGTTGTCAAAAACCTAAAGTTTAACTGTTAAAACCCTTGTCAGCATGTAAGTTGTATTTTTATATACAAATGAAGTTTAAACCGTCATAGCTTATGAATAATTACACCATGTATAACCTAGACTACATGACTTAAGTTTTACTCAAGAGGAAATGGCCTGGTGCTCTAGGAAGCTGACATCAATTCCTGTAAATTAGTTAGTAAGTATAGTATGGCAGAGGACATGGATAAAAATAATGTTAAGAAAGTGGACTGCTCTTGGATTTGATCATTGTGAATATGAAGATGTCACTGACATTGACAGTTGAAAAATAATACTACCTGAGCTAATAAGTCACTTCCCACTGGCAAAATATTTTTTTTTTCAGGAGAACCAACAAAATTTGGTCTGAGTTTACTTGCTGTTTTTAATTTGTAACTTTTATCAATCAACCACATCCTGTATGCTGTGTGTGCTTGATTTTTTTAAGCAGTTCTTTAGCTTCAGTCACTTCAGGCCACGCATTAAAACTGTATGTGTATGTGTGTGTGTGTGTGTGTTTGATGTGTGAACGAGCTGTTCTGTTCTCAGACGTGCACACAGGTTGACCTCCATGCAGTATGTTAATGCACCACAGGTTTAAATGTAGAGCAGCAAAGAGAACTGTTCAGTGTTACAGATTATTTGTGCACGATGAATGTCTTGTAAATGTGACAGTCAAGTGCTGGACCCTCCAGTGTTATGTTTAATTTATTCATGCATTTGGCAAAAATGGACTGCATTTATATAGCGCTTTCACAGACCCAATGGGCACCAAAGCGCTTTACATATTGCCTCACATTCACCCATTCACTCACTCACTCATTCATACACCGACGGCCGTGTCAGCCATGCAAGGCGCCACCCAGCTCGTCGGGAGCAGCTGGGGTTAGGTGTCTTGCTCATGGACACCTCGACACTTGGTCAGGTGGAACCAGGGATTTAACCACCAACCTTCCAGTTTGTAGACAACCTACATGAACCACTGAGCCACTGCCACCCGATAAAGATTATTTTATCCAGGGGTTATACAGGGGTTGGACAATGAAACTGAAACACTGGCCAATATTATATTGGCCACCAGATTGACCCCCGTGCATATTGAAACCTCCAACACTAATAGTGTTGGAGGTTTCCACGCCTATATGCGCGGCCTGGTGGCCAATCTTCACTGATTACAATTCCATCAGTAGAGCAGAGTGTGAAGGTTGAATCCGCAGAGCAATAGCACAGATTTACATAAAATATTGCAATCCACACAAAATAATAGGAGACATATCAGAGTTCAAAAGAGGACAAATTGTTGGTGCTCATCTTACTGGCTCATCTGTGACCAGGACAGCAAGTCTTTGTGGTGTATCGAGAGCTATGGCATCCAGAGTAATGTCAGCATTCCACTGTGACGAACTACATCCGACAGGAATAACTGTCGACACAAGAGGAAGCTGTCTGAAAGGGATGTCCAGGTACTAACCCGGATTGTATCCAAAAAAATATTAACCCAACTCACTGCAGAACTAAATGAGCACCTCCTGTTCACCAAAACTGTTCGTCGGGAGCTCCACATCCACAGTGTCAATATTCATGGTCGGGCTGCTATAGCCAAACCTTTGGTCACTCTTGCCAATGCCAGTTGTTGGATTCATTTGTTTCAACAGTGCAAATCCTGGGCTGTGGACAATGTAAAACATGTATTGTTCTTTGAGTTCACCTTCACTGGTGTGGAGAAGCCCCAAAGTCATCTAAATCGACAACTTGTATGTTAGATCCTATACCGACTAAGCTACTGAAAGAGATGTTTCCAGAGGTCATATATCCTCTTCTTAATATCATTAATTCATCTTTGTCTCTAGGATACGTACCAAAAACCTTTAAATGCTATGATAAAACCGCTTGTTAAAAAACCACAACTTGATCCTACAGAATTAGTCAATTACAGGCCGATCTCGAATCTGCCTTTTCTGTCAAAGATATTAGAAAAAGCAGTATCTTCACAACTATGTTCCTTTCTAGAAAGAAATGATATCTGCGAGGATTTTCAGTCCGAATTTAGACCGTACCATAGTACTGAGACTGCTCTCATTAGAGTCACAAATGATTTGCTCTTATCATCCGATCGTGGTTGTATCTCTTTATTTGGTGTTACTCGATCTTAGTGCTGCATTTGACACCATTGACCACAACATTCTTTTAAATAGACTAGAAAACTATGTTGGCATTAGTGGAATTGCACTAGCATGGTTTAAATCATACTTAACTGACCGTTATCAGTTTGTAGCAGTAAATGAAGAGATGTCTTATCGATCACAAGTTCAGTATGGCGTACCACAAGGCTCAGTACTAAGACCGTTCCTGTTCACTCTGTACATGCTACCATTAGGAGATATCATTAGGAAACATGGAGTTAGCTTTCACTGTTATGCCGATGATACTCAGCTGTATATTTCTTCAAAACCCAACGAAACTTACCAATTCACAAAATTAACGGAATTCATAGCTGATATAAAAAATTGGATGACTAGTAATTTTCTACTACTAAATTCTGAAAAGACAGAGATTCTAATTATTGGACAAAAAACTTCCACACGTAATAACCTAGAATACTGTCTAACATTTGATGGCTGCTCTGTTAAGTCTTCGTCGTCGGTTAGGAACCTGGGTGTGCTCTTTGATACCAACCTTTCTTTTGAAAGCCACGTGTCTAGTATCTGTAAAACTGCATTTTTCCATCTTAAAGGGTTAGTTCACCCAAAAATGAAAATTAAGTCATTAATTACTCACCCCCATGCTGTACCAACCCCGTAAGGCCTTCGTTCGTCTTCGGAACACAAATGAAGATATTTATGATTAAATCTGAGAGGTGGATGACTGCTACATAGGCTCCCTAAGGGAATGACACTTGACAGCCCAGAAAGTCATTAAAGAAAATGTTTAAATATTCCATGTCGCAACAGTGGCTCAACTGTAAGTTTATCAAGCGACGAGAATACTTTTTGTGCGAAAAAACAAACAAAAATAACGACTTTATTCAACTATTCCTTTTCTTCCTTGTAGGCCTGAAACGAGATTTCAAGAGATTTCCACGACGCATGCGCGAGAATTGCGATCTCCTTCAACTACTTCAGTTAAGTTCTCGCGCGTGCGCGTCGTGGAAATCTCTTGAAGTCTCGTTTCAGGCCTACAAGGAAGAAAAGGAATAGTCGAATAAAGTCGTTATTTTTGTTTTATTTCCGCATAAAAAGTATTCTCGTCGCTTGATAAACTTATAGTTGAGCCACTGTTGTGACATGGAATATTTAAACATTTTCTTTAATGACTTTCTGGGCCGTCAAGTGTCATTCCCTTAGGGAGCCTATGTAGCAGTCATGCACCTCTCAGATTTAATCATAAATATCTTAATTTGTGTTCCGAAGACGAACGAAGGCCTTACGGGGTTGGTACAGCATGGGGGTGAGTAATTAATGACTTAATTTTCATTTTTGGGTGAACTAACCCTTTAAAAATATATCTAAAATACGCCATATGCTCTCATTGGGAAATGCGGAACAATTAGTCCATGCGTTCATGACCTCAAGGCTAGATCATTGTAATGCTCTACTGGGTGGTTGCCCTGCACGCCTAATAAATAAACTACAGCTAGTTCAAAACGCCGCAGCTCGAGTTCTTACCAGAACCAGGAAATCTGACCATATTAGCCCGGTTCTGTCAACACTGCATTGGCTCCCTATTAAACATAGTATAAATTTTAAAATATTGTTGATTACTTACAAAGCACTAAATGGTTTAGCTCCGCAGTACTTGAGCGAGCTCTTAACGCATTATAGTCCTTCACGTCAATTGCGATCTCAAAATTCCGGCCAGTTGATAATACCTAGAATATCTAAATCGACTGCTGGCGGTAGATCCTTTTCCTATTTAGCACCAAAACTTTGGAACAGTCTTCCTACCATTGTCCGGGAAGCAGACACACTCTGTCTATTCAAAGCTAGACTAAAAACACATCTCTTTGACCTAGCATACACATAATACATTATATACTTCTATAATTCAATGTTAGGCTGCATAGATTAGGTCAGCCGGAACTGGGAACACTTCCCTTAAATCTTGATGTACTCGTTACATCATAAGAAGAATGGCATCTACGCTAATATTAGTGTCTTTGTTTATCCCGAGGTTTTCCCGCAGCCTGCCGGATCTAGGCCGTGTCCAGATCTGACGAAGGAGATCCGCCTGGACCCGATGACAATGCAGTGCTGAAGTATCCACTATCCTCTCCCTATGGAGGATCCCTTTCCCACTCTACAGATAAAGCGCTGTGAATTTTGGTTCGCGTACCCCGAAGTGATAAAATAAAACAAAATTCTGTGCCAAAATTTATAGGCAAGACAAGTAGTTTGTTTAGGCATGGGTTGTATGGAATTACAAAGCTGCGCACATATTTTCAAAAGCACATAACTATAGAATCAATTCTGAATGAGCATGTGAACGGCGTCAGTGTTAATCACAGGTTCGCGTTTAAAGTCTGATCATTTTGACGGAGGTGAATCAATCAAAATTAACTTTAGCTGGAAATAACATTATTCAAGAACCGCTATAAAGCCAAAACAATCTCTGTTACCTTAAATTATATGTTTATCTCTGTAAAGCTGCTTTGAAACAATCCATTGTTAAAAGCGCTATATAAATGAAGATGACTTGACTTGACAAAGAGGTTTGACCTCTTTTGCTGTTGCTGCCCAGAGTGAAGCACGGGGGTGGATCAGTTTTGGCTGCAATATCATGGCATTCCCTACTGTGCTTGATGACTGACAACTGTTCTGGAAGAGGAATCCCTCTGGCCACTGTGAAGAACTTATATCTGTCATTCCCAAGACAAAATGATTCTGGATTGGCTGCAAATTGAGACTCTACACAATACTAATAAACTACTGTGGTCTAAAACCGTGTTTCAGTTTCATTGTCCAACCCCTGTACATTGTACATTTAAATATACATTTGATCCGTTCACTCGTTCCCTGATAATCAAACCCATGATCTTGGTGTTGCTAGCACCATGTTCTACTGTTTGAGCTTTAGGAATATTGTGTCACTCATGTTTCTGTCCCTGTTTACTTCTTTATGATTTGTTTCAGACTAAAACAGACAGTTTTTTTAAAGTCCCTGTAACATTGAACAGTTCTACATTAGCATCCAGCAAAGAGGAAAAAAGGACGGCAACAACTAATTGATAATAATAAAATTAATAATAAAAAGTATTGACAGGTAATTTTATTGTTGATTGGTCGGGTTTGTGGTTTGGTAGTTTATTTATTTATTTAAAATGTATTATATGTTAACTTTCATATTTGAAACTATTTTTGCACACAATGTGTTAGATTTATTATATAGACTCGTGCACTGATCAAGATGTGCAATATCCATTTAATCAATAAAATGGATAAAATTAATTGATCCCTTAAAAAACTATTTGTACAAAATCAGCTGTCTTTTCCCTCTCAGTTTGTCTGTGTTCTGCTGCAACGTTTGTCATTCACTCGCTTTTGGAGCTCCGCAATACAAAGGCTTCCCACAGTTAAACATTAACGTGTCAGGCAGTGACAGTGGGCTGTCAAACTTCACCATGACAAATTCTCCTCAAAGCATCTCTCCCACCATACATAAGCAAGTAGCGTATTCATCCATACAGAAAGAGAGTTGTAGACTAACACCGCAGCAGCTTAGATAGCTTGGGCTGCACCAGTGCTTCTCTTTTCAACTGCAGTTTGCAGGGAGTGTCTTGAGGTTCGTGAGTTTATTCTCCTTTTATAGGCTTGAGTGTGCCTCCATCTGCCTGTGGTGATCCTTTTGAAGAACTCCTGTTTCATTGCAGACATCCTTTGGGAGAACCCAAGAAAGAAGCACACAGAACCAACGCACTCCTGTTCTCATTCGTTCAACTGACTTTGCCATGGCAACGGCATATATTCTAAATACGGAAATCAGACCAGTGGCTTGTCATGGTTTAAGGTTCTGTATTACAATATTAGGCCTGTTGCACATTTTGGCATAATCAAGCCTATAAATGAGATTAACAGCTTGTTTTTCCCAAGAGAGGAGTGATGCTAATGAATAATTGTGTCTAATGGACCAATGGGAAAAAAGTATTGTACCATAAAGTCTTTCCAGGAAGAATTGTTTTCATTTGTGCTATTAATGCATGGCATTAGCACCTAATGCTACTAAATTCATTATTTTTTTTGTGTTTTCACATCATTAGTGCTTTGTAGTGAAGGTTATAATGAGTCATTGTGATGCTGAATTGTTCCAGTAAGCTCTGTGCGCCACCAATAGTGTCTATTATATCAGAGAGTCAGAGGCTAAGCACGATTCATTTTGTGATGGCTGGAAAGCAAAAGTCTAAGTTTGATCTGCAGGTGCTGTTATTACAAATATGGAGCATCCTGTATCGATTGGAGCTCTGGACTTGGCCGGGTTGTATGTCTGATTTATGAGTCTGCAGTTTTTCTTTTATAGTCTCACTGCCAGTAATTTGCCGATAATCATATTGGTTAGGAAAGGAGTCATATTACCTGACATTATCATGTCCTCCTTTTATTATAAGTTTGCAGTGCCACCTTTTATGTTGGTGAGAAGAGGCAGCAAAGCAGCACTTTGGACTGGTAAAGGAGTAATAACAGTTAAAATCAACATGAAATCTAAATGTATTATAATTTGATGGCATATTAGTATCCTGTTTCGCTCAGAAATATGTCTTATTACAGAGGAAAATGGCTTTGCTAAATTGATTTTGTATTGATTTTAACTTGTCAATGTTTTTTTTGTAATATGCATGTCAAGAGCTCAATTTATAAAGTGAAATGCAGGTTGTTGTTTACAGTGAGTCATGCAAAGATCTGTAGAGCCTTAGGGGCTGTTTACACGACAACTAAAAATGGGATACTTTTTATGCATTTTGGCCGTTCATTTACACAACAACGGCAATCAGGCATTTGGGGGCCTGAAAATGCAAACTTTTGAAAACGGGATTCATTGTTTCCGTGTAAACTACAAAAACGAGAATTTGTGAAAACCGATGTCATGCGCATGCATTTTATGCGTTCAGTCTATAGACTTGCGTATGTGCACAGGTGTGTAGTGTTTCTTTACAAAGTGACATCGTCAACTACTGGCCTGTTATGTATATACAGCGTTTTTAGTTGTTTTCGTCTTTTTTCGTTTTTAGTTGTCTTTCGTTTTTAGTATTTGTACGCAAAAAAAAACGTAAAGGGAAAACTTTTCCGTTTGCAGTACATCTTTGTCGTGTAAACGTACTCTTCGTCCAGGGTTTTCAGTGCTGGCTAAGTTCTCTGAGGTTTTTCTTTACACAGAAGGATAATTTCCCTCTGCCCATCTATTGTGAATAAAAAGTGTGATATTTTGAGCATTACAGCCATTATAAATCATTCTTACATGTGTAACTGTAATTGTTGTTAGTAAGGAACTCTCACACTGTTTATTTCCTTAGAAACTGCCCATGTTTAGTAGAAGGAAAATCATTTCTTGTTGGGAGGATAGTATTGACATTTGTTTTGGGAAGTCGTTGGCCTCTGCTGCCTTGGTGAGAGAATCAGAGTTGAGGGTTTCATCCAGCTGTGGTTTAACCCAATGACTCAATCGGCACTAAGCTTGAGCCTCATGGTAGGGAATCTCTCCAGCTGGATGGGAGGTGCCCGATTATGTGTTATTTTGGCTGTGTTTCCCATAGACATCGTTGTGGACCGTTATGAAATGATAGAATATGAGGATGTTAATGCAAGTGTAGTATGTGGTGTGGAATTGTTGTGTTTTATTGCAAAACACACACACACATTCACTATTAACTAGGAGTTTTCCCCTCAATAAACTCCTAAAGGTCATGTTTTAGGGTAGGGTTTTTTCTTCATAAAAAAAAAAAAAGTCAAAATACTTTTTTTAATAAATCAGAAAATGACAAATAATTATATATAATGATGCTGAAAATTGCCATCACAGGAATAAAGTACATTCAAAAGAATATTAGAATAGAATAGTTATTTTAAGTTGTAGGCTACCAATATTTTCTATATTTGTGATCAAAAAAATGCAGCCTTGGTGAGCATAAGAGACTTCTTTTACCCCAAACAGTATAGAGACTTCTTTTACCCCAAACAGTAGTCTATATATGCTTTTAACGAAATATTTATTTATTAATATGGTACACTTTCCCTCAATACCACTGACATTTTAGTCTGATGTGAAAATCTAGTCTCACAAGCAATGCTGCTTGACCTAAGCAATTCATGACGCCCCCCTGGAGTGCCTACAAGGGCACAACCTTGCATCTTTGAGTTAGCAGCCCTGTCCTTTGACTACAATTCTTTAAATTAACATCCTTAGAATTCACATCACTCTCTTACGTGTGTTTAATAGCATCACAATTTTCCTGAAGTTCATTTCATAGACTCGTATCTCTCCAAAAGCCCTCTGGGTCTCGCTCGTCTGCCCTGTCTGCAAACATCTGTCTAATTAGGAAGCAGAACACTCCTGCACATGCAGGTCCATTTTCAGATTGGAAATTAATTAAACTTCTTGTTGCCAGTATGGCCTTCTGACTCCAGTCTCTAATTAATCACAGATTGTAAGTCAAGACTCTTTTAATGCAGGACTTGAAGTGAATATCAAAATCACTCTATTGAATTGGGGCTGGATTATGTGACTCATTCTGTTGTGAAATCATTTCAAAATCTCCCCGAGGAGCAATGCTTCAGGAACTGTCCACCCGTGTTGGATTTTGCAAATGCAGATCAGATAGTGTGAGAGAGGGTTCACGCTGTTTTGGATGAGTGCGTGTTTGTTTTAAAGCCTTGAGCCAATGCTGTGTTCTTTACAGTGACACCTTGCATTAACAACCCGATGTGTGTTTGCGTTTTACAGGGAGACGGTCCAGGCAAACTGTGTACGCTGGAGAAAAAGATTCTCCTTTCCCTGTAAAATGAGTGCAAATGCTGGAACCGGAGTCCTTGACCCCTGTGTGTGTCGAGTTTCAGTCAGAAAGGTACAAACACACTCCTGGACACTCTGTCGGTTAGCAATAAACAGTTTGGAGTTGAAATACTGAGAATGATTTGATTTTTTTTTTATGTAACAGGAACTAAAAGGTGGAAAGACTTATGCAAAGGTAATTTAATTTTTTTATCAAACATACCAACACTATTCAGTATATTTGGGTAGCTGACATGATGTGCACTGTTTGATATGCTGTAAGTCATCTAAAACGATTTAAGCATTTTCAAATTATTTTGAAACAATTATTAACATTTGCTTTTTATAGCATGATGATAGTTGAGAAGGTATGTGGAATAGTTTTAAAAATTAGTCACACTGCATGACTATTTAAATCAACTACACAAATGCTAAAATGTGATTCTGGTAAAAAAAAATCAATCTAAAATATAAATATTTCCTTCTAAATTCATATATGTTTCATATAGCTAAAATCATGTTAAAAACTAAAAATGTACCTTTCATGAATGGACACTAACACAGGGCATTGGTAATTCATCAAGTAGACAGTTCTGAGAGGATTATAAAATATTGATAGCAAAGTAACAGCTAAAAATAGATCACCCTGGAGCATTGTGTTTGTATGTGCTTCTGTTTGTGTATGAGCAGGGCACTTCTGTTCATAAAGGCATTACCTTTTTATTTAGCTTTTTATTCAAAAGCTCAGTTGCCTTTTATTTTTTATAATTTTTCTATTGGCAAAAGCAAGATTAAACTAAATTTCTTTCCTGAATGTGTACTGCTTTGTCTCTCTGTATAGCTGGGTTTTGCTGATCTCAACCTGGCGGAGTTTGCGGGATCGGGTAGCACCACACGCAGGTGTCTGCTGGAGGGTTATGACACCAAAAACACTAGACAAGACAACTCCATCCTTAAGGTATAGAAAGGCTCAGACTTCCTCTCAGGATCTTTCTTCTCAGCTGAACTCCATTGATGCTTTGAGTCTTGATTTATGTAACTTGAGTTACAACTTAGTGGTTCTTAGTGGTGCTATTGGTCACTAATTAGTATTACAAACTCCTCAACTTAGATGAGGATATATTCAATCATACTATCTTAAAGGGGTCATATGCTTTTTAATATTTTCTTTTTCTTTTAGTGTGTAATGTCTTTCTTTGTGCGTGTTTACGTTCTGCGAAGTTACAAAGCTCATAGTCTCCCACAAAGTGATTTATTCTGTCTAACAGAGAGCACTGATTCAGACCTGCCTAAAAAGCCTTGATCAAAGTCCAGATACAACTTCCCCAAAGGAATGTGCAAAGAAAGAAGGACAGGTTTCAGTGAATTAAAGTGTTGTCGTAATTTCATGGAGACGCTGTGTGTTTGGATGAGAAAGCAAAATCGCTTTTGCTTTTAGAGGTTAAGGTTTATTTATAAAGCTGTTTCTGAGCATTACAACCCAAAAGTTTGTTTGTGCACAGGGCATTTTACAGAGGACAGCTTTCTGAACCTAGGAGAGTACAATGCAGGTTATATACAAAGACTACTTTCCACTGTGAAACATTCTGCTCAAGTTGTGTATGCAAAGTTGGTCCCGGTCGATAGGCTTGATCCATCTGCATTTTCAGAATCTGACTCGGGCTCGAACTGATACCGTAAAAGAGACAAAATCATTATTAACTGTGTTTACAAAAATTGCTTTAGAAGCCTTGGAAGCTGAAGCTCATGATTATGGCATGAGGCGTTACTTTTCCGACACACGCTTGAGGTGATTGGCCAATCACTGGGTCAGCTGGCCAATCAGAGCACTCTAAGCTTCTCGGAAGGAGGGGCTTTGTAGAAATCAGCGCGTTTCAGAAGAATAGAGAAGCTGCAATAAATGTACCAGTGGCGTGCAGTGGTGTTCTAAAATGAGGAGGAGGCAATGTCCTTTAAAATAAATCAAATGTAAATTCATGTCCCATGTTACACTTGATGTTGTCACATTTTCATGGTTAAATAAACATTACATTACATAAAATAAGAAACTAAATACAATTCTGTATTTTTTATTAAAACCAAGTATAAATCTAATCAAATTAGTGATTTTAAGCATTTTTACATATATTCCAAAATAATATCTAACGGCAGTATTAATTTAAATAATATATTTTATTTGTGAACTGAAGTTCCGCTGTTCTTTATAGGCTAATAGTCTATTTAGTTTGGGATTTTCAGTCATCAAGCTTACACTGATCACAGACCATGGGATGAAAATGTACAGAAAATGTACCTTTAATTTCACCAAGCTAATTGCTCACTAAAAAAAACCCAGTCATCAAATTTTCAGGCCATTTCAAGTTTGATTTTGACGTGACAAAGCGATGATATATAAGTGGGTGAGTTGTTTACTTGCTCTTTAATTAGTCTTCCCATTAATTCCATCATTTTGTTCATTCAGACTGATTTGCGAATGCGGAACATGCCCGAAAACGAGAGGTGGGATTTATCGCACAAACCAATAATATACAATCATAGGACGATGGAGGCATTGCCTCTCATGTGACATTTCCCCATTCATTATTAATTAGCCAATCACCCCACCAAACACACCTTTGATGTAACACCCCTGAAATGAACAGCATGTGAAATGTACAGTATGTGTTTTTAAACATTAATGCATGTTAACCTGTTACACACAATTATCAAAATAATGACCTCTTTGAGGGGGGGGGGGGGGGGGGGGGGGGGTTAATTCTTCAACCTAGAATTTTACCTGGCAGATGATAAAACAGGTGAAAAAATCCCTCTCTTTTTACCTGGGCTGTAAGTAACCTAGCAACCATTCAGAACACCCTAGCAATCGTATAGCAATGCTCTAATAAACACTTTAGCAACTGCCTTGCAACATACTGGAAACCATCCAAACATTATTTATTTAGTTAGTTACTGTAAGGGCCAAAAATGAAATGTTAAATGTCATTCTTATTTTTTGTCATTTGTCTTTGCATGCAGGTGATTATTAGCACACAGCTGATGTCTGGGGACCCCTGCTTCAAAACGTGAGTGTTACTTTTGACTGCGTTATGAATGTGTTATAATTCAGTATTGACCAAAATTCAGTTCAATTCAGTTCAATTCAATTCAGAATTGAAGTTTGGTTGTGAAAAGGGCCTATTTCTATCTCTATGCCAACCTATCTGCATTTTTAAATTTAGATTTAGCTAAAGACCCTCAGAGACCTTCTCCTGTTAAACATTTGAAGTTGCTATAATAGTATTTTCTCAGAAATGGCCCGTGTGTTGGGAAGGAGTGTTAATTTGCGCTCTGGGGAAGTCAGAGCTTTAAACACAGTTTTGAATACTGGAAACCAACACTGTCCACCCACACATGTACACACACACTGTAGCTCACACTGTGCGTGAAGGCAAAAACCGGCTAAAAACATTTGTGTGGAGAGAGCATGGAGTTCGGGGATTCTGGGGGTTGCTTTTAAACCATGTTGTTGAATGCGGGTTCTCCATGGATTAGGCCTCCGTCCACCGCCATGGTGATAGGCATTCAAGGTGATGCCGAGAGCCTGCTGGAAGACAGGAAAGGAGGAGACACACAGAAACCTTTTCTGAGCCTCTCAGGTAAACTTAACACAAAATGCACTGGTCACTGTTTGCAATGAATCGGAATGAGACACACAAATACAGCAGCTCCATACGCAGACCTTGTTTTTTTTTGTTTTTTTTACATTTGTCCTTTACATGTGCTTGAATGTGTATGCATTTCTTATATTTTTATGTTTGCATTATGTTGGTTGCTCTAATCAACTGTCCAAATCAAACACCCTTTGAAAAGCTTCTCATTAATTCTGCATCCAGTCCTGTAGGAAAGAACAAGACTGTATGTTTGATTTGATGCGGCCAAACTAACAGGAGCTTGAAAGAGTGCTCTCTCTCCCCCACTCTCTCTTTTATCCTTTCTTTTCCTTCATACATGCTGTGTGCCTTTTCCGTCCAGCGGCTGGCGAAAGCTTTAGTCTTTAATGTATAATTTAGCCATGTGCCACTGTTGACTCTTAACTCGGTTTTCATAGTGATTCATATGACTGAATGCTTATGATGAAGAGCAGGCTTACAATTCATAAAACATGGTTAGCTTCCAAGTGCCTCTTCTGTAGATATTTTGAGTTGCGATCACTGAACAATATTAAAGCCGTATAAATATTCATGTTTAATCTGAAATTTTAATGGAATACAAGACAAGATGCCAAAAGTGGCTTGCTGTCTGAGGCGATTGATGAATTAATCAGTATCACCATTTGTTCAGAGGAACATGTTGAAGAGTTAAATATGATTTGCCCTGTGATTTTGGCAGAGAAATGCTACTCTTTTGAAGGGAGTTTGTGGAGAAGACTCATTTAGAGATTGGTCAGGATGGTCTCTAGTCTTTGAACACCCAAATCAATGAGAGCAACGATTTGATGTAGATATTTTTAATTGTTTTTCAGCTTTAATATTTTAGAGTTTTGTAGCTATTAATTCTTTCCCGCCATAGACAGAATTTTTCATCATTTATGAGAACGCTTCCCCGCGCCATTGACGGAATTTTCCAGTTTTCCGTGTTTCCGTGTTCCGTGGCACTTTTAGGCATTGAGCAGAAACAAGCGATAAAAGCATTGCTTAATCTGTTACCTTTAAGGCTGTGCATACGTTAGCCAGTGTTATTTTATCATTTTTTATATACTACTATTGTATTTATTAATATTTTGAATTAGCTTTTATTTGGATTTTTTCTTATTTTATATTTAAATTGTAGTTTTTGTTAAAAAAAAATTTTTTTTTGTTGCCTTTGTCATTTGTCAAATTTGTCAACAGTTTTAGTAATTTTAGTACTTGAACTTAAACTTGTTTTATTAGTTTAAGTTCAAGTAAAACTTAATTGTCAAAGGTGACATTTAAAATTTGTAAGTGTAAGTTTTCCATCTAATATTTATAATTTATTTTATTTAATATTTATTTCAATTATTTTTAATAGTTTAAGACACTGATGCTAGCGTACTTAAAATTTACAATAAAATCAAATAAATAAATATACGGGACCAAAATATTAATGGCAAAAAATGATTAATGAAAATGATTTTTATTATTATGTGCATATGCACATTTCTAGCCAATAAAATGCTTAATAGAATAAGAAATTCCCTCCTTCTAATACACCACCTGCTCTCAACTAGAATTAGCAGCAAATCATGATTCATAGGTGGGATGTAAACAAGGATTATTTAAAAATGTGTCATGCCTCAACTTCCTGTTTTAATAGGAAATATGCTAACACAGGAAATAAAACCTTGTGCTTGCAATTTTAAAGGCTACAATCAGCATAAACTTTTGTAACCAATTCAACAAATTAATTTTGCTGAGCAATTAATATCCATAATATTTTTTTCTCTTTGTGATCACTAAAGGTTATAGTGGCAAAAAGGTTGTAGGTATTTAGTATATATATTTATGTAATAAAAATATATTTATTGAAATTGAGCCATGTTTGCCATTTATATATACCTTATGTCTGGTGGACATGACCCTAAACCAGTCTAATTATATTGGATTTCCACTGACTAATCGATTTCGAGAAGTTTTATTTTGAGAATGTTGATTTTCTAATCAACAGCCCTAATTTAAATAGCCAAATCATATTGAATGCCTGAAAACTCTCAATGGACAAGTGCATGGCTACATCAGATATATGATCTACTATAAGGTTAAAAAATAGGAGAAGAACGGGTTAAATTGGCATTGAATCCCGTAAAGCGATTGAGCAGGATTAATTAGGACTGAACTGAATCCCTTATGTCCACAGAGACATCAGGGAAGTGTGGCTCTTTGCCTGATGAACTGGGGCTGTGCGGACACTCTCGAACGTCCAGTTATGCTAGTCAGCAGTCCAAAGTATCAGGTAGGCTTTCCTTTTCCACTGTTTTCTCTCTGATCACTAATTGGCGATGTGTCGATGTGACTCCTGTCTTGCTCGACTTGAATGAATTGTATTGTCTGCTACCCTGGCTGGAACATCAGGCTGTCAATCAACATCATGCCGTTGAATTGCAAGATGATTAAAGAATTTTGTATTTTGCACGTAGGCTGCATGTCATGTGACTCTGTTTTGTGTGATGGAGTGAAGATATGTGTGTGCAGGCACATATGAGAAAGAAAGAAAGTGTGTGCAAATTCATTAGCCTACATTATATTTAGTTAGGTTGCACTTTCCACATAATAGGGTACTTTTTGGTGTCCCATTATTTTGACCTTTTGAGTTTGAACAACAATCTAAGCACCTCCTTTCACTGACCATTTTGCTATGCAAGACATTTTAAGGCCCTATTTTGTTTTTTAGTTTGTGGAAAGTGCTATTTGCTTTATTAAATAAAATGAAACTGGGCTCTTAGAAAGATTCTGTGCCATCACAAAATGGCTGGATTAAATGTCCCAGATCTAATTTGATAACACTACTTCCTCTAGTACTTCCAGAGAGGAGACAGCACTCAGTCCTTATTTCATTAAGCTATTCTCTTAGATTCAGTTACACATTCCTCACGTTGACCTTTTGTATTAGAGCATCTCAAAGTGTAAAGTTAGTTTGAAAGTCCCACAAAGCAAACAGAAGTCATCACTAGGGTTGGAAATCTAAACTTGTTTCCAATTCTGGAATTGGATACTTAAGGTCAGGAATTAGATTCTTGTTAAAAAATTCAAATTTTGATTCCGCTTATTGATTTCTGTGTGCGCATTTTAATGTGATTTGGACATTTAAGCACAAGAAGACGCAAAAGAGAACTCGATTCGGCACTAGAGCGCTGTTTTCTGTGCCGGGCACATCCAGAACGCACACACAAAAAGCCGCCTTCCATATTGTGTACGAATACTGAATTGAGTTCTCTTTCGCGTGTTCTTGCGCTTGAATTGACAACTACACACAAAATTATGTCAAAATATCCTCATAAACACAGTTGTAGACTTTTTCCTGTCCTTTTTTTTTTTTTTTTTTTTACTGAATTTTAATTTTAAAACAATGTTGTGTCATGTTTTCTTAGGCTATAGTACGAGTCATTCGCGTTCCTCCAGTCTGTCGGAGTTCTCCCACAGGAGAAACACTTCGATCGGCAGTGCTTCCACTGGCATTGCCAGCATCCCTGAGCCCAGTGAAGAGAATGACCAAACTACAGCGCCACCTACAGTCTGTGCTGCTGTGCCTGAACACCCATCAACGCCTGACAGGGCTGCCAGCAGGTCAGACTGACACTGCTACCACTTCCTGCTCAATATTCATCAAGCTTTAGATGCAGCATATGAAATCAATATAGGTTAATTTTCTCATATATACAAAGGTACCCAGTGAAACAGGACTCCATGGAGTCTCAGCTGAAAAGGGTGGATGCCACACGGGTGGATGCTGATGATGTAGTAGAGAAGATTCTGCAAAGCCAGGATTTCACCCACAGTATGCTGGACTCCAGCGCTGAAGGTAAAAATGGCTTCTTCATGTTTTTTAGAAGACATCCCAAGGGGTACTACTAGCAAATTTTCAACAGGGTATGTGAGAGGCACTAAATGATATTTTATAATGTAAAAAAACATTTATAATGTTTATATTACAAATAATTGCTTTTTTTATTCATTAAAGAATCCTGAAAAAAACCTTCACAAAAATATTAAGCAGTTAAAACAATGTTGATCAATGTTGATAATAATTTGTCTTGAGCAGCAAATCATCATATTAGAAGATTTCTGAAGTGACACTGTAGACTGGAGTAATGATGCTGAAAAGTCAGCTTTGCCATCAATGAAATAAATCAAATTTTATATTAAATTGTAATAATATTTCACAATATTATTGTTATTACTGTATTTTTGATCATATAATGCAGCCTGGGTGAGCATAAGAGACTTTTAAATTATATTTTAAAAAAAAACGTTTGAACAGTAGTGTGTGATGTAAATAGTATACCTAATATGAAATAAATAAAAAATAAAACAGCTCAGATAATATTTAGTGTGACCTCTTGAGTTTGAATTTATGAAGGTTAAGCACCTCCTTTCACTGATTTCCATCAGAGTATCTAATCAATCTCCCCACAATCTCAAATACATTGCTATTAAATTACTATTTTACAATAAACTTTGATTATATTGCATTGTATGCTTATAATAAATTGCAATAAATAGTAGTTTTATATTGTATCATTGTTTTTTTTGTGTTTATATAATTTGCAATGTTTCATCAGATTGAAGTTCATTCTCTCATTAGTTATTACCAAACATTTCATATTTTTGGTCACTGTATATATAATATTTCATAAATTCCATCTTTATTTATTCTGACCTTTTCTGGAGCACTGAAAATGCGCTATGTAAATAAAACGTATTATTATAAATCTCATTTTATATTATTTGTTTACATCATTTGTTTCATGGGATTCAAGTTCATCTCTCATTAATTGTTACTAAACATTCATATTTTTGATTGTTGTCTGTCCAATATTGCATAAATTCCATCTCTATTTCATTCTGATTACCAATAGTCTATTAACACTGTGTGTAACATGGCGAATTCTTGCTGACATGAAATCTCATTTTGGCCCATTTATTTGTCATGCTTGAGATGGAGTGGTATCAGAGCAAACGTGGATCAAGTGCAAACAGAAATAGAAAACGCAGAGCTAGAAACAGGATGTTTAATTGGTAGCAATGTTTACCGGTAGCTGCTGCTGCTACTCAGTAGGTGTATTGAAGTGTATCTGTGCCAGAGCCCGTCTTTATATGTGTGTCCTACTGTATTCGTTTTTGTATTATTTTTTAGATGACCTGCCGACAGGTTCTCATTAGAATTGGACCAATTTGGACCCAAAGAAATCGTGACTTTGTGTGTGCAGAATGGAGGCGATATCTGATTCAAGTGTGTGTGTGTGTGTTTCAGAGGAAGGTCTGCGCTTGTTTGTGGGCCCTGGTGGGAGCACAGCACTTGGTAGCCACCACCTTCCTGCCAGGTAAGTTTGAAGGAAAATGTTGTTGTCATCATGTACTTGCCCTCATGCTGTTCCAACCCCAAATTACTTTCTTTCTTTCTTGGAACATAAAAGCAAATGTTTAGCATAATGTCCTAGCAGCTCTTTTCCACACAATGAAAGTGAATGGGGACTGGGTCTACCAAGCTTTAAAAAATACCTAAAGGGATCATAAATGTATTTGTGTGCCATCTTCCAAGTCTTCTGAAGCCATACAATAGCCTGTATGATGAAGATGTGAAATATAATCCATAGATTTTTATGGATTACTTTTATGGTAATTTCTGGAGCTTGACATCTCCAGTCACCATTCACTTTCCTTATATGAAAAAAAAGGGCTTGGATGTTCTGATAAACATCCTTTTCTGCTAAATCTCTTTTTAGAAGAAGAAATTAAGCCATGTAGGTTTGAAACAACATGAGGGTGAGTCAATGATGTCAATTTTATTTTCGGGTTACTGTCTCTTTAAATACCACAGTAAAATCAAATAGTAAGCAGTGGTATTCCCACACGCTCTTAAAGGTGTTCTAAGCGATGTCACGCGTTTTTTAGGGCCAAATTTTTTTTGTCACATACAGCAAACATCTCACTATCCACTAGCTGTCTGTCCCCTGAACACACTGTAAAAAAATGGAGATGATCCTCACTGCAGAACACGAAATCCAGGGGGAGGAGTTGGATCCAGATCCAACTCCTCCCACCTTACATATACCTAAACCTACCCATCTCCGCCCCCTGATCCCTAACCCCACCCCTAATCCTACCCATCTCCACCCCTTAGATCTGGATCCAACTCCGCCCCCTGGATCTCGTGTACTGCAATGAGGTGCTACTGAAAAAATGCGGTCTCTGTAGACACCCCAGGCTCCACAAACGGCAACAAAAACAAACTGGGCCAACCCGCACCACGAAACATAACAAACTGTGTTCCAGCCAATAACCGACAAGAAGGATTTGGGGGGTTAGTGCGCGTGCACATGAAAGGGGGGTGTGGAGGAGAGAAGCATGAAGAGGGAAGTTAGAATTATATTTTCTTTGAGTTTGATATGGCCGACACACAACCAAACAGACTACGTTCCGATGAACAGATTGCAAAGAAGAGGAAAAAGGAGAAGGAACGCACAAAGTCCCGACTTTGAAAAGCCTTCGAAAGGTGGCGAGATCTCAGTCGGCAGAAGGGCTTCCAATCCGACATTCAGGTAGCTCTGTTTTTGCTGGACAGGTGGGTAAATCCAGTTTGGTTTTTCTAAAGGGACGTTCATGTTCGCCTAACAAACACAAGGATATAATTAGCTAGAACAATGCAGTCAGCGCTAACTTTGGTGAATACAACATATAGGTTTCTAGCAGCTAGCGATCGATCTCTATTGTAAATGATCAAGCAAACTCACAGTGGGGCGACAGTTTGTGTGAATGATTGTTTTCACCCACTGTTTGTTATGAATTTGAATGTTCATTTATAGCCTATTGACAACTTTGACTAAATTTGTTTACGACGGAGCCGTTGTTTATGCTCACTGGGAAACGGAAAGCTAAGGATGAGGTGGAGGGAGGGTCTAGCTAGCCTCCGTTTTGTTTGACAATACTTTGAACGTCAACAAGAAGTGACGTCACCCAACATCGCTTAGAGCACCTTTAAAAAAAGTGTAAATCAGTGCATTTACCAATTTGTTTGTAAATGCTGATTTCTTCTCTTTTCAGGGTTGGAGCTGGTGCCTACGAACAGGTGGTGATTAAACGCTAGAGTTGGGAAATGCCAGAAGGAGAAGTGTCAAAAACCAAAGTCTGTTTCGTGGGAGGAGAAAGGGACGAAGAGATTCAGACATGTTCGTCGTCTCTCACATTAGCAGTGTTGAAACTTGTTTCAGTCTTTCGATGAAACAGTGTCCTCTGCTGGCTACATAATGAACTGACAGCTCCTCATGAGGCTGCCATTTGGTGTCTTGTGTTTCACTGTGAGGTAAAGTTTGTCTTATAATATGTCTGCAATTTCCCTATATTTTCCTCGCTGATTTAAAAAAAATGATATTTCATATTGTTATTTTAGTGAGATATGTTTATTTTTACCATGTTTACATGTTTGAACCATTTTTAGGGGTCTGTCAGAAACATTTGGTGGATTATATACATCATTACATATACATCTATATGTCTGCAGATGGAGGTGACCTCTTTACGCATTTTTTTGTTATTTCATTACTGTACGAATGGAAATCAAACCGTCCTCACCCACCCGCATCTCACTTTTTGCGTGTGAGAAGTCGTGATGCGTTGAACAGATGGAGCCGTTTTCAGACTTGGGAAAAAATGTGCAATTGAATAGCACTTTAAATTGAAGGACTTTACATGAACTTTTTATGTATCGCCAACATTGTAGGGAGTTTTGAGACTGAGCTTTTGATCAAGTTAACTCGTACACATTAAATTTGTTATTCTTCGATATTTGTAGCTGAAAATGACTTTCGGCTTGAGAATTTTAATGTAGATTAAACTCCTACAGCTCCATTATATGTTATATGGGACTAAGTCATTTTGCAGTTCAGTTTATAGACACATTAGCTACTTCAAATCTGGGCAGGTGAATATCTGATAAGTACTTCTCTGGCAGCAGTCTATGACATAATTAATGACATCACCTAACCATATTACGCTTTCACACAAGGACAAAATGAGCCAAGCTGTTTTCAAGCTACACTTTGTAACATAGCAGCACAGAATGAAGCATTTAACCATGTCAGCAATGCTTGAAATGTTTAGTACAAGGCTCTCAAGCGGCGTGTAGCTCTTCTAATCCTATCTACAACACTACAAAAACACCTTTTTATCCATGTTTTTGTAGTTACTTGATGTATCATTAAAATGAAGGTATTTTAATGACTACTTTTCATGGTATCTCTGTCTGTAAGATCAGCTATAGGGCATATCAGAAGCATAAGTTAGTGCTTCTCTAATTTTATGTGACCGTATTCCCATATCTTCTCAAAAGCCATTTACTGTTTTATAAATGTAAACTTACTTGCCTCTGCAATTTAAGTGTGTGTGGGGATTATGCTGAGAGAGTGTGTACAATCTATTTGTAGCACTTGATTATATCATATTGTCTAGAGTTATATTGTAGAAATGCATGGGTGTCACACCAACTCAACGTGTCCGAAGCGTTTTTTTTTTTTGTCTTTGCTAGGCCCGCTGAGATCTAAACACTAAAAAAATACCGACAGGAAGCTTGGATTCAACTCGGCCACACATCTCAGGTTTATTATTTCCTTTTACTATTACTGCACAAATATCAAAGCACCACACTGCGAATGTACAGAGCCCCTGAAGAGAGACTGTGATGGAAAAAATATGAGATGGGAGAGAAAATTCTATTTCAGTGCTTTTGTGTTCTTTCGCAAAAAGAAATTTTGCAGTCACTTGCAAAGAACTCAAAAGTTTTACGAGCGAAAACAAAGTTTCTCACAGGAACGCAAAAAATTTGTGCGCAAATGGGACGTTTCTTCTGGGAACGCAAAAGCATCTCATACTTTTTCCATCAAGGTGTCCCTTTAAGGGCTCTGTGGTGAATGTTTGCAAATATCTGTTTATTTAGAGGTTATCTGCGATATGTTAGCCTCATTACTTTACAGCAGACACTCAGTAATATGAGTTACTTGGAACTTTATTTTTTAATTGATCTACTGCCAAATTAAGTCTATTTTTATGTATTTGAGCTTTAGTGATACTGATATTGTAAGGTTTTACTATACTTTTTCTTCCCTAATTCTCTTACATAACCTGTAAATAGGTCCTGGTACTTTACATGTTGTAAAAACATGGTGGCTCTATCTCTTCTGTGAAGTTTTGGTCCTCGTAATTGTACGGTGTCTGATGTTTAAAGGTGACATTGCTTTTTAAATCTCTCACAATGTTGTGTTCCAACTTTTGACCAATAGTGGCTTCCATGCCCTGTGTTCTGTTATGATGCTGGTAAGGTATGTACCACACACTGTTAAATAAAACCACATTCCAAAGAAGGTGTCACATATTTGCATTTTTAATTACATGTTTAATGGTTGTCTTTTCAAGAACATTTCCAATCGATAACAGTTTTGGCCATATCTAAATATGTCCTTCAAATATGTTTTTGACAGAACAAACATCAAGTGCAGCTTCCTTTTTTACATGTTGGTTACGGAGCTTTCCGGATCTGTTATACACCTTCGTAACCCCCAAGCTCCCTATCCCAGTCCTCCTCCACACTGTTTGATACACCTGATACTGTTTTTACATCCTCCTCCTCCTCCTCTTCTTCTTCTTCTTCTTTTTCTTTTTCTTCCTCTACCTCTTCCTCATCATCATCGGCAGGCAGGTTTAGCACCGTTCCATCAGCGCTCATCCTCACCTGCTCCTCCTCCAGCAGGTCCTCCCTGAGACGCTGCATGCTCCCGCACAGCGCTCTCACTTTGGGGCTGAACCACACACGCGTCAAGGGCACACAAATGCTGCGGTCCTGCTGGTAGACAGGCTGCCAATCACATGCATCCTCGTGCTGCAAAGCTTCCATAAATGGAGGACCATAAAAATGTGCATTGTTGTTGGAGTCCATGTTCAGCCTACTAAGCCATTCCTGTTTTAGGTGTTGTGCCTCATACAGGACCTCATTAACCAAAGTCTTTTGGTAGATGTTGTTATCACACAGGCTCGGATACACCACCTTGTACAACTTAATGAGGAACAACAAAAAAAGAGGAGTTGTGAGTGCAATAAGCAGTTTTCAAACAAGAAATAACTTCTTTTTTTTTTAGCTTAAACCTGTGAGCTTTAAAGTTGCCATGAAATGCAATGTTTTTGATATTATTGCACACAATACATTCGTGCATGTTTAATTTAATCAAATGTGATTAACTCGATCTTCTGTGGCATATGCCGGACTTTAATAATTTAGTTTGTTTAAACCCAAACTTCCATTTCATGCTGGGATGAGAGTAATTTTTTACTATGAAAGCATACGGAAGATTCAGAACCTCTTCGTCAAAAAGATTATTATAAAATTAAACTACTAAGAATTTGCCAAACCTTATGCTGTTTATGACCATGTGTAGCACCTACCGCTCTCCACATCCTTCTAAACCCAAAAATTGCAGATATTAAATTCGGGATGCAAGTTAACAGAAGTAGCGGCAGATCTTTTCTTCTGTATTGTGACGCATCCGAGTGAAACAAGATTATCAAAAGATGCATGAGGAGTTGATTGGATAGAGGAAGATCTGAATGCGAGCTTGCAGAGTCCAGAGGGGGAGGGGTTTAAACTGACTAAATAATTGGAGAGATCTGGCATGATGTCACCAGAGAAAAGTCTGCTGTACCACCAGAAGATCAAGTTGTTATTTTGATTAAAAATGTGTGATCAATATGTTTTTTGCCTAATCGTGATAAAAAAGAAATCAAGCGCATTTTCGCGCTTAAACTTAACTGTGACTGCTTTAGTGCAAGTTATACAATGATCGTTTAGAAAGTACAATACGATTCATTTAAACAATTAAGAAAATACAAGTGCAACACCTCTTAAGAAAAAAATACATATCTCTCACCAGTCTGTACACTGAGGGTTCCAAGCGTTCAGCATTGCTCATGGACCAATTTATCCCATCAAAATTCCTCTGGAACACACCGATCTGTGTGCAGAATCCCACATCTCTCCAGTGGCCAAGAGCTTCTCCAACTCCAGTGAACTGCACGGAGTAACCATATTCTCTACAAACTCTGTGAGCCCTGAGGGACATTTTTTAAAGGGTTAGTTTACACAAAAATGAAAATAATCCCATAATTTACTCACCCTGCGTTGGATCAGAGGTCACTCTTCCGCCAGAACTAAACCAGTGATTATAGTTTATAAAGCTATAAATATGTATATTTTTTCTTACAAAAACGCATTGCTTCGCTTCACAAGGCCTTTATTAACCCCCTGGAGCCATATGGATTACTTTTATGATTGATGGGTGTGCTTTTTGGGGCTTCAAAAACAATGGTACCATTCCACTTCCATTATAAAGCTTGGAAGAGCCAGGATATTTTTGTATTATTACTCTGATTATTGTCTGGCTGAAAGAAGAAAGCCATACACCTAGGATGGCTTGAGGGTGAGTAAATTATGGGATAATTTTCATTTTTGGGTGAACTAACCCTTTAAGCCAAAAAAAAAAAAAAAGTTTAAAATTGATCCTTAAATCGGATCTTAAATCAGCACTGGAAAATGTTTACACTAGATACTGAACATTTCCTTACCAAGTCTGAAACTCATCTCTAGTCCATTCGAATTTGTGATCGTAGTCTCTGAAGCCTTTCAGGCCCGGCAACAGAGGGTTGAACTCTGCATTGGGTGTGCTGACTATCACGGCACCTGGTGCCATGTACCCAAACACCACCTCTGAAAAGCTCTCCACCATCTCAAGCTCCAGATGTTCGATTCTTAAAGCGGTAAGAGACGTTGGGAAGTTGAAAACTCAAGTAGAACATACCATTTTCAAATAATGTTTAGTTTATATGCTTGAAAAACAAGATATGTGGCAAACTTACAGCTCAACACATGTCACAAGATCAAATCCTCTGGTGCACGGCTCCCGCTCAGTGACAGACCCTTGGTACAACTCAATGGTCAAAGGCCCGTTGCTTGGCTGAAGGTAGTCACTCACAAGTGGAGCCAATGCATGCCTGGCAAGAAAAAAGATGGATGAACACAGAAAGCCAGATTTTTTTGAGATGGCCCAAAGTACATGGAGCCCCTAATTCCACTTTTGTAGTATAAAATGTTGGGCTTATGAGATTGTTCTTCCATTTGAATGCACCACACAAACAAGAGTAACGTTAGTTCGCAGGCAAAATGCCAAACTTACATTTTTTTTAGGAGAACGACACTGTTGATATCAATTCCCACAAGTAACTGTATACCGTTGCGATGAAACTTCAGTTTTTTCAGTAAGCGACATTCAGCGCATCCGAAATCGATGACCTGCGGACGGAGAAATGCGATCAAATCCATGTAGGAAGATGTAAATAGACTATTGATAAGCACGCAAGTTCAAACAAGCGTCAAAGCCGATCGCAACTTAACTTTAAAATGCAAGTTTGAAATGTATTTACCTTTCTAGGTCGGTAGGTTTGCACGTAATCGATAACAAACTGGTATCGCTGCATGTACAGCGGGGGAGAAAACGGTGTGGTCATGGTGAGTGTCTTGGTCAGTCAGTCAGTCTGCTCGGTTGTCAGTCCTCATTAAACACATGCTCGAGGAGGACGGTGACACTTCAGCTCAGCAGTGTGAATGCTTTTAGTGCTTTACCCAAACACACTTAATCTTAGCCAACGGCCATTAAAACAAATGCAGTTTTTAAATGGACCATTGTATTTCATGAACGAGGCCGTTGAGCTGCAAAATATCGTGTGGTCCGAACCGTTTCCCATACGAAACTGTATTTCATAATAATTTCATCCTAATTTTGTCAGGGATAATGCCCACTTAAACTTCCGCTAAGAAAAATAGTCCATTACAACGTAATCGGCCTAGCATCAAGGAACATTGCAACAATATTATGGTATTAATTTATATTCTTATTATTAGTGTTAATTGGCCTGCTATTAATCTGCAAAGTTACATTTCGTAGTCAGTTGTTATTTGTGTTTTGAGTCGCAAGATGGGGTATTAGCTAACTTGCGTTGGAGTGAGATGACAAACATGAATTTGGGCTGCATCCGAAATCGGATACTTTCCTATATAGTAGGCGAAAACAGTATGTGACAAAAGAAGTATGTCCGAATCATAGGTCCGAATTCACAGTAGGCCTACTCTTAAAAGAGTTGGCAAAGAGTAGGCAAAAAGTACCCGGATGACCTTCTTCTTCCAGCGAGATTCTGAAGTGTGCGCACACGATGGACACTTTACTTATGGAGGACCAAACCTATACAAATTAAAAATGAATAAATAAATACGCGAAGAAATGTAAAAAACAAACAAAAATAAATGACTATTTATACTTTTATTTCTCTATTTATGTATAATTATATATTTTCCCACATTTATTTATTTTTCATTTATTGATTTTTTCATTTATTGATTTCCACTTTTATTTATTTTCACTTTTATATATGTATATATGCATTTACATATATATTTATTTATTTATAAATGTATTCATTTATTTATTGCTCTGTATGCTAATGAGGTGTTTTACCTCACACATAGCAATCGAGCTCAGAGTGGCAGTGCTGAAGCTTTGAGGCCACAGTGACACCTTGTGGTATGACCAAACACTACGCAAGAGGTTTGTGGACGTGACTTGTAACTTTACCTCACAGGAAATAAATGACTTAGAGATGGGCAATATGGCCAAAATCTTTTAATCGTTGAAATAACATTATTTCAGGGTGCAAACCTGATGAAAAATCAATGTTAAATTTCAACATTGATTCAATGATCAATGATCTTTTGGTTAATGCATTAACATTGATTCAATGTTGATTCAGTGTTGGTCTGCTATCTAGGTGTGCTCAGTATCCTGCCAAATTATATGATATGTGTAGTCAAGTCAAGTCAAGTCAAATATATTTATATAGCGCTTTTCACAATACAGATTGTATCAAAGCTGCTTCACAGTATCAATCAAAACAACTTAATGTTTGTTTATTACTGAAAAAAAAAAAAAAAAAGAGTAGAGTAGAGCTGATCAATGGTATGATTGGTTAATTAATTTGAATATCCCCAACTGAGCAAGCCAAAGGCAACAGTGGCAAGGAACCGAAAAACTCCATCCAGTGACCTAAAGGTGTCCTAACACACCATCAGATGACCCAATGGAGAAAAAAAAACCTTGGGAGAACCCAGGCTCAGTCGGGGGGTAGTTCTCCTCTGGCGTTTATGAAACTAGAGGCCGAATTTACAGTACCTGTAAGATATAAAATGTATATGAATGCCTGGCTAAATAGATGCGTCTTCAGTCTAGTTTTAAACTGGGAGAGCGAGTCTGAGCAACGAACAAAATCAGGAAGGCTATTCCAGAGCTTCGGAGCTAAATGTGAAAATGCTCTGCCTCCTTTGGTGGATCTGGATATCCTAGGAATGACCAGAAGCCTCGAATATTTGGTTTAGGACCAAATAGCATTCCAATTTACTTTGTTGGGCTGTTGCGTCTGTCCAATGTTTTAGGTATTTTTCTTGTTGTGTTTTACTTATTTGGTTTGTTCTGGCTAAGTTTTTATTCTCAGTCAGTCAGACATCTTTTGGTTTGTGTAGTCAGCTAAGAACAATTGGCCAAAGATTTTTTTCTGGCATCAGCTCTTGGTAGTTCAGGGCTTTGTGATGGAGGGTCTCTTAATCACTATTTTTTAAGTGGGCATGGAATTTAATGGCCCTTTTTTAAATTGGGTATAATCCGAATTCTGCTCTGTAGGCATTATGTGAGTTTTTTGCACTGTACTCGTAGCAGGTTTTTGCATTGTTTGGTTTGTAGAGTCTCTATTAGGTGTTTGTCCCATTTAGTAAACTCTTGGTTTGTGAGTGGGCCCCAGACGTCACACCCGTAGAGTGCCATTTAGGGTCGATTACTGATTTGATTATTTCTGGCCAGATTCTGATTGGGATGTCAATTTTGATATTTCACTTAATAGCCTAAAAAGCTCTCTGTGCCTTATCTCTGAGGTCGTTGACAGCTTTGTTAAAATTTCCTGTGTTGCTAATATTTATGCTACGGTAAGTGTAGTTCTGTGTGTGTTTGAGGAGCATGTTGTCTAATTTAAAGCTATAATGTTGGTCTTGGTGGCTGGATCTTTTATGGAATATATCATTATTTTTGTCTTTTGGGGTTTAACTGACAGGGCCCATGACTGACAGGGACTCTCTCTCTCTCTCTCTCTCTCTCTCTCTCTCTCAAGTAAATAATCTGTTTTACAGCAATGCACACTTAACGCGGTTGTTTCTCAGCAGCACTACACAGACTCTTTCGCCAAGCTCACGATAATGTGCACGTCACTGCAGATCACTGCTTTTTTGGAATAACAGCGGTTAGTTGCCATGGGCAAAGGAAGAAAAGCACCATAAAAATAAGTCAAACAAACTGAATATTTAAATCATATAAAGAGAGGTTTTTAATTTTAGGTCAATTTATTTGTTGAATGTGTATGCTGAAATATTGGCATTGGCAATATGGCAAAAATATTGGGTCGGCGGACCGTCGGCCATTAAAAAACACTTGGTCCACAGCTGTCCACATAAATTACAAATGCTTCTTCTTTTGTATTGCTTTCTTGATCTATAGGCCACATGTGAAAACTCAGGGCTCAAATATTCCACATGCTGCTATTTTGCAGTCCTGTTTGGGCCGTTCGTTGTAGGTGGGCACTGCCTCTAGTCTCTTTAGAACCGCAGTGCCTTCAATGAGTTGCCTGGGAGAGAGGGAAAAAAGCTGTGATGGAGACTTTGGATTTTGTAAGAGTGTTAAATAGCAAAGGTATTTAACTGTGTATGATGTCTGCATTAATAATGCAAAGCCAAATATCAAGACAAAAGTTCATAACTTTGGCTTTCTTGCATACTTATGCAATTTATTAGGGTCATTACCCAAAAGCCACATATTTGTAGTCCATCCAGAACGCTGGCTGTAGTGTGATGTAGAACTGAGAGCCGTTGCTATGAGCACCTTGGTTAGCCATTCCCAGGATGCCACGCTTGTTGTGGGATATGACAAAACTCTCATCTAGAAGAGAGAACAGCCTAGTGCTTTTTATATGCATGAATCAATATGTAGCCTATATAACACATTTAAGCAAGTATTATGTTAAAGCAGGGGTAAGCAAGTTCGGTCCTAGAGCCGCTGTCCTGCAGAGTTTGGCTCCAACACTGAAAAAAAACTCTCCTGCCTATAGCCTTATGGTGCGTTCAAGTCATCTCGTATAGATCGTATTTACGAGTTGAACGCACTTGAACGCCACCACAATGTCGTAAATACCAGTGGGGAGTTCGGGATTTTCTCTAAGCCCCGATCTTTCTGAGTTGTGGGCGTGTCACTGAGAAACATGGCGGAATACCACAATACTTAAATATTATGCAGTGATATTGTCAAGGTTTTCTTATTTACAGCGCAGTTAAGCGAATTGCCTGCACAGAATATGATGGCATTATAATATAATGCAACATGTAACGATAAAGTTGGCAGTGGCTTCATAAATTAATTAAAAACATAAAAAAACAAAGTACATCCAATGTACATTTCTTTGTTCTTCATTTTCTAGAACAAGAGTTTAAGAACCTTACTGTATTTTTGTGTAATTAATTAAGAGAAAGTACTCCACCATCTTCCTCCAACGAAAGTGACTTGAACCCACTGGCGTCGTAAAGACGACTTCCCACCTCGTACGTACGAACTTCCCCAGGAGGACTTGAACGCACCATTAGCAATCCTGAAGACATTGATTAGCTTGTTCAGGTGTGTTTGATTAGGGTTGGAACTAAATTCTACGGGACAGCGGCTCTCTAGGACCGAACTTGCCTACCCCTGTGTTAAAGTATGAATTACAGAATTTGTGTGCCACATAAATTTGTTAATAAGCATATACCCTCAAATGTTGGACCATAGATAGAGTCTCCCCCAGTGCCTTTCCTTTCAGGTGAAATATCTGTAATTGAAAACATAAACATGTAATACAGTCATGTAATACAGTCATAACTGTACTTTCAGGTGAAATATCTGTAATTGAAAACATAAACATGTAATACAGTCATGTAATACAGTCATAACTGTACTTACTGGTGTGTGTGTGTACATAAATGGTGTGGTACATAAAATAAGTGTGTGTGGTGAGCGCACTGGCGCCGTTGTACTGTGGCTGCCGTCGCATCATCCAAGTGGATGCTGCACACTGGTGGTGGTTGAGGAGAGATCCCCTGGTATGATTGTAAAGCGCTTTGGGTGTACAGTAGTACATATGAAAGCGCTATATAAATGCCTCATTCATTCATTCATTCATAAATGTATAACTGTATAAAATGGATGTATAATTAATTGTTTCACATTTATGATAAAATGTATTAAATTATCATAAATGTGTAAATGTATTACTGCTTCTTACCTCCACCCTGCAGCCAGCCATTTGGCACAACTCTATGGAAAATTGAGGCTTTGTAGCTCAACTCAAGGTTACTATTGGATAGACCTGCCTCTCCAGTGCACAGGGCCTTGAAGTTCCTGCACGTCTTTGGACACACGTCTGAGAACAGCTGGCAGGTTACATTTGAAACTTTCAGAGTAGAGAAGAATGGCACGGAAATACATTTTCACTGTAACTTACTTCATCAACAAGCAGAGGCAGGGACGTGCACAGGAATTTTGAGGGGCAGTTGCTCTGACATATTTATTGAATATGAGTATTTTCTATAGAATGTTAACATAACAAGTGAATATTAACGTAAACATAAATAAGAAGAAAATAATAAATTATAACCCTGAGCTTTGGTTTTTGGGATTAAATTTGGTTCTCTCAACAGCCTGGGTATTTTCGGCATCAGTATGATTTTTTTTATTTATTATTATGCATGTTGAAGCAATTATTGATTTATGGTTATTATTTACTGAGGGATGTGCATCCGACCAGTATTTCCAGCTAATCAACATTTTAAATTCAATATAGCCTATAAATCAATAGTCAATCAATGTCAAATTGTCAATACATTGCTTTCTATCTTGCATAATTAGTGCAGTTGTTTAGAGTTTTTAACTACACTGAGACTAGATAATCAGTGTCTCGTTTTATAATGTGTACTTTGATGGGAGTGCCATCATTCACGTGCATGTATTGTACAGTATGTCTGGTCTCCACATATTTCTGCTTGAAAAATGCGAGTTTCATATTTCGTGCACGATATGAACGCATGATAACACACGCGACGTGGTTATGTTTATGTTGGAGCTGCAGTAAACAAACACCGTTGCACTTTGTCGTTTATCAAAAACAAACGTAATAAATAATTGTATTTTACTCTTACTTTTGTCAGGCACAAAGTGATGTCTGCCCAGCTAGGTTACCAAGACCGAAGATCAAACTTTGCTGACATCAAACTTAGAGAGGAGAGAACACAAGTTTACCTGATTGTTGTTCCCGCAATTCAATCTCATGGTTTTTTTCTTCTTCCTATTTTCGTGACCAGAAGGATAGTTTCGCTTCATTTTGTCATGGATGTTGTACACATTAATTGACGCGCTATGACACGAGATGGAGGCGGGGCCTTAAGTAATTTACGGGGTCTAACGCACCGGTCGCGTACAGCGCTGCAGCCACGTAAACAGTTGAGCTGAGTGCCCGAATGGAAGTGAATGAGGCTTTGAGATTTTATTTATTTTTATTTTTTTATATAGGCCTACGTGAAATTCTGCATCCATTGTACGATTTTTTTATTTTTCTCGGAAGGGCAATCTGAGTCCAGAAGGGCATATGGGCAGTTGCCCGGGCAACCTGAGCAACTCCCCTGTGCACGTCCCTGAGCAGAGGATTTCCTTACCTCAAACAACAGCCTACCAAATGCCTCTCCACCGCTTTCAATATCCATATAAACAAAAATGTGCTGTGAGAAAGAGAGAGCAGATGTTGTGAATGTTAAATGGTTGTAGTCGCATTATAAAGTGTGTTTATTTATGTATTTCTCTGGGTTTTTAATATTAGTTATGTCTCGCTCCGTTGTTTGTCGTGTTTATTTACAGCTGTGCTTCGCAGATAGCTGGTGTAATACTCCTCAGCCAGAGCCATATAAAGCGCCCGTGGTCGGTGAAAAGAAAACTTCCACTCTTTCTCTGCCCAGGTGGACAGTTTCCTCTCATCACCGAGCAACTGACCGTTTGCGAAGGACATTAGACATCCAGTGTACTGCCAAACATCTCCTCTCAGCTCCTTGAGAAGAAAACGTAGCAGCTGCGTAAGCTATTTGATTTGTTCCGCAGATATACTGTAGTGTTGAAAACAAGCGAGCAGTAAAATAACAAGTGCCATACCTTCTTTTTGTTAGCTAAATAGTCATGCCAGTCACATTCAAGAAGCGGGCGAATTGTTGGATCATCAAATGACTCCGGGAATTTATTTTTCAAACCCTGTAAGTCAAGTGCAGCAGACGTTATAGCTTTTGGTGTGCAGTCAGCATCGTTCTTAGTTAGCCACGCCAAAATGCAAAGTGGTCAGCATCTTAAAAACATTTTTACCTCCAAAATGCTTTTGGCAATTTGAAAATTGTGTTTGCTTAACAGACCGACGATCTCTAAATGTACAGGGGATGCCATGTTGTGTAAAGTTAGAGTCCCGTTGTCAGGGTAACCGATGCGAGTGGCGCACAACGATGACGAGCCGTTCCGTACATCTATCTATCTGTCGTTTTATTTATATTTCTTAAAGTTTTTATATATCAATTGGAATATGTATGTAAAACACATCAAGGCCTGCAGAGGTTTCACAAACAGGGCTTAGATTAAGCCATGGCCTTGGCTCAATAAGGACATTTTATAAACGTACCCTAGGAAAATAACTGGTGTTCATATTGAGACAAAACAATGGCACAGACATTTTAAGATGTGTCAGTGCAAGTTACTTTCAGTTAAAATAGCTAAAACATGCATTTTAGTCTGGGACTAGTTTTAAGCCTCTTCTGTGAAACCAGGGCAATATGTTAAAACAATAAAACTTAACAAAATAGGTTCAAACTTATTTATTAGGCTCATTCATTTAATTGTCAATTGAACAGAACACATTAACAAAGTGCTTGCAAAATGTATTCATGTAAATGTCAACCAACACTGATCAAATACTGTGATGTGCTGACTTAAGGTTTTTATTATTTGAAGTTGTTTCAACTGCCCCCGAGCTGTATCAGACCCGAGGCTGTTTTGGTGGACTTCTCAAGGGCCAGAAACCTGTCCAGCTTCTGTGCAAAATCTGGGGGCAGGTTGTGAGGGGATCTGCATGTCTTCATGTCGGTACCCAGATATGAGATGAGCTCACAGCCTTCTTCAAACTTTTGAAGTTTCTTTTTGTACTTCTGTCGAATATAGTCTGGGTTCCTGGTGTTGAATGCTGTGACGGTGGAGGGGTAGAAAGTTATTAAAATATATTATCCAGACCGTTCACATCCCCAGCTATTCATAAGTAAGCCAAAATAAGAAAATCAAGGCCACCTTTCAAATGAAAGGCCAGGTACAATAAAGCAGATCTCTTCACACTGAGAAAGGGGAACTTTGGCTTGAGTTGACCAACAGCAGTCATGGCTTTGATTATGGGCACTGCCACACTCTACAAAAAAAAAAAAACATACATAAAAAATATACATGTACAATAATTACAATCTAAGCAGTGGTTAAGAAAATTATTTTACCACTTGTTAAAAGCATTGTTTATTGATGGTCAGACGGACCAGACCATTTTGCATCAGATTAACAGACTGAAGTGAGTGTCTGTGTTTTAGTGTTTTCTTACTTGTTCCAAATAGCCCATGATCGGTAAAGAAGTTAGTAAGACCGGATCTTCCAACGGAGGTAGTTTATGTGGAAGTTTCTGGTCCCAGTAAATCTCAGGTGACCTGAGGACAGTTCTGTTGTGAATTATCTGTGCTTCATGTAGCACTATTACAAATAGCCTGTTGCTATGGCTATTATTAACATGATCTTTAATTAAGAATATATATATATATATATATATATATATATATATATATATATATATATATAAATGCCAGTTATGTTAATTCATTATTAATGTATATGGCTGAATTTAATTGATCAAAAATACAGTAAGAACAGTACTATTTTGAAAAATTATTAAAAAAAAAATATGCCTGTTTTCTAAAATAATATTTTTTAAAATGTAATTTATTCCTTTGATGGCAAAGCTGAATTTTCAGCAGCATTACTCACTACTCACATGATCCCCATGATTATCACATGATCCTTCAGAAATCATTCTTTCTAAATATGCTGCTTCGGAGCTTAAGAAGCATTTCTTATTATTATCAATGCTGAAAACAGTTGCCGTTTAATGTTTTTGTGTGAAACTATGATACATTTTTTCCAGGATGCTTTGATAATAGAAAGAACAGCATTTATTTGAAATAGAATATTTCTGAAACAATGTAAAAGTATATACTGTCACTTTTGATCAATTTAATGCATCCTTGCTGTATGAACAAATTCATTTCTTCAAAAAAGAAAAAAATCCAATCAAGCCAAATTACTACTCACTGGAGAAATTGCTCTTGTTTCTTCTCACTCTCAAATATATAGATCCTATTTCGATACTCAACAGCATACTCCATATTCCCACGCACCAAGGCCTCATACCTACAGATGAAGAGAAAAAAAATGGTAAAACTGCACTGTGAATCATTTACATTCACTTAAGGCCTAATGTTTTTAAATGACAATGTGTCTTTTACTTTAAATAGAATGTGTGTGAAAAGGTAGCTTATTAATGATGAAGTCTGTAGTAAAAATTAGTAAGTATTATAGAGTTTTCTTGGAGTACCTCTGTTGACCATCTAGATAAGTGACGGGGCAGAATCCCTTCATCTCCACCTGTTGAGGGAACCTGCTCTTCACCTGGCCTGCATTGAGCTTATGGGGCAGGAGTGGAGGAGGGGGTAATGGGTAAGGGCAACCTGGAACCACAAACTGCTCCGGGGAATCTAAAAATCTCTTTTAAGAAGCATATAAAAAGATGTAGTGAGGTAAACAAAACTTTCTGTAAACATGTTTCTGGACCATCTGACACTTTACCTCTAGAGACTCCTTGCTGGCCATTTTGTAGAAGTGGCCCCTGAACTCTGCAGCCAATTCAAGTGAGGTGTTATGTGAACAGTCCACCAGATGGTGATGGAGAGCTAAGCTAACTGGGCAGTACTGGCCAAACTCGCCCAGCCTAGACTGCAGCTCTTTTGGGGTAATGCACAATCTGTTTATACAGGCTGCCTGGCCTGCGAGGATGACAGAAAGCTGTCACAAAACTACACATATTGATGCTTTAATGCAAATGTACTGCTTAATACATGGATGGATATTACTAGTGCTTCTTGTTTGACAACTGTGCATCATTTTCATTTTCTCACCTTTGTGAATTCTTTCCAGGTAAGCATGAATGAGTCTTATGCTTATGCGAACTTCATCTAAAACTCGCTCCCATACCCACCACTTGCTCTTGTGAGCATCAATGGGAGTCCAATTGTGATACTGCTGGTGGAAGTGTTGCCTAAGAGCTTCAGCTTCCCGTCTGAAGCAAGAGTTTCGAATGTTTAGGACCTGGGGGCTGTCATTCATTGGGTAAGGCCTGTTGGAGAGAGTTGCCAAATTGTGATTATTTACATCTATATCAGTGGTCTCAAACTCGCGGCCTGTGGCCCCCTTCTTGACATTAAAGTTTAATGTTAGTGCGGCCCGTCGTTGTGTTTGCCGCGTTTTTTTTTTTTTAATCCCTTATGGGCTACCATAGATAGTCTCGTGACAGCTTACAGTGGGTTTGTTGTCAATAGTTGTCATAGGCCCTGTCCCAAATGGCACACTCCGGACTTGTGGCAATTATGGCAATTATGACGAGCGCGATTGCCGCGCGCCTACATTTGAAATAACGAACTTGAGCGCGCAAAATATGTGAGCGGGATATGTGAACTGGCCCCTTGGCGAGCTACCACCAATCAGGCCACGAGCTATTGGTAGCTCGCGAGCGACGTGTTAGAGACCCCTGCTCTAAAACAAATGTGAGAATCTAATGTGAGAATAATCATTTTGAGCTGGTAAATTACAATATGTGTCCAACAGGTTGATAAGAAGGTTTGCTTTGATTTGTGCAAAGTCAGTAATTTGCCTGAGACACTATACATGTGTAGAAAGAATTCAATAAGACGGCAGACATGACTGCAAATATTTGTATTTCAAAAGCAATAATTGTTTTTCTAAGTATAATAAAAAGGAAATGTGCCTTCCAAAAAAACATTCAATATCATATTGAAAATAAAAAGGACATGAGCAAATATAAGAATCACACAGATGTGTTATAAGGAAAAGAATGTTCGTAAAATGAAGTATCACAAAGATGTGTATAAGGAAAAGACAAAGAAAGTTTGTAAAATAAACTTTAACTGTAAGAAGGACAGCTCATGAAGAACCAATCATGTACAGAAAGGAATGTTCAAATTCAGAGGAACAGTTCAGAAGAAACGTTAATAATAAAGATTGAGAAGATTGGATCAGTTGTGCTCCTTTTTTTTGAATACTTGAATACTATTTTTTTGTGGAATACTTGATGCGGCCCAGCCTGACCCAGACTCTACCTCCAGCGGCCCCCATGAGTTTGAGACCCCTGATCTATATATATATATATATATATATATATATATATATATATATATATATATATATATATATATATATATATATATATATATATATTATGCCAGCCAGACCATATTACCACAACATTTGTAACACTGTCAACGTTAAAATTAAAATTAAAAAATGTACTTGATACAAGCAATATTTAGCTTTATTATTTAATATTGAATTATAATTTTTTCTGACTTTATTCTCGTAAAGGGTCTATTATGACATTATTCTCGAAACCATATGACTTTATTGACCTAATGTTATGACTAGTCTTTTTTAAGGCATTAAAATGGTGTAGTTTTTAACAGTGACATTGATATATGTTTAGGTCAGTGACTCAGTGTTATTGTTATACTAACTATTTATAGTAACTATTTCAATCAGTTTCCTTAATTGAAAGCTGGAATAAAACAAAATATAAATATTAGATGAAACAACTTAATAAAAAAAAAACTTACACTAAAATTAGAACTGTTGCCTTGGCAACTAACTAACTAATAAAATGACTAAAAATTAAATAAATATAAATTAAACCTAAATTAATTTAATTAAATTCACATTTATTTGTATAGCGCTTATCTCGATAGATATTACTTCAAAGCAGCTTTACAGAAAATACATGTCTACATTACAGTTTAGGAATCTGTTATCAGAGGTGACTGTGTCCAAGCAATGTATTTCACAATGTACATAAATTACGCTCTTTGCTAACATTATGTATACATTTTAGGCAGTGAAGTAATTATTATTACAAGTTGTGAACATAATGATTACACTTAAAGGGTTAGTTCACCCAAAAATGAAAATTAAGTCATTAATTACTCACCCCCATGCTGTACCAACCCCGTAAGACCTTCGTTCGTCTTCGGAACACAAATGAAGATATTTTTGATTAAATGTGACAGCTGGATCACTCCTCCATAGGCTCCCTAAGGGAATGAATCCTGACGTCCCAGAAAGTCAATGAAGAAAATGTTTAAATATTTTCTTCAATGAAACGAGACTTCAAGAGATTTCTACGATGCATGCGCGAGAATTGCGATCTCCTTCAACTACTTCAGTTAAGTTCTCGCGCGTGCGCGTCGTGGAAATCTCGTTTCAGGCCTACAAGGAAGAAAAGGAATAGTCGAATAAAGTCGTTCTTTTTGTTTTATTTCCGCACAAAAAGTATTCTCGTCGCTTGATAAACTTATAGTTGAGCCACTGTTGTGACATGGAATATTTAAACATTTTCTTCATTGACTTTCTGGGACGTCAGGATTCATTCCCTTAGGGAGCCTATGGAGGAGTGATCCAGCTGTCACATTTAATCAAAAATATCTTCATTTGTGTTCCAAAGACGAATGAAGGTCTTACGGGGTTGGTACAGCATGGGGGTGAGTAATTAATGACTTAATTTTCATTTTTGGGTGAACTAACCCTTTAAAGAAAATTTTGCATTGGTGCATGCTGATTCAGGGTTTGCGTCATCGAAATCAGAAATATATATTTTTAAAAAACGGCAAAAGCATATAACAAAATGACTCAAATTTAGGTTTACATTTTTAAAGTTAAAATGTTACCTGAAAATATAAACATAAAAGCTAAAATATTAATAAATACAATAATAGTATATAAATAATACAAAAAAAAACAAAAAAAAAACACGGAGGTGTGTTGAGTGTTTGTGCGGGTCTGACCTGTTGTTTTTTTCCCTGTCTCTCAGGCCTCTCCTCAGCACTTCCGCCATGTCCAGTTGCAGTTCAATCACTAGCATAGGAATAATGCTGCAGGACTGCAGTAATTCAGCCTGATGCTTGGTCACAGGGAAGCCATCCAACACAAACCTGAGGATCAAACACACGTACTGTATAATGCCATATACATAGTCTTCTGTCTTTTAGGCTATTTTTTCTTGCAGAAGTACATTTCTTTGATTGGAAAAAATGTGGTCCTCCTCACCCACGAGTGCTGCAGACCAGGTTCATTACTGCCACCTCCAGGCACTGGATGGCTAGTTCATCAGGAACGGTCAGGCCCTGGTTCAAATGCTTCTGCACCTTATAAGCCAATTCAGTTTTGGACTGGTTGTTGAGCACCATACGTATTGCAGCCCCAATTGAGAGTCGAGCGAGACCGTACTCACGTGCAAACACCCGGGCCACTAAGTGCACACACAGTTAAAAGCTACTTATTCTGAAATCTATAAAAACACTTGGTTTTAAGTTATTATGGTCTGATTTCACAAACATCGCTTAGATTAAGCCAGGATTAGGCCTTAGTTAAAATAGGCAATTTAAATAGCTTTTATAAATGTGCCTTAGATTTTTTTTTTTTTACTGGTGTTCATATTGAGACCAAACAATAGCACTGACATAGCCTATTTTAAGATATGTCAGTACAAGTTGCTTTCAGTTAAGACAGCTTAAACATGCATTTTAGTCAGGGACTAGGCTTAAGCCTCTTCTGTGTAATCGGGCATCAATATTTTTATGAGCATCTATAATGATGTGTATTTTATTTCCAGAAATCTGACCTGTGGTTTTGCCTGCTTTTGGTGGGCCAATGATAACCAGTTTGATTGGAAGGGAAGGGTTGGGCTTTGGTTGACGGATATATTTGATTGGGTTGAGAATGAAGGTGTTACGTGTCTCCCTGGACGCAAAGAAGTAGATGAACTGATGTAGGATGACAGGGAATGTGGTGTTGAAAGGGCCTTGTGGAGGTTGGATCAAATCTCCTTCTGTGTACTACAGAACATAACGGCAAACAGACTTTTTTGTTTTATACTCTGATAAAGCTATTTTTAGGCTTATATTATTCAATTCATTTTCAATATGTTGTATATCTGCTTTTACCTTAATTGGATCCCAGCACCCGAAGGCACTGGGATATTTAAAGGAGCAGTACAGGAGTCGTCTGGCGAGACTGTAGCTGGTTGGCTGACACATCTGAAAGAGTGAGTCTCTGTTTACCATCAGAGGTTTGATACCCCGTAGGAGCTGATACCTCACAATCCGAGGCAAACTGCCTGAGCTTATAACCAGACGGGGGATTTGGTTGTCTGTTAGAAAGTCCTATGAAAAAAACAATGTATTATCTGCAGAATTTCTAGAATTGAACAAAAGTTATAATGTTAAATTAAATTATAAATGTTAAACAAGAGTTACATTTCCGAAGGACTTAAATTGCAATATAAATTGTTTATAATATAAGCTTTCAGCTTCTCCTTACTGTCATACTGGTGAGGTTGTTTTCATCCCTCTCAAACCTCTGACTGATCTCCGTCTCCAGCCTCTCTTCTGCACTAGTTTCTGTTTCTTCATCCTCTGCCCCCTCCTCCTCCACAGGAGGAAACTCCTCCAGCAGTATGGCCTCAATTTCCTCCCATTCCTGCTCTTCTTCGTCCATCGCCTCTGCTTCTTCTTGCACCTCTTTGTCATCCTCAACCTCATCCTCCTAATGAAGCAACAGAATGTCCAGTCAGAATCTGTCAGTCACTCACCAATGCAAGACACAACGACAGCGATCAATGACCTGTTCTTTGAGGGGCTTCAGAGTGAGTGGACTTGGTTTTTTGATTTCACGTTCAGCCATAAGCTCAGCTTTTCTCTGGGTGATGGCCCGCTCCTGCAGTTTGACACAGACCAATGAATATTTACTCCAAAAACTTTGTTTCACCTGCTTTACGGTAAATGCCAAGTATTTATTTTGCTTATTTGGATTTTTACATCCTTTTATCAGTGCTGAAATTTTTGCTTAAACGCTCACCCTGAGTTCACTCCGCAGCTTAATGACCAGCCGCTTTTGTTCTTGCCAGCGCTCTTGTCTCTCTCTCCAACGCGTGAGCCGTGAAGGCAGGAGACGCCGCACCACCTCAGACACCTCTACCGACATCACTGCCACCACATCTGGAAACAAGTGATGCTCCACCATGAAGGACACCTCCTCTTGGCTTTGGGGAAATCCCTCCAAAATAAACCCTGTGGATCTGAGGAATATTAGGAATATATAAGAATAAGGAATATTTTGCAAAAAAAAGAAAAAGAAAAGACAATTGTGTCTTTCATACACTATGTATTCACCCTCCTACATTCAAAGACATATGCTTATTTTTCCCTTGGAAAATAGCATGCAAGTCATATGGACTACTTGGCTTTTATATTAGAGATTGACTATTACTGCCTTTTTATGACCGATACAATACAGATGTCTGATAATAAAAATAATAATAATAATTCAGAATCAATTTTGAATTATGTTTTATTATTTGTATATTTTTGACACAATAATACATGATGATACCAATAAAAACATGCATTATGATTCTTTTATTACTAATAATAATTATTTATGATAATGAATAATTATATTACTATTATTTTTATGTGTGCCATTATATTTATGCAAAGTTTTGTGGTCTTTGTGATTACTAAAATGAAAATATAACAATGAAATTTAATTCAAAATATTAATAAATACTATAATAGTAAATAAATAATATTAAAATAACTCTCAAATTCATTTTTATCTGTTTTTGGCTGTGTAATTAAGATGCACTTTAAAAAGTTATTTAAAAAGTATATCGATATTAAAGAATGATATCCGTTTAAAAGTATCGCTCAAACTGATAATTAGTTCATTATCTAGCTGTAAAACCTTAACTGCAATTGTATGAAAGAGGTTTTCTTCTCTTTTTTTTGTGCCGGTTTGGAATGATGTGAGGGTGAATAAATAATGACCAATGAAATATTTGATGATTTAAAGTTTCACCTATATCTGCAAGTGTTGTTGTTTTTTGGATTGTTTTATGAGGTAGCATGTGTGAATTAGTGAGTGTTTGTGAATGAACAACATTTACTTGTAGGGTTCCTGGTCCCACCACTGTAATAAAACCATTTCCAGGATCTCCAGAGGGAGAGGATCACCATCCTGGAGGTATGCCTTTATGGCCTCCTCATCATCAGTCAATGCTGGTTCTTCCTACAAACACACCAATGCATTAAATTCAAACAAAATTCAAGCAAAAATTCAAACGTCTTGCCTTTACAGCCCACTTACATTTGTGTCAGGATTATCAGATGCAGTATACTCATGACTGGCCTTGTCCTCCTGGTCTGTAGGGGATTCAGCCCTCTGAGCCTCCAGCAGGCCCTGCAGCTCCTCTGGAGGTTCCTCAGGGGGTTCAGAATCATCTGCACGTGACACATGTTTCTGGGTCTTCCGTAGGATCAGCTCCTGTAGCCGCTCTCGGAACTGGATGTGGAAAACTCCCAGCTGCTCTGCAAGCCACTTCCCATGGGTGGTCTTTCCAGAGCCCCTCACTCCAAGCATGAAGACACGCACCGCAGGTGGCTGGTTGCATACAAACAGAGCTTTGTGTTATATGTACATTGTTTGCCACATATTGTACATATTTGTAATTTTCTATTTGTTTTTACAGATGCAGAAGACATTTTGTCGTCACTTTCCAACGTGTGTTTTTATCATTTATCCTGATGTAGGAATACACGTGATGAATTGATTAAGGTCTGTTGACTGAATCGTTGCGTACTAAAGCCACTGTGCAAGATTTTTTTATTTTTTTTTGGTTTATCATTTATCCTGATAAAATACCAAAATAAATACCTTTAATGGTTGTGTGTTAGAAATGTAGAGTTCAGGGTTCTTCAGGAACTTTTCTTGTGCCTCTGTGCTGGAGAAATAATAGACTTTGTCTCTGTACTTGGCAGCATATTCATCCAGACAAGGTTGTAGCGTACCCCTCTCCTTCAGCACCACTGGACAAAAATGCTTAGTGCCTCCCAGCTGCCTCTTAAAGCTGACTTCCTCCTGAGACCATCATAAACAAAAGAGTGGTATGATATTCTAAGAATCAGTAACAGGTTGTTCACACAGTGAGTGTTCTTACATCGGTCTGCTTTATTTTTATAAGTTGAATTGATGAAAAGATAATATTCAATTAAATTGAAATAATTCATTTTAAAAACAATTAAAATAAAATAATAATATAATACCATAATAAATATTTATTTATTACGCATGTCTTGCAACCATTAATCAACATCAGAACCGTGAACATGCAAGTGTGTTACATTATTGAAATATTAACTTAATATCTTAGGGGGTACTTCAAGTAAACATTTTAAAAAGGGATTCGGGGGACAAAAGACGCTTCTCCACCGTCGGGCCGAACGGTTCTAAGAATGACACGGAACGGCTACATTTCCAATTAAGCTTGTTTTGACACAGCAAAATTACAAACTGTTCCCTGGGCGGAATTCCATGCTGGGCCGTGCTGGTACAATCCATCTAGTGACATCACCAGTATTGGCTGGCTATTTACATCTCATACAGTCTGGAAATTGTACGAGTTACCAAGGCAATGACTGACGCATTTGTATTACATTCCAAAGAGCTCTGTTATCAGCCCCACAGTTGAAAATGAAACCATATCCATACCGGCTGGACCGGATCGGCACAGAATGAAATGGTTAAGCAACGAGAACGGTTTGGCCCAACGGGGGAGAAGCAGCAAATGACGTTTCAGAAGTAAATATGCTCTGTATGGATGTCTCTGACTGCTGCAATTTGTCTTCCAACATGAGTTCCATGTTTGAGACACCTCTTTTCTATTTTATTCCATTCTATTCAGCAATGCAGCACCTAGTTGTTTTTGAATGTAAGAACGTGTCCTGTGTGAACAGCTCCTAATGCCGTAATCAACATGAAATGATATTCACAAACCATTTTACTGCTGTAATATGTACAGTTGTGGTCAGAATTAATGGCACCCCAGGTAAATATTATCAAAAATGGCTGTAAAAATAAATCTGCATTGTTTATTCTTTTGATCTTTCATTCAAAAAAATTGCAAAAATCGAATCTTTCATTGAAGTAAAATAATTGAAGGGGGGGGGGTAAATGGGTTCAGTTTTGATTTCATGCTTCATTCGTGTTCAGTGCTGGATTATTGATGTGTAACCTCTGATTCTTGTTCCTCCTCTTCATCAGCATCATCTTGTTTCTCAACCTGTGCCTGCGCATACATAGCCTCTTCCTCCTCCTCCAGATCTGCACTAGATATCCTCCAAGCTGTGTACTTAAATGGCTCTAAGAGAGAAATTTAGAGAGGGAAAGAAAGAACAGAAAAGATATAGTGAATGAGAGGGTGTGACCGCTAATTTAGAGAGCATGAAACAGACTTTACGTACTCTCCATATGGTAAATCATCTCTTGGAGGATGTCCTGAGGTGTTTTGTTGGTGATGTCCAGTATTACATAGCTGCAGGTGATGGTATGCTCCATGGTTTCCCAATCTGCCACAAACTGCTTCAGCTGAACACTAAAGGCATCCATCTCTGGGCCGTCAGGATAACCATTTTCCCACACCGTTGGAAGAACCACCTCTGTACACCCAGACATATGCAGATATGCAAAAATATATTCCTTGCAGGAGAGGTCATGAAACCATTACTGACACTCAAGTAAAGGAAAAGTAAGAGTTAAAGGAAAAATATACAGATATATAATAAGACTACAAACCTTCATCATTTAAAATTTTGACTTCGTCTTCAGACTTATCAGAACTCTCTGTAAATACATATCAATTATTTATCAAAACATGTTTTAACACATACAGTATTAATACCTTTAAGACCTAAGACCACTGGCAATACTGTAAGGTTGCGCAGAGTTCAACATTATGTTAATGCACAGCAATGCAATGATGTGAAAGAGTACTACCTGACTCCTCAATCAATGTCTCGAGTTTTGGCTGGGTGTCAATAGGCTGTGAGTCTTTCTTTGAGGCTTCAGTCGGTTTCCTGCAACAACAAAAAAAGAATCGAATCACACCTCCATTTTGAAAAAGTAAACCACCACTTTCTAACATGAAACCATGAAAATCAACAATGTGTTTGATTTTTCTCCACAGGTTTTTGAGATCTTTTTAGATGCAAGATCTCAATTCTCAATTTCATGTACACTAACGTTCAAAAGTTTAGGGTCAGTAAGATTCAAAGTATGCTTATAATATAATTTTTAATTAAAACCAAATAGAAGCATTTTCTCCAGTGGTTTCAAACTTTGAATCCCCACTTTATATTTTCTGAAACTGGGCCCTTATATTAGCTGCACTTACAGTGTCTCATGATTGTCTTGTGTCTTATGAAGTTTCCTATCTTTCTTTAGGCGAGCCAGCACAGCTCGATCCACCTCTTCCTTACTCTGTTCATACATTCTGGTTAGTACAGTCCTTCCTTCAATAAACAACAACAAGTGACCAGTGACCATCACAATCAAGTGGACTTCATGGCCTAAACAAGCATAGGCTGTATCATTTGATGTCAAAATCAGGACTAAAAAATGACCAAAAAATGTTTGGTTATTTAGTATACATGCCAATACATGTCTTTCTCTCACCCTCTCCACCATTGTCTTGCAGACAGAATAGGACTTCAGGTGTTATAGCACCATGTAGTTCCTCAATGGTGATAAGCTGTGATCTACTGCTGGGAATGTTGTCCAGTATCCATCCTCTTTTATATTCAGAATCCACATCTTCAGCCTCAATCTGATAACCCACAGGCACTCTTAAAACACAAATAATGTTGTTCTATGCAAGTATGAGAGCTGAGGGTGGCAGCACAGCAGTCTACCTCTCTTATGTGCTTCTCCAGGGCCTCCAAATAAAGCTCCCGTGAAACTGTGACTGGAGACTCTGTTGCTTCCTTCATAGCTTCCTCTACAAGAGCTTGAACATCTGGATGATCTTCTGTCACCTCTATTGCTGTAAAATGACACATTACACATTCAGTGTTATTTTAGTATTATTTATATACTATTAAAGTATTTATTAATATTTTGGATTGGCTTTTGTTTTTATATTTTGAGTTTTCATTTCAATAGTTTTGCTATTACGGGACTGGAATGACATGGAAATAATGTAAGTAAATGATGACAGAATTTTCCTTTTTGGGTGAACTAACAATTTTACGGAGCCCCTAAAGGGACATGGTGGTGGAAAAAAATATGATATGGGAGGAAAAATAATAAGTCAATGCTTTCGTGTTCTTTTGCAAATGTTTTGCATTCCTCTGAGAAACTTTGCAAACACTCGCAAAATGTTTTGCGGAATTCAAATGTTTTTACGAGGGAACCATACATGTAAAAAAAAAATAGGAGGGAACGCAAATTTTCCCGGGTGAACGCAAAAGCATTGACAACTAAATGTCCTCCATCTCATATCTCTTTTAATTCCTTTTATAACGGTTTTAATTTTCCTTGCTTTTATTTTTTGTTTTGTTTTTAATTCCTTTTTGTTTAAAGCACTTTGAAATTACCATAGTGTATGAAATGTGCTATATAAATAAACTTGCTTAATTTTTTTCCCTTCATCATATCCCTCCATACCTTTTAACACTCTGTAACCACTGAATTACTATTGAACTTTGTACCATTTTCATTTATTTGATGTGTGTATATAAAAATTATGTGAACGATAACAGTTAACAAAATGTTAAAGCACAGAACATACATTGTTATCAGTGAAACTGAGGGGGTTTAAAGTCCATGTTTGTGGATTGACCTCACCTGAGTAAGTTTCATCAGACTCTCCCTCATTGGTTGTCACATTACCTACAAAAATGGAGAAAAAACATCTCAAAGGTGTCCCGGAATGCTTTAAAAGTTAATTCTATCATGCGATGGAGCTTATTGTTTGTAAGGTTTACCAAGTTGGCATCCTCATAACCTTTCAAACCTGATGCATCTGTAGCCTCATGCTGCATCTTGGCTCTGACCTTCTCCAGGCCTGCGAGGGTGGCGTCGTGACGGACTTTGTCCAACATGTCTTGTGTGAACATACTCCGTGTACGCTCCATCAGTGCCTCAACATCTACCACTACAGCACCATAATACTCTGCTAGCAGTGCACAAATTGTGCTCTTTCCTGTGCATCGTGGGCCGATCACAGACACCCTGCAAGGCAAGTGGGGTATGGGTGGCAGCAGGTAGCAACGAGGGTTCGCCGTGAACTTCTGCAGAGCATTTTGAGATGACAGGATGTAGATCTTATCCATGAAACTGATGGGGAGAAAAGAGAAAATGTGGCCTCTCACATTGAAGTATTTTAATGTATAAAAAATTTGTTTTCACTAACCCAACGGCGAACTCTGGTATACCCTTGACCATCCTGCCCTCTTTGAGTGCCACCGGGCAGTAGCAGGACCATCGACTCCTTCGCCAATGAAAGCCTGGTGCGACATTCCTACAGGAAGACAGAGTCCGAAACAGCTCCTCCTACAAAAACAGGCATGGTGAAGAGGCATGTAAAATGTAGGTCACTTTATAGAGGTGTGTGTTTGCAGTATCTGACCATGTCCATCTGATCAGCAAGCTCTGGGTCCTCTGTCGGCATCAAACGCACAGGCACAGCTGGACACCTCACAGCCATGGACTCCAAACGAGACATTACTGACTGTGCACAGGTAATTGGAAAATTCAGTATTATTACATTATACAGGTATATCATGTCACTATAACGATCTGTTTATTATAAGCAGCAATTATTTCGTAGCTGTCGCTTTAGTGTCAGGGTTCTGTCACTTCGGTCTGTTTATTCTTGGTTTGGTGACAGAGCTCTGACACTGCTTGTGTCTTGTCTTGTTGTGAGCGTGACAATGTGCCTTCCTGTTTAGGTGGGTTTTGTCTATTTGGTGCAAGCACATGGCTTCCTGCATGCTTCCCCATGCCACGTGCTCAGCTATCTATTGTGTAGCCCCACCCATCTTGTTATCTGTTTATTGGTTAGTTTTTCCCACCTGCTCTCCCTCGTTACCTGCCTCCTTTGCTTCTGATTTAATCATTCGTCCCACCCGCTCTCCCTTGTTACCTGCTTCCCTATTTCTTCTCCTTGTGTTTGCTGTCGTGTGCTGGATCGTCTTTGTTGGTCATGGTATGTCTTTGTATGTTTTCCCCAAGTCAAGTCTCCCCCTCGGGGTAGTTTTTGTTGTTTGGTTTATTTTATTATTTAATAAAGAAATTAAACCCTGCCCTGCATTTGAGTCCTCGCTCCTACCACTGTATCGTGACATTTAGATGCTCAAGGTCTTTAAAGAAGGATGATTTCTGATTGGCTATCAATGGTTTTAAGTCAAGTCAAGTCACCTTTATTTATATAGCGCTTTTTACAATACAGATTGTATCAAAGCGCTTCACAGTGATAACATGAAAACAATATAACAAAGTTTGTTTCTAAAAGATATTGCGTCAACGTCCACCTTAAGTAAGGCAGATCAATAATATTGTTGAATATTAAATGTCCCCAACTAAGCAAGCAAAAAGCCAAGGCAACAGTGGCAAGGAACCAAAACTCCATCAGGGACAGAATGGAGAAAAAAACCTTGGGAGAAACCAGGCTCAGTCGGGGGGCCAGTTCTCCTCTGGCCGGGTTTTATCATTCATCAGCTGGAAAAAAATGATTCCAACGATATTGTTGCCCTGTATTATTATCGTTATAGTGGTGGTGTGGACTACATTATTCTAATAGAATTATAACAGTTATTAAAACCTTATAGTTATTATCCCTGGTGTGAACAGGCCTTTCGGCATTACAGCTTGTTGGAGGGCACCCACCTCAAAGAGCTCCTCTGGATCCTTGTTTCCATCCAGCTCAAATAAATATGGGTGATTATGGTCTGCCATGTAATCCTACACATCAAGCATAAGTATAACTGCTCTTTGTTTCAATAATAGTGTGTATTCAGGTGTGTGTAATAGGTGCCATTACCTCTAGAGGCCTGAGGATGTTGTCCTTATAGCGCATGATCCTGCTTTTGGCATTCTCTGGGTAATTCTCGATCACTCTTACTAGTTGTGTGATCATGTCCTTCTGTAGCTCTATCTCTTCCATCTTAAACACACATTTTTCAATTGCATTTAGCCATTTGTGCAAAGCCAAAAAAAGAAAAGAGAAAAAAGCATGGAATGTTGGACACTTCAAGCACTGCTGTGCATGACTTCATGCACAACTGTCACATCTTTCCTTATGCAGACTCCATCAGACTCTGAAGTTGACTGACAAAATAACCATATAAAATCCATGCACTATGGTAAGTGCATAGTGTACAGTACGTCATTTAAGACACTGCTTAAGTATTACCTCTTCCTCCAGATCCTCTGTTTCTTCCTCTTCCTCATCTTCTATACTGCTGCTTTTTATGACTGACTCTTTCTTCACAGGGTCCCACTTCTCCTTCTGGAACACACGGCCTGTCTCCGGATGTTGACGCTCACCTGATAGCCTGTGGATCAGGTCTCTGTCTGCACACTGCACACATGCATTCAATGTCAATCACTTTACATTTATGTGTTTATACAGAAGCGAATATAACCGCACAATGTCAGCATCGCAAAAACATGGCAAAACAGCACAACAAAAACAATATAATTAATTTGTATGGCTGCCAATATATGAAATATAGAGTGTTTATCTTAAAATTCTGAACAGTATAGATAGTATTAAGATTATGAAAAACCTTGATGTTGATGATGAAGTCTGGTGGCATTCCGAGGCTTTTAATCAGGTCTATTTGCTCCTGTATCTTTAGGTAATCCTCTGAAATTGATGGCAAACAGGCCAGGACATAACCTGCTCCACCACCATTCAAACAAGTCATTACAAATATATATTATTAGATTTTAAAATAATTGTTTATTAAATTATGTTAATTTAGTTGTTTCTTATCCTTACCGTAGTGTTCTACATCAGGTGACTTTAGCCGGCCAACAATTACCTGGACCATCATCTCTTCTGGAACCGCTTTCCCTTCAGCCAGAATCTTAAAGAGCTGAAACACATTTGTTTTTTTGACACCGCTAGAATTGTTTGCAGGGAATCAGTTATTTCTAGTATGATCAAATATATAAATAAACAATAGTGATACACACCTGAATACCTTGTTCAGTCTCATTATTGATGTGGCTGTTGAGAAGATCTGTATCTAAAAGGGTGAAGAAATACAAATATTCAGAAAGGCTATTTGTAGTAATGGCATTGAGGCATTAAATAAGGCACTTGATTATTTACCATCAATGAGGATACAATTCCAAGTCTTGGCTAATTTTCTGGCTAGAGTAGATTTGCCAACACCCTGAAAATAAGAAAATCACACAATGTAACACACAACATTTAAATTAAATACTGTTATATCATATTGTTTAAATGCTGTTATTTGTTTTGACTGAGAAATATTTACTTTCATGATTGAGAAATACTTATGCATGTTGGAAACTCACTGGTTTTCCAATGATGATAAAACATGTTGGCTTAGAGAGTAGAATCTCTCTCTCTGCTTCATCCTCGATCAGTTTATCCACTAACGGGTAGTTAGACGCATTCGAGACAGTGGATGACATGGTATGTTACTGTAAAGCAGAAATACAGAACTGTTTGGTCAAACTATCAACTTCAGTATCAAATCATCGTTAATTGTCATCCGACATTTAGAGTAGATTAAAAATTTCAATAAAAAAATTCTAATAAGTGCTTCTGTAATCCTTTATGCTTCGATACGTTAAATATTCTATTTGTTCAATGAGTTTACTCACTTTATAATAGTGACTGTAGCAACAGAATGTAACCTCCATCTCTGCCCGCACCTCATGTGTTGAACGGTGTCATGACAACCAGCCCACAACAAAACAGAGAAACGAGCTTTTTATTAAGTGGACGTGGGCTTTACCCAAGAACTGTACAATTTCTCCAGAAATTATATGAGGACTGATACGTGTTTACGTATTAACAATACATTTGCCAGTAGCGTTTTCATATTTGCTTAAATATGAACTCATTCAACATGACCACCAGATGCCAGTGTTGGGCGTTCGCGGCTGACTGGCAATTAATTAATTTATCTTTAAAAAGGGGATTATTAAAAGCACTAACACTCTAACCACATAGATAGATAGATCTTTGATTCATAATTTGAATGGGGTATGCTTAAACATATCCACCCCCCTCCTCCCTCTCCCTAACTAACTAACAATGCAGATCATTGCAAAACAGATTTTAGAAGCAGTAAAATATAAACTCCTTTCGCTGATTTTTAAGGTCAGTTAATGCTTTATTATGACAGTGCTCTCTAGTCTAGTCCATAGAAATTAATTAAGCAAGCTAAACCCTGGGGAGTGGGAAACTTTTCTGAGACAGGCTACAACAATACTTCCTCATTCCTCACCTTAAGACTCTGTGCCAGAGGTGGGTGTTCCCAGAAGAATATCCTATCATTAATTATTTACATGAACAAAACCAGATAGATTTTACCACATATGTATGTTACTATATATAGACCTAGATAGTTACCTGCATGCATGACAAAATTAGCCTTCAATCTCAGACTGATTTTTAATCTGAGTTTTTTTTCTTTATCAGTATAATCAACGGCTGTTGGCTGATAGAGACATATGTGTCTATGATGTTCTGCTGTGTCAGTCCGTGTCAGCTGTTTTCCATTGACACAACAATAATGACTGTGTCCAGTCCTAATATAGCATCAATAAGGCTAATACAGAGAGTAATAAGTTAATAAAACATTAGCAAACATGCCAATAGGGGCCCCACATGGGGTTTAATATGGGTGTCACACAGATTTTATTTAGGGTGGCCTCTATACCTACTTTCACTCATGGTTTTAACAGTCATGAGTGAGAAATTATTGAGAATGGATTCAGTTTAAGTAGGCTATTTGACATCAGTGGATGACATTTTTATATGGTTAACAATATGCCTCTAAAAACGAATTAGATAGGGTAAATAGGTTCCCTTAATATAGCCTAATTAACAAAGAGGATGATTTAAAAAAAAAAAATTTTACATGAAAAAATATGTAAATAGCCCATGATGGATCAGAGCTATGTTTGACATTAGGCAACACATAATTTCAGTGCTGAATTACACTGTGGAGTAGGCTACATTTACGAAACGTACGTGAAAGGAGTCTCTAATAGAAATTCACTCTTACGCATGGCGTCAAAAATACATGTAACCGTCTAAATATATCCAGTGTAGTATATCGAGGGTCGTATTTAGGGAGTGACGTTTGGCTGGTAAAAGCGATGGCTGAGATAAGATCCAAAGAATTCCAGTGGGCGCAGGGGAGGGACACGCGCTGCAACAAAGAAACTCGCCATTCAGATTTACATAGGCTACATGTTCTCTGCTTAATTTACTACTACTACTAATAATAATAAAGAGTCAGGAATATCAAGCGTGTGATTTTCAACCATATACTGTAAAAAACACGGACGGAAGGGTCTCCCCCCCCCCTCCCCGAACCGGAGCGGGAGAAACACTTTGCTTCCTGAACGCGTGGGTCTAACCTTTGATTTCATATGCTGGCAGTAGCACGCGGAACGCCACTGTCATTTAGGATCCTAGGAAAGGACACACGACAACTGTAATCAATATATTTATGCAATGTATGAAGTCTTTGGCTACAGAACTCATTCGTCCAGAACCGGTGAGCTTTCATAAAGCGTCGCGTTGAGGTACAGCAGGTACTGACAAGTTGATTCGGACGTTTGAAGTCCGCAATCTGATGTCTACCGGGACCTTCATTACACCGAACTGCCGCAATGTCGACCGGAGCAGGAACGAGACTAGAAACTCGGGTGAGAAAACTGGAGTCAATCATCAAGGACCAACGATCAGCGTTGAATTTGGAGAGTTTGCTGGTAAGGTTATAGAATAATGGGATGCTATACAAAAGCAAATGTTTTTTTGTTCACATTGTAACTAACATCTAACTTACATAGGACATGGGAGGTTTTGCTGTTCTGGAAGTAACATGACATTGCGTTTACAAACTGTGATATTAATCTTAATTTGGTCATTTTCTGATTCTACAAACACAATTTGATTGCCATAACATATACTGTTTTATATATATATATAGCTATATATATATATAAAATGAGACTGCTGCTGACATTTGGATCATGTAAACACCTTATTTAGAATAATTATTCACAGGCCCCAGTGCAGGTTGTTGAAATCATGTCCCGGGTTCACCCTCAGTTGAATAATTAATATTAATTATTAATTAATTAATTAATAATATTAATTCTGGTAAACACAGTAACAAAAGCTTTTGAAGAAAAACACTTTTGCAGTGAGAAGGAAAGTTTTTATTTTATTATTTATTTATTTTTTAGAATTTTACAAACATTATAAGAAATATCTTGGCCTACATTTTTCTCATGACATTTTTGTCAATAATAATGAGTTGATTCAATTCAATCCAATATGACTAAAATGTACAGTAATAGCAAGAGCTGGTATCTCCAGTATTTCCAGAATGCAATTGCATGTTCGTTCAGAATATGACTACATGTGTACAAGAATTTTTAAAAGAGCTGTGGAGCAGAATCTTAATTTTAGAATAAAGACTTTACCAGAATATCAAGCTAGTGCACATGTAAATCAACAGAGATGCTCTAAATGTAGAGATATCTAAATCATGTGATTCTGCTGTCACAAAATGAGGGGGTTCCAGATGGTTGGAATCAGGTCTATACGTAAAACAGATGAATACAACCATGTGGAAACACCAAATATGAAATTTTTGCTATTTAAATTACATATATGGGCTACATTGGCAATTGCAAATAATGTTTATAAAAGGTTACTTGTGTTTTGTTTATTATTACAAAATATTACAAAACAATGTTAATATTCTATATTCTATAATATACCACCCAGCAAGATATTGAAGAGACCGGAAAGCTCTTCATACACGTATAGGTTGTACAACACAAAACAAAAGTGCACTACATGTTGAGGGTCTAAACAAAGTGGATGTTTGTCCCAGAGGATTGTGGTAATGTTCCTGTGTCTTATTTCTCTGATCAATATGTTATCAACACACCCACAGTAATGTTGCTGTCTTTTGATGATAATATTTTCTCCAAAATACAGCAGCTAAAGTATCAGGCTTCACTTGTTTTCAATTATACACACATATCATTAGAGAGCAGGAAGAATCTTTACGAAGTGTGAAGTCACCTTGCATGTGTAATCAATAACTGGGTTTTGGGTGAAATGTGAGGACTTGTCGAGCAAGCTTTACAGGGTGAGAATGACTAGAATGTGTGCTCCTATTGTCAATTCCCATCAAAGAGTGCATTCTCTCACCTTACCCAGCATTCTCCTCTGCAGAAGAAAACCCTCATTCCAGACAAGCACTGCATTTTTGAGCAAGACTGAAAGTTAGCACGCCCTGCTTTCACTGGATGATTCTTTAGAGTGCAGAACTATCAAAATCTTACAGTGCATTTATTGCAAGGAAGCTCTCTTAATAAGCCCCCTGTTATTGGACACTTCATCTCACTGAAGCACATTTGTTCAATGCCATCAGTACCGAAAACCTTTTGTTGACTAATGCTGCATCCACACCACTAGGTGTCAGTATGAGTTCAAGACAACTTACTGTATCAGCCAGTGTGAGTTCAAACTAATTAAAATTATTAATGAAAATAAACCCGTCACTCATACATGCATACATATTTATACACACACAAACCCTTTTAAATCTCTGGTTAGGTAGTGTTCTATGCTGTTTTATTAATGGAAAGTGATTGGGTGTATTTTTGGTGTGTGTGTGCACGCATCATACTCTGGCTATGGGAGGCCCAGGGAAAGACCTAACTAAGTCCCAGCTGGTTCGTTCTTCAGCACGTTTACTTAAATACATTCACTCACCACCTCATCTGCTTATTATATCCTATCTTCCATCCCATGCCCTTCCAAGTCATGGTTGTCAGACAAAGCAGCTCCATTTTAGTTTATGATATCAACATCACTAACTCATTCTGACGCTGAAGTCATTTAACACTGTGTTCTAGTTTCATTGTAATATTTGTGATGCAACTGAACTGGTGACTTTTTTTATAATGACTAATGATCTAAATTGGATACAGACTCATTGTCCTGCTGTGCTGCTACCAGGGGAAATGTCATACAGGAAGCTGAGGTCACATCCTTCAATTGAGGAGAGAGATAGCTGGGTCCAGCTTCCTTTGAGTGTGTTTGCACTTTTGAACACTGTATTGTGGACTGACTCTTGGTACAGGGAAAACAGGATTCTGTCATTGTTAATTGTGCATGTGTGTGTTTTTGGTTTGTATGAGTGTGCTGATTTTTGGTACGGAAGCAGAATTCATGTAAAACATAATTAATGTAATAATGTTTTCAAGGTACCGTTCAAATTTTTGGGATTTTTTTTTAACGTTTTTGAAAAAAGTATCTTGCGCTTACCGAGGCAGCAATAATAATTATTGAATAATTAATAGATAATAAATATAAATATTTAATTATATGCAATGAAATAATAAATGTGTTTTACTCTCACTTTTGATCAATTTAATGTATCCTAGCTAAATAAAAGTATACATTTCTTTTAAAAAAATAAAGTCTTACTGACCCCAGACTTTGAAAGCTTGTGTATGTACATGGTGAACGAATGTAAGATGCAGTGATATAACATCGACTGGCCTGAAACTCTCTCACATTAGCCCCGTACGATTGAACTGTTCTTTCTGTTGAGCCCTGGATTATCTGTTTTTCTTTTTCCAGCTGCAGCAATACACCCTTATTAACCTTTTATGTTGGGCCGCCAACTTGTTTATGATGTTGGCTCGACCAAATGGAAGTGTTTGGGTGGGTAATGTTTGGGGGATGGTGGTTTGTGTGTCTTTGTATTTTTAGCTCTGCAGTGTCATTTTGTGTGTTTGGAGGGGTATGTAAGGTCATTTCCAGGATCGTTCACATCATTAATTTACTAAAGTAATTTATAAGAATACAGTTACTTAATTCTAACTGTAAAGGTGGCAATACGGGCCAAACATTTTTGGATTTCTATCCAAAGTTAAATGACACAACAGTACTGTCTGTCAGAGTGAGCTTAGTTCAGGGATTAAAGGAGAGTAATGAACTCCCTCTGAAGAGTGTATTTTTAGCTCTGTGAATAAAGAGGAAAGCCCATAGTAGCAACAGAAATTGGTGTGTATATGAGTTTAAAAAGAACTATGTATCTTAAGTGTTTTTTTTTGTTGTTGTTGTTTTTATTCTCTTTCCTCTTGTCTTCTGCAGGATTCAGTAACTGCCCTGGCCCTTGATCTGAACCATCCCGCACTGAGAAAGAACAAAAACATAGATGCCTTCTTAAACAGATGTAAGTCTCTTTAATTATTAATTTATTTATATATATATAAAAATATATTTTTTTATAGATCAGCCTGTGCTTCTGTATTGGTATAGCAATACATGGATATATCAATGCATATCCAAACGCTACTAACAGTCTTGTTAACACGTAATTTTCTTTCATTTGTATTTAGTTATTTTGAGTAAATATTGTCTAAAATTAGTTCTTTAATTGTTTTTTAGCTCACTTAATTTCAGAAAGCAATATGCATTATATATATACACACACATTTATATATGTACTGTACATATAAAATAGCATATATTAGTATGTATAGTGTGTATATATATATATATATATATATATTATATTACAAGTAAAATAATATATGAACTTTTATCAGCCTTCGGCCACTGTGCTTTCTACCATTAAAAAAAACAATCTATTAAATTCACTAGTCAAGCAGAATCAGACACTATAATTTTATCAAGGGGCATCATTTGACCCCTGGAAATTAGTTTAAGAGAAATTGTTTTCTTAAAAGTATTGTTTGCCTAAAAGTATATTATAAAATTATATTATGATATGATAAAACTATCAGGAATACATTTTTTCTAATTTAAATTTAATTGATAAATGAAAACATTTTAATTAAATATTTGGGGAATTATTCTTTTTTGACCCTGGTAATGTTTTTTATAATTAAATGATAAACATCATTCGTATAATATGTGTTGTCTAATATCACTAGATGAGAAGGCTGTGTGCTGCCTTAGGGAACTACAGGTGAAGCTGGATGATTTCGAAAGAGTCAAACTGATTGGCCGTGGAGCGTTTGGCGCAGTGCAGCTGGTTAGTGAGTGTGTTTCAGAAAGTTGTGTGGGTGTATGTTTATGTGAGAGTCTGCCCCTGTTATCTGCTGTTTGTTTTCAGGCATAGCCTTGTCTGTCTGTGTGTATGTTAATGCCTGTTAGGCTTGTACGCACATGTTCTGCTTGATCCTACTTACCTACAACAACACAGAGCATGTATGCTTTTGTGTCCTTGGCATAGGCACAAAATATTTTATTTTTTTAGAAAGCTTTTTAGTTCTTTTTTCAGTCTTTTTAAATATTTATCAATGATAAAGCATTATGTGTCGCTTATGCATGCATTGTAAAAATTAAGTGTTCAGTTACACATCACAGTGAGATGCATAAAAAACTTTTACAAATATGTGTTAAACAGCATATTGCTGAATGCACGTTGCTTCAAGGGTTTATATAAATGTTTATGTTGATAATGAACATATGTGCCTGTAGGTACGACACAAGGCTTCTCAACAAGTGTATGCCATGAAGCAGCTCAGCAAGTTTGAGATGGTCAAGCGCTCTGACTCTGCCTTCTTCTGGGAGGAGCGTGACATCATGGCATTCTCCAAGAGTCCTTGGATAGTTCAGGTGGGATTCACATTTTTTGTAGTGTGATTGAGGATGTTTAGTTAGGTTGTTTAATATCTTTATCTGATAACTCAACAAACTGAAAAACGATAGTGCATACCATGAGTGCATATAAGAACACTAAAATATTAAAGTAAATAATCACCTCTAGGGATGTCAAAATTACCAGCACTTCACTAAGTTCATAATAAACTGCAAAAATGTAAAGCAAGACGTAGTGCTATCTGCTATCTGTGCTATCTTTGAATGCTTGCCCCTCAGAGGATGCACCTGTGTATGTTTTAGTCCTATAAAGACGGTCAGTTCTGTCCTAATGTAAATAGGCAAGAGAAACGTAAGAAACTAAGAAAGATAAATTTAAGATCTGTTCATTAGACCTTGAAGCCTTACAGAATAGCTGCTGTTATGTTGATATGCTGGTAATATTAATAAACAAAATGTGTTCTATATTATGGACTGTTTATCAAGAATTGATACTTGAAGACTACATGTCCCTCTTTTTATTTAATTTTATATTTATAATATTTTATCATGTATATATTTAAATATGTATTTAAATGTAGTTAATATTAATATTAAACTATATTATTCCCAATTGTGATTACTTATTATATTATTATTAACACAATTATTATTAAATAAAGGACTGTGTTCAGTAGCTTATTAGTGGCTATTTAATATCGCTGTTGTATATATATATTTCACAATTGGTACCAACTTTTGTTGGTATTATGACACCTCTGTTCACCTCACTCTTTCTGTCCACATAGCTGTGCTGTGCTTTCCAAGATGAGAAGTACCTCTATTTGGTGATGGAGTTCATGCCCGGTGGAGACCTGGTAACTCTGACCAGTAACTATGACATCCCAGAGGAGTGGGCTCGGTTCTACACAGCAGAAGTGGTGCTGGCACTAGACGCTATTCATTCTCTGGGCTTTATCCACAGAGACATTAAACCAGACAACATGTTGCTGGACCGTAACGGACACCTTAAACTTGCTGACTTTGGAACATGCATGAAGATGGACCCGGTGGGTCCTGGCTTGTGATAAGTGTATCTGATGTGTGTTTATGTAATTGAGTGTGCAGGAGAGAGAAAGAGAGGGTCTACGTTTCAAATTGTGAAGTATGCAGGATTGTATTGTGCATTGACAATTTTAAGACAAAGCTGTTCAGGAAACCTGTTTAAAACGATCTTGCATTTACTCTGCAGAAATCCCCCATGCTCTTAGAATTATGTCAGTGCTGCCATCTTGTGGAGAGATCATATAGTGCAGCCTGAATTATGATAACATTGGCCGTAGATTAGCAGTGGGGGGGAGTAACTATTTATATGTAATCTGGATTTTGTAATCAGATTAAAAAAATTAAATGCTTGTAATTAGATCATACTAATAATCAGACTACAGTTACTTTTTATTGATTACATGATTCATGAATCTCAAAATTGTAGCATAGCAAAACCTTTTTCTAATTTATTGATTCTCCATTTTTCTTTTTCATCTTTCTAAAAAGCCCATTGCATACATATGTTTGGGAAGTTTCCACTTTTAGGGAATTGCACACACATGCCAGTCACTAGTTGCGTGGCTATTATTACATGGTAATTTGAGAGGCCACAGCATTTGACTATTGGATATTCAGATAATATTCACTTCTATGGCATTTTCTCAACTTTGCAACACTGCATATCTAATCAATTTCCGACAAACAAATTTGAATTATTGTTTGAATTATAAAGAAGTAGTTTGGGAATCTTTGGAGTAATCTTTAATGCACTCGTTGTTGATTACAAAAATTTAATATTTTCTTTCTTTCTGTATTTTTATATTAATATGATACAAGATATCATATTCAAATCGATGTGAAAAACAACTTTGGTCAAAAGTAATCCAAAAGTAGGCAGATTATAATTACCTAAAAGGTGTAATGTAATCGACTCTGTAATTTGTATTTAGTAACAGAATACAATTTGTAAGCAATCTTCCCAGCACTGTTTATAAGGTGGTTTTAAAGCGGAAATGTATATTTTTTTTAATGTTAAAATACTTAGCTATATTTCAGCTTAATATGCACAGACAACACAGAAACTTTATTTTAACCAATCTATATAATGTAATTATTATATATGTATCTGTATGTGTGTTTAGACTGGTATGGTCCGCTGTGACACTGCTGTCGGGACTCCTGATTACATTTCACCAGAGGTTTTGATGTCACAAGGAGGGACGGGTTACTATGGCCGCGAGTGTGACTGGTGGTCTGTTGGCGTTTTCATTTATGAGCTGCTAGTGGGTGAGTAGCACCAACTTCATCTGTATCTGTCTCCTGTAATCTCATCTCACAATTCTTACCATCCTACATATTCATTCTTCTGTTGATTTGGGCAGGTGACACACCATTTTATGCTGAGTCCCTAGTGGGAACCTATGGAAAGATCATGGATCATAAAAACCGCTTAACTTTCCCAGATGATATGGAATTGTCAAAGGAAGCCAAGGATCTCATCTGTGCCTTTCTGACTGACAGGTGAGAGATAAGGTTGGGATGGAGTCACCTTTATTAAACATATAGTCCCTTAGCTGTAATGTCAAAAAAAGCATGGAAAAAATATGAATTCATTTCTGGAGCTTGGCTGATAGTGGATTTTCATAATGATAAATAAATACATTGTGAACATCAGTAATATGAATAAAAACTTTATATTCAATTTAAAATAGGGCTAAACTTTATCGCAAAATGGAAAATAATGACTTAACCATGATGCTTTGTAATTAATACGATTTTTATTGCCATATGAAATCTTACTGTGGGGTACGTTTTTGTTATTGTTGAAGAAATTAATACTCAGCAAGGACACCTTAAAAGTGACAACAAAGACATTTATAATTTTGCTAAAGATTTTTATTTAAAATTAATGATGTTCTTCTGAACTTTTTATTCATCAAAGAATCCTGAGGGAATAAATGTATCACAGTTTCCACAAAAATATTAAGCAGCAAAACTGTTTTCAACATTGATGATAATAATAAGAAATGTTTCTTGAGCAGCTAATCAGCATATTAGAATGATTTCTGAAGGATCGTGTGACACTGACAAAGATGCTGAGTAAAGATGCTGAGAACTCAGCTCTGCCATCACAGGAATAAATTACATTTTAAAATATAAAAAAAAAATAGAGAACAGTTCATTTAAACTGTAATAATATTTCACAATATAAACATTTTTACTGTATTTTTGATCAAATAAATGAAGCCTTGAAGAGCATAATATATATATATATATATATATATATATATATATATATATATATATATATATATAGATAAGATAAGAACCTTACAAACACCAAACTTTAAAATATATAAAATAAAATCAACTCAAGTCTTTTTTTAAAGATGATGTAACGGTCTACCTTTTCATTTTGTGCATTTAAGAGCCAGTCACTGGTAAAACATCAACTTCATGTCTTCATCTTTATACCTGGTCACTCTTTTAGCCTGACAACTTCAAACTGTTTTCCTATAACTCCATTTTTGCTCTCTCTTTCTCCTCCCTCTCACATGCGCACACATATGAGCATTCCTGATCAAATATCCAGAGAGGGGCTTTATGATTTGATTTCTTCTCCTTGTGTTCATGTAAAGCACAACACACACCCCTCCCTTTGCATTCTGGGCTGCAGGAATGTCCCACATGTGGCAGTCCAAACTGCTGCACCCCTTTGAATCCAGATGTGAGGAAAGGGAGGGGAATGACTGTTCCTTATTTTTGGATGTTGCAGTTTGTGTCGCTTTCGTTCCTCATCTCATCCATGCTCTGCCATTTCCCATCAGCCAGTCGCTGTTGGATGTTCCACTCTCACACACACATCACTTAGCGGATTGGTGATTGTGGTTGTGGTTCTCTGTTTGGTTTGCTGACCAGTGTTTTGATATGTTCAGGGAGGTGAGGCTTGGCCGGACTGGAGTGGATGAAATAAAATGTCACCCCTTCTTCAAGAACGATCAGTGGACCTTCGACACCATACGAGACAGTAAGCCTCTGAGTGTGAGTGTGGCTGATCTGTGATCATAACTTAAGTTACATTTATTCATTAAAATGACAACTAATCACTATTTATGACTGAGTCAGAATGATTTACTTACTATAACATTATGCATGTGCTGGTTGATAAAAATCAAAGAAATCTAGAATATACTCAAGTCTTGAATTGGTTATTTCATTTGTGAGTGAGGAGTTTTGAACTGAGTCAATCATACAGTATCTGTTCAAATTATAGATATGTGATTTTGAGTTTTTTTTTTAATTTCCTGAAATTCCTCCTTTTTATTTTTCTCCACACACATGCAAATATTCACCTCACACCCTCATGTTATGCATCTGGTGAAAAGGAAATTAATTTCAGTCATGCATACCAGTGTTGAGTAAGTTATTTTAAAAAAAAGTAATTAATTATAGCTACTAATTACTTCTTCAACAGTGTAATTAGATTACTCTAATAATTACTAAAGCCCGCATTGCATTAATTATTCTTGAACTGACCAAAGTATTTAAAGGGAGAAAGCAACATTAACAACATACATTTTAACATTAGATGTTACATTTTTATGATGTTAAATCCACTATTGTTTTCTATAGAATTGTTCTATAGTCTCAGTATTTATAATTACATCAGAAGTAACTGAAATTAAATTACAGAAAAATTAAGAGTAATAATTTTTTCAAAGGAAAACTAATTCAATTACAGTAATTAATTACTGTAATGCGTTACATGTTGTAACGTTTGCTCCTGTCGGGGGGCGGGGCATGGTGCTCGTATTCGGTTGGTTTTAGTAAGGGTGGAACACAGCATGTGGCCCGTACGCAGTTACTAATGAGAGAAGAGCCTCAAAACCACAGAGTTAAACTCGTTTTTTCCTCTTCTCTCTGTCCCTTGCTCCTGTGATGCCCAAACGCACACATTTCTTTTCTATCTAGCTTACTCTCTGCCTACACGGTAGTCTGTTATTAATGCAAGGAGCATTCTGGGAATCTGAGCAACTGCATCCATATATAATCTGCATGGTGCGGTATTGCCATATGGCAACATATACTTTTCTTGCTTTTTGGAAAAAAATACAACAAATTGTGTTGTTGGAAAGAAACCAATTATATTTTCACTCCATTCAAAGAAGGCACATTCTGACATGCTCTTTTATCTTCTTCTTATCTTGTAAAGTAAATTGAGAAAATATGAGTGTTTCCATTGTGGTACTGAGAAAGGCTACTCTGTACTACAATGCATTTACAGTCATTCATTCAGCCTCATCCCCATTAGATGTTTGACACATGTTCTCTCAGCGTGCTCAGTGTGTTCGCTCCAGAACCAGGGAGTGTTTTGGATGTGTAAGTGAGCGTGAGTGTGTGTGTATGCACAGTAGGTAGTGAGTAAGCACCGGCCAGCTTGGCAAATCATACGTGCCACTCCTCCCTTCAGTACAGTGTCTGCTTTGTGTGCTACACACACTGAGCCTTTCACTGTGAGACTCACTCACTCGCTCACACACACATACACTCAAACTCAAACAGGAGACACTATTTTTGCTCAAATCTTTTACAATATTCCCTCACACACTCCAAACCCCCCTCCGTCCCTGTTTCTCTCTGTCTCTCAGCCATGGCTCCAGTGGTGCCGGAGCTGAGGAGCGATATTGACACCAGTAACTTTGATGATGATATAAAGGATGATCCTGGAGGAACCGAGACCTTCCCCCCTCCCCGTGCCTTTGCAGGAAATCAGCTACCGTTTGTGGGCTTCACCTATTTCAGGGAGGACCAGTAAGTGTGAAAATGTGTGCATTTTGTGTTTGTTTGTGACAAGATGGATTCTTTAAAAAAAAAAAAAAAAATGATATTACATAATTTGTTTGGTGCATACTATAGTCATGTAAAATAACCAATGCTTGTGGAAAAAGGATTCAGAGTCCCAAAAAGGTTCCCACTCTTTTTGGCCAATGAATTTCCATGACTTTTCCTGCTATTTCTGATTACTTGATAAAGATTTTAGAGATTTGCTCTTACAAGGAACAGTTTCTAGCCTGTGAATTATTTTTGAGCTGAGCATAACTAGAAAGTAATATATTCAGCATAAAAAATTCTGATTATGCCAGGCATGGATTGGATATAATTTTTTTTAAAGTGTCCGTGACTCTGAACAAATTTTTTCCATTTAAAAAATCTGTAAAGAATCTGTTCTCGCTCACTCACAGATGAACACTAAAAAGCTGTAAAACGAGCTCCTGTTATGGATTGATAGAGACAGGATGTACAGTGTTTTTGCATGGTTATGGTAGCCGTGAATGAGTGCTGCATCTGTTCCATCACAATTCCCTCCTTTTTCCCTTATCCTTTCACTGTTTCCTCCCTGGCTCTCTCAGTTTCTCCAGTGTGGCTGAGTGAAGCCACATGGGCCGCTGGCAGAGATGAGGAGATTGAAAAGTTGCTTTGAAAAATTTAACATTTTCTCTCTTTAATTTCCTCTCTCTTTCTTATTCTTCTGACTTAGTCTTTTTCATCTTGAATTGATTTATGAAACCTTAAAGTGTGTTGCTGCAGACTGTGCAGAGTAAACAAGGACGACGGTAGCTGGTGATGAGTGGAACATTTTCCATAACACTAACTCACTCTCTCTCTCTCTCTCTCTCTCTCTCTCTCTCTCTCTCTCTCTCTCTCTCTCTCTCTCTCTCTCTCTCTTTCTCTTTCTCTTTCAGGTTGTTAACCCCAAAAAATAAGTGTTCAGATGAGGACTCGAGTGCTAATAATCTCATTGAGGATCATGGTTTAAACCCTTCAGAGGTGCATATATTTTTTTATTTATTTGACTTTTAAATAATATTTTTATATGAATGATTTATGTTAAATGATAGCCACTATAATCTTTTTGTTTTATGTTGTCCATGAAGGGGTACTTTAGCCTTACTTATAGAGCTGTGTGGCACAAAATTAGCACTTAGATTACTAAAATAGCTCATGTGACTTATTCTGCAGCAGAATTTACCACAACCATTTTGTTTGGTGCCGTAACTCAACATAATTGGAGTGTTTCTCCACATTCTTTAGATAAGTGCTGCTTTTAATAGAATTGAAAACAACAACTTTGCATCAGATGTTTGTTGATTCTTCGAATGTGTTTTTTTGCATGTCTCTAGTCCAGTGACCTGCAGAAGAAGCTGAAAAAGTTGGATGAAAAAGTCAAACATGAGATGCAAGCAAAGGAGGAACTGGAAAATAAATGCCGGTACAAATACTCGTAAACATGATGTGGAAATGTAAAATGTTGAAATTCATATTTTTTGCATTAACAATTTAAGTGGGAATTTGAATTCTCTCTCTCTCTCTCTTTCTCTCTCTCTTTCTCTCTCTCTCTCTCTCTCGCTCTCTCTATATGTGTGTGTGTGTATATATATACACACACCACACACACACTCACACTCACACACAGAGTAAAAAATATATATATATATGTATATATGTGTGTGTGTGTGTGTGTGTTGTATAGTGAATAATGAATGTTTAAATTCCTCAGAGATCCAGATTTCTGTTATTTGCGTCACATATGGCAAAATCAAAACATTCTTTATCTTTACTTACAACAGATGCAAACTATGTTGTATCTCAACAGGACGGCAAATCAGCGGCTGGATAAGTTGTCCAAAGAGCTTGAAGAAGAAGTAAGACACATCTTTAAATTACATTCACCCAACAAAGGCACTTGTTTCGAAACCATTCAGAAACAAAGTGCATCCTTCTACAAGTTCCTCTAACTATTTGTTTTTTTTTGTTGTTGTAGGTGAATGCGAGACAAATGGTAGAAGACTCTCTGAGGGCACTGGAGAGAGAGAAAGCTTTACTGAAGCACCAGCGTTCTGAAAGCATAAGAAAGGCCGGCCAAGAGACAGACAGAAAGCGTCTTCTTGAGAATGAGGGTGAGAACAGCAGACAGAAACACCCCATTGACCCTCAACATTGACAATGAATGCTGATTCATTTGAACAGTGACTACACTGAGTATTTACTAGGAGTAGGAAAAAATCTATTCACCGATGGAATAATACTGGATCAATCTACAAAGAAAACATGACAATACATACTTTTTAACTGGTGCATCTTTAACCTTCTTAACCTACAACATTACTGAATATGCTGCTTCAGCTTCTCTGCCGCTTTTGCATGTTTAATATTGACGCTCATTCATGATTCACTTAAGCACTAGTCCAAAGTTTCTACACAATTTGCTCAGTACTAACCTCTGACATTCTCCCATCTAGAAACTATTAGTTCTGCTTTGCTGATGTTATGATCAGAGCCGGATTAACGCAAAGGCAAACTAGGCACGTGCCTAGGGCCCGATCGGCGGGATGGGGCCCAGACAGAGGGACAAAATTAAAAAAATTTACAAATGTCATCTCGTTCAGGCAGCGATAATACACTCGCGTTTCGGAGTCGGGATAGACGGAATTGTCATTTGCATGGGCCAGCATTGCATCATGAGTAACTACAGTTTACCATTTGCACGTCTTAAGTCTTACCAGTTTAAACATTCACGCGATCTTGAACTATTCGGTAGGCTATACTTGCGCGCTGTCTGAGAGATGTTTTTGCGCGCTGACTGAGAGATGTTTTTTTCTGCACACATACAAGCCGCCTCACAAGCTCGCGGGTAACAACAGTTATTTTTCGTGGATTATATCGCTTTAACAGTCAAAAACATGCGAAAATTATGTCAATTTCGGTCTTGGTGAGTATCCTCTAAACACAGTTGGTTATGTCTTCAATAAGCATACATAGCACGTGACCGTATAATGTTAGTGGCTACAGGATCTGTGCACGAGCTCTTACAGTGACAGCAGCCATGGTCTGTCATTAATTTGGTTGTCAAAACAACAAAACATAGCTTTCATTTTAAGGAATCAGGATTAATATCCTATGTATTTAATTTAGTTCTCAGGACTACACTACCCAGTGTTATTTTGCATTTGATTAGGCGTACTTTATTCAGTCTCTGTAGTACTATTTCTGAATACTGGTGTCAGACCTAAGCAAAATCTTTTCTCTTTATAGGTTTCTTTATTCTATTGTACTTTTGTGCTACTTTTTTTCAATTTAATTCAAAGATTGAAATCAAGCTTCCTTGTGTTGCGTAAATTCTTAAGAACAAAATTACCCCATTGGGAGATAAATGTAGGCCTAATTAAAAAAGTCTAAAATCCCCCCTCAAATTAAAGAATCACCTAAGGGGGGATTTCCCCCCCCATTTTCCAAAACGAAATTCAGGCCCTGCTGACAAACAGTTTATGACATCCTTCCAGAACTTCTGTATATCAGAACATTCCCATAGACAGTGAATTAGTTCCTTTATAATTTTGGCATTTTGTACATATCAGGAATATTGCTAGACATGAGTTTTTCAGGTGTTATATAAACCCTTGTCAACCATTTATACTGTAATAATTTAAGCTGCGTGTTTTTTGCGCCTTTAAACATGCTTCAGTCCATTCAAATTCCTCTATTTCTCCTTGAATGTCTTTCCTCCATGCGTTTAATTTGTCTACAGCAGACTCTTTAGAGTTAAACATTATTAAATTATAATATTTTGACAATTGGCCCTTTTCACCTCTTTTTCCAAGTATTTCCTGTATTAATGACAGTTTGGGAATGTACATAATATCTGTAGACCTGGAAGACATAAAACTTTTAAGCTGTGAATATTTAAAAAAAATGTTTTGAGGGAATCTGGTGTTTATCACACAATTCTTGAAATGTAAGAAGTATTCCATCCATATACAAGTCTTTAATAGTCTGAATACCTTTAGTTTTCCATAGTTTAAATCCTCCATCCTTATATTTATTATTATTTATTGTTAGACAGTTTCTAAATGGTTTTGATGAATGTGATGGGGTCATGTTTGTCTTGTTCTTAATTACAACATTTATAAATGTTGTAAGCTATTGCATTTTGCAGAAAATCTTAATTGAATGTGTTGATTAAATGTAAACATAGCAAATAAGATAAACTTATTTGCTCTGTTTACATAGTTTACCTATTGGTTATTTACTGGTACTACTGCCTCAATGACACTCCCAATGGATAAGATGAGGATAATTTAATTGCATTTAATAGAGCCGTGTAATGAGGTATAAATAATGAATATCAAAAAATAGTCTGATAGACTGTTTAATTTACAACACATGACTTATTTTGGCATACAAACAACCAATTTGTAACCAAAGATTAGGCTATGTAAAATGTGAATTAACTTTTATTAGTAACTTTGGTAAGTTTCAGATTTCAATTCATAAATAAGGTGGAGGGGGGCCCAAAAAATGCAGCTTGCCTAGTGTTGTCCATTTATTTATTCCGGCTCTGGTTATGATGCTAACATATTTGGCATTTGTCTCTCCTGCAGTGGGCAGCCTGAGAGATCAGCTAGCCGAACTGAAGAAGAAGAACCAGAACTCTCATCTCTCCGCTGAGAAGAACATTCACCTGGAGAGACAGGTTGGTCCCTCAGCAAAACTTTACCAAACCTTTAACCTCAATAACTACTATTTAACAAATAGCCAGAGGCAAGGACATTTTAAAAAGTTTAAACATTAAGAGAACAGCAAAAAAATGGCTTTAAGAAAAATAAAATAGTAAACCTACTGAGGTTTGTGCTTGATGCTAACGTAATTTGCCAGTGTTAAAATAATTTCTCCTATCCCAGCTAAAATATTTAAAAATATTGAAAAATAAAACTTTTTAAAAGTAAAATAAATAAATAATAAATGTTTGAGCTTTGTTCTTAAAATAAGTGAAGACAATTTCTAATGGAACAAAAACTGTTATATTCAAATGTGCTTATATTCTTATACATTTCTGAAGCCCTAATATCAGTTTAGCTTAATATAAACAACAGGTTGGGGTCAGTAAGATATTATAGCAAAAGTGATAGTAAAGACATTTATAATGTTAAAAAAGATTTCTATGTTGGATTAATGTTGTTCTTTTGAACTTGCATCAAAGAATCCTGGTAAAAAAAAGTATCAATATATAAGACTGGAGTAATGGCTGCTGAAAATTCAGCTTTGCCATCACCGGAATAAATGACCTGTAAAATATATAAAAATAGAAATGATCTCTTTAAATTATTTCGCAATATTACTGTTTTTAATTGATCAAATAAATTCAGCCTTGTTGAGCATGAGATTTCTTTCAAAATCCCCTAAACTTTTGAACAGTAGTGTAAATTAGATTTTGTTTTAAGCATATATAGATGTTCTGTATTATGGAATAAAAGGGATTCTGATAGTAAATTAATTTGTCCTTAGTTGGAGGAAGTGAATGCTAAGCTTCAGGCTGAGGTGGAGGAGTCTGAGAGGCTGAAGAAGGCCCAGGGCGAGGTGTTGAGACAGTCCCAGCAGCTGGAGGTCTCTCTCAGGGAGCTCCAGGAGCGTCTGGCCCAGCTGGAGAGCGGCAGGCTGGGTCTGGAACAGGAGAAACTGAGTCTGCAAACCTCACTACAGGAGGAGAAGCGAGAGAGAAGCCTTGGCTCAGAGACCATCAATGAACTACAGGGTGGGTGCATGTGTGTCTGTGCCGGTTTGTGTTCGCCAGACAGAAGTAGCTGTGAATCAACATCTACCAAGCTTCCTAGAAGGAGATTGCGTTACATTCTAGGGATCACACTTGTGTGCCGGTCTATGTGAGCGAGTGAAAGCTGATTTTATGCTTGAGCGTGTAGTGGTCAGCTCTTGCTGAAAGACACACTGGGCTCTTGTCTGCTGGGCAGTGTTGTTGTGTTGGGGTGGAGCTGCTCGCAGCGAATGTAAACATCAGTAGTGCGTTATTTTAAGGTCAGAGGCAGGTAGCTGATATTATGTCGCTAGACAGGGAAAAATGGGCAAACAAGAAATATCTCTTATTTTCCATCATATTTTCAATTCTGTCTATTAAATGTAAAGGATTTGTTTCTGTAGGCTCTGTAATGTCCCGGTAGATCGTTATGTGGTTTAAATAAACAGATTTCAATTAAGGAAGGTCACTTTAAAACTTTTGACCATGCCTTTATTCATTTTTGCTACTTTTCAGATGCCTTTTACATTTAGATTTCATTGATTTTTACCGGCCCAGACCAAGACTTTAATCTTAAAATATGAAAATTCATTATAAAAATATATGCAATGCAAAATCACTTCTAAGTTTGATCAGACATATTGATCAGAGTCATTTCTGATCAATATGTAATTTTGTTAAAGTATTCATTTAAAAAATAATAATATTTTTGTATTATTGTCAAAATATTTAATTAATTTTATCCATTTTTATTCTGATAATGTTTCAAATATCTCATTCCCATCACCATCATTTCCACACACAAAAAAAACTGGGATGGACATTTTTAGTTTAATAAAGTAAATAAACAAGTCAATTGTAAGAGATTTTATTTTCTAAAGGTCCACACTCAGGCCCAAAAGTGTCCATAGTTGAAGAAACCGCCCATTTATGGTTTCAGGTTTAACATTAATGTTAACCTGAATTCCTGACCTTTGACTTTAACTTCGGTCTTCTGTTTTTCTATATGCATTTCTATCTTTCTTTCATTCTCAGGTCATGTCTCCGGACTAGAGGACGAGTTAAAACACATAAAGAGTTCTCTATCAAAGGCTGAAGTAGAGAAAAGACAGTTACAGGAGGATCTTACTGCCCTGGAAAAGGTGCTTGTGTGTTTTAGCGAGTGATTGAATGATTTACATTTCAGCACATGATGTTTGTGTGGTTATGTATATTTTTGTGAAACCCTATTAATGTTGTCCCTACACCCACAGGAGAAGAACAAGCAAGAGATTGATCACTCCTTTAAACTCAAAGCAGTTCAACAGAGTCTGGAGCAGGAGGAGGCGGAGCATAAAGCCACTAAAGCCAGATTGGCCGACAACAACAAAGTCAACCAATCCATCGAGGAGGCCAAGTCTGAGACCCTGAAAGGTAAAATTAGACAGTACAGTAGCCTCTAATTTAAAAACTCTTAAAATGTGTATATCTGTTCAGATTTGCATTACAAATGTTAAAAATGTTGTTTAGGGGAGACCAGTTTAGATTGAGGGAAACCAAATCTGGTTACCTTAGTACTACTTTACTAAAGGTATTTGAGACATAATTTGGATCCACAACAAAATACAAAATAAGGCTTGACTTGGACATTAGAAACTTGGACATTAGAAACTTTCTCGTCAAGATTTACTTGATTCTTCTAGACATGCCTTGCATTTCTGATCTCTGTCTCTGTAAAAAAAACGAAAATATCCTTTCTGCATTCTGTTCTAGATGAGTAAATCTTTCTGAAGTCTGTAGTACAAGTACATGGAGTTTGGTGGTGATGTGTGTGTTTTTTGTGACAGTTATGGAACATAAGCTGCTGGAAGAACGATCTGCGAAGCAACAGTTGGAAAACAGACTGATGCAGCTGGAGAAGGAAAACTCAGGATTAGACTGTGATTACAAACAAGCCAAACACGAGCTTCAGGAGCTCCGCTCACTCAAAGAAAAACTCACTGAGGAGGTATACCTGTCTGTCTGTTTTTCTTGCTTGGCTGTAGCTGTCTGTCTGCCTGATGATTTAATTATATCAAACTTACTGCTCTGGAATGTTAAAGGGATAGTTCGGCCAAAAATGATATTTAAACCATGCATTACTCACCCTCAAGCCGTTTGAGATGCATCTGTCAATCTTGTTTCAGACGAACACATTTTCAGTTATTTTAGAAAATGTCTTCAGTGGATATAATGTGAAGCAATGGGGTCCACCTCCTTCAAGTCCCAAAATGTGAATACATCCTTCACAAAAGTAATCCATCCGGCTCCAGGGGGATAAACGAAGGCCTTCTGAGGGTAATCCGTGCGGTTTTGTCCTAAAAATATACATATTTAAAACTTTATAAATGAAAATATCTGACTTCCGGCAACGATCGACGCGCGTTCACGGGTGATGGAAGTCGGCGTACGAGGTAAGACGTAGCGTAGGAACTGTTGTGACGTAGAACGAACGCGCCAGCGCAGCCAGAGAGCAGAGCAAAACAAAACACGAAAGCGCGTGAACGCACGCGCGTCGATCGTTGCCGGAAGTCAGATATTTTCATTTATAAAGTTTTAAATACGTATGTTTTTACGACAAAACCGCACGGATTACCCTCAGAAGGCCCTCGTTTATCCCCCTGGAGCCGGATGGATTACTTTTGTGAAGGATGTATTCACATTTTGGGACTTGAAGGAGGTGGACCCCATTGCTTCACATTATATCCACTGAAGACATTTTCTAAAATAACTGAAAATGTGTTCGTCTGAAACAAGATTGACATATGCATCTCGAACGGCTTGAGGGTGAGTAATGCATGGGTTAAATATCATTTTTGGCCGAACTATCCCTTTAAGTAGTGTCTTCTGTCCATATTTTCAGCACTATTTTACATAATTTTTAAATAAAAAATATATACATTTTTTAAAGTATTAAACACAATTAAAAATTACATTTATGCATCACATGGTTTATGGGAAGTCCAAGATATTTGATTGAATCCAGTCTGTGTGTGTGTGTGTCAGGTGGAGTTGCTAAGTGTGCGTGTGCATCAGGAGACTCAGAGGAAGACTCTGTGTCAGAATGATCTCAAAGTGCAGAGGGAGGAGATCAGCACCCTACACTCCTCGGAGAAACAGCTTAAACAGGAACTCAATCATCTGCTGGAGCTCAAACTCAGCCTGGAAAAACTAAATCAGGAACTGCGCAGGTGAGTGACTTAGTGATCCACAGTTTTTCAATGCTGATACTCGTGTTTAGTTTTTCAATGCTGATACTCGTGTTTAGTTTTTCAATGCTGATACTCGTGTTTAGTTTTTCAATGCTGATACTCGTGTTTAGTTTTTCAATGCTGATACTCGTGTTTAGTTTTTCAATGCTGATACTCGTGTTTAGTGAGCATCCATCCATCCATCCATCCATCCATCCATCCATCCATCCATCCATCCATCCATCCATCCATCCATCCATCCATCCATCCATCCATCCATCCATCCATCCATCCATCCATCCATCCATCCATCCATCCATCCATCCATCCATCCATCCATCCATCCATCCATCCATCCATCCATCCATCCATCCATCCATCCATCCATCCATCCATCCATCCATACATACATACATACATCCATACATACATACATACATACATACATACATACATACATACATACATACATACATACATACATACATACATACATACATACATACATACATACATACATACATACATACATACATACATACATACAATTTCCCTATTCTAATAGAATTAGAATGCTTATTTTAAATGTATAGTTATATTTATCATTATAGTTATTGTTCTTTGTCTGAACAGGCCTTTAGCCTGTTTGCTGAACTTACAAAGCGATACACTAATAAGCATAATTCATAGTACACACAAATATTATTCACTGAGGATCAGCATGCTATAAAAGGTCTATTTTCTCTGTGTCCAACCAGGGAAAGAGAAGAAGCTGACATACAGTTGAAAGAGCTGAAGGACCAGTTGGAGGCAGAGCAGTACTTCACAGTATGTCTGCCAGCTTTATCATGTTTTGCCTGTGAATATGTGGAGGAATGCATTTGGATTGGTTTGTGTATCTGTGTGCTCATATTTGTTTTTAAATGAAACATTTTTCCTTGATTCCAGAAACTGTATAAAACTCAGATTCGAGAGCTGAAAGAGGAGAATGATGAAAAGGCTAAACTCTACAAAGATGCTGAGCAGAGACTAGAGGATCTGCTGGAAGAGAGGTGTGTGTGTATTTGCTATTAAAAAAGGATGTCGGGACATATCAAAGAGCTTATCCTTTTTTTTTTTTTTTAAAGGTGAAACCACATCAATTAGAGCAACTCTTGTTCAATACAAACTGTTTTGTGTGTGTTTATATAGGGACTCGTTAGCAACGCAGCTAGAGGCGAGCCTTACGAAGGCAGATTCTGAACAGTTGGCGCGCTCCATCGCTGAGGAGCAGTACTCAGACCTGGAGAAAGAAAAGATCATGAAGGAGCTGGAGATCAAAGATATGATTGCCAGACATCGGCAGGAACTCTGCGAAAAGGACAATACCATCAGCTCGGTGAGAATACAAGAGAGTATAAGAATGGATATATGTGTGTTTTTGTGTGTGAATTGTGTGCGTGTGTCCACACAACATAAACATTTAATTCATTTTAATTTAATCTTCTACATAATACAAGCTGGAGGAATCAAACCGCACACTCACTGCGGATGTGGCCAACCTGGTTAGTGAGAAAGAGGAGCTCAACAATAAGCTCAAAAACCTACAGCAAAGTGAGTATGTTGCAGAAGTTAATATAAAATATGAATGGATTGATGTTATAATGTCCATATATGTTAATATATGTGCTTTAACAATTATAAATGCACATACACAGAGCTGGAGATTGTCAAAGAAGAAGGGAAACAGATGAAATCTTTGACACTGTCCCTAGAGAGGCAAATACAGTCTGAGAAAACCCTCAAGATTCAGGTGTGTTTTGGAGAAACATCTAACTTAAGGTTTATTGAATTTTAATCAAGGGTTTGTAACTATACATGTAACTCCATTATTTTCATAGTTTAAAATAGGTGTTACTACCCATGTCTCATGTAAATTATAGCATCAGATGTCTGTATTGTAGGCTATAAACAAGCTGGCAGAGGTTATGAAGAAAACTGATGTCAGGCCACAGCAAGGTAACAACAGTGACATCCGCAGGAAGGAGAAGGAGAACAGACAGCTCCAGCTGCAGCTCCGCACAGAGAAAGAAAAACTCAACACCACCATCTTCAAATACCAGAAAGAAATGAATGATATGCAGGCTGTAAGTGACATTAAATATAAATGCAAAAGAAACGTAACCACTAGAAAACCTATTCAGCGGTCTACGTACTATACTTAAATAAACAAAGCACAGAAGAAGTGTTGTTCTGTTTGCAGACGATAGCAGAGGAGTCTCAGGTCCGACTGGAGATGCAGATGGCCCTGGACAGTAAAGACAGTGATATTGAGCGTCTGCGCTGTCAGATCACTTCTCTGAGCATCCATTCTTTGGACACCACCAGCATCAGTAGCACGGGAAACGACCTGGAGGGTGAAGATGCTTATCCAGGTAACTATCCAGGTTACGTCCCATCAAGCACAGGACTGCCTAATGTGTTTATTATCATTCATGTGCCATAATTGGTGCTATGGTGAGCTTAAGCCCCAAATGCTTTTAGTAAAGCCCTAAATAGTAATTTTTGTCACAATGTAATCCATTTAGAACCATAAAATATATTCTGTTATTACACACCAGACCATATAAATGTATAATTATAGTATATAATGACTCAAAACGTAACTGTTTTTTTAGGAGCGCCCACTGTAACTTCAAAACAAACTTAAAAACACCCGGCAAATCAATTGCCATTTATTTATTCATCCTTTCATTTCGGGCTCTGTTCTGGGCAAGAATGGCTAGCCTGCATGGATAATAGCAGGGAGAGCAGCAAAAAAAACCCTTAGGGTAAACCGAACAGAACCAACATGAATGTATTGCAGATATTTAATTAATTCAATATTTTAATGTACACCATAATTCGAGAATTTAGTCTGATTCAAAGAGGAATCAGAATGCCAAATCGTGACTGGACGAGAGGAGCTGGCGATGGAGGGTAATTACCTCACAAAAAATTGTCCTTTATTTATCTATTTATACATTAATTCATTAACTTTATTTAAGCTTATTTGAATGTTTTATTAAGGCTGTTCCTACACAAATTTACAGAGGTAAAGTTAATTAATTTCATTAATTAACTTTATTTACTTCAAAACAAACTTTAAACACCTGGCGAATCAATGACAAAAGATTCTCATCACTGACCATCCATCCATCCATCCATCTATCCATCTCTTATTAAAGTTTGTCCCCATACAAATTAACACAGGTCTGGTTTCATATCCACAAATATCCACTGAACCTAGAACACATAACATAATCAATACACAACTCCTACTTGGTTTTCTTCTTTTTCCTGTTTTCCTTTTCACCCTGTTTCACTTCTAAATGTATGCATGCTTTTGCTTCTTTATCTCATTCTTCTTTCATTCCTTCCCACTCACCGGTGTAGTGCGCATTACACACTCACACACCTCGGAGTCTATGTCCTTCATGTACCAACGGAGCTCCAAGTCAGTGTGTATTGATACCCGGCCATGCCGGATCGCTTCTTGCTTCCCCTCCGACTCAGAGGAAGAGGAGGATGAGGAAGGCGAGTGGAGGCAAAGGCCTGCCCTGACATATGAGAAGCCTATTGAGCAAGAGACTGCAGGTGACCCTGCATGGAAACAAATTAGCATGCATACTGCCCCTTGCTCTCATTCACTTTTATGCAGTGTGGAGTTTGAATACTAAACACCTAGACAGCATTTTTGGGCGTAGTGAATGTTTAAATGGGCCTATGATGCCAAAAAATCCTGACTTGGTTGGCAGCTCACTAGGTCAGTGATTTCCAACCAGCTAATATTTCTCTTTTGCTTTATTTAACCTATAACCTAGAATTGCTTTGTTCAACCTATATAAAATGACTTAAAAATAATTAGGTATGTCAAAAAATGCAAATACTTAGCAATATTTATTTATTGAGAGATATTTAAAGAGGACCATTGTGTAACGTTGCCATTTAAACATGAAAAAGGTCTGCAAAGTTACAAAGCACAAAGTTACTCCAAAGGGAGTTATTCTCTATATCAGAAAAGACTGTTCCTGAACTCCCTGAAAAGCCTCAATTGTTGTCTTGAGTTTTCTTCTGGTAATAAACATGTCACAATATTCCTCATTTAAATAATTACCACCCAAGGCATACAAAATAAAAGGGGCAAAGCCTGGTTGACACATTAGTAGTGTGTTGAAACTTACTGTTATATAAGGGGTGTGGCCAGTCACAACACACTGGTCCAGCCGATCAATTAAAGTACTTTTTGCTTTTCGGAAGAAGGGGCTTCATTGAGACTGTAAATAAATAGAGCATTAATGACAGGCTGCAAATTAAAAGAGCTTGCTGTAAATTGTGTGAAAAATAATGTGTTTTTTGAACAATTGAACATTATTACTTATTCTAGTAAACGCCACAAAACAAATTTAAGTCTTTGAAAAAGGGCATAATAGGTCTTACTATAAGGTTAGGAAAAGGGTTTAGTTTAGCGTTAGCATAATTTACTGTTATTTCTACAGTAAGAACATTGTAGAATAGTGTTACCAAAAATAATTTAGATATTAAGTTGAGTTAATTGTGTAGATGACGCTCGTAGCAGAATATATCCTCTCTACAGCAGTTTTGTTTTGATGATGATGATGAAGCCCTTAATGGGGCTGTTGTAGTATGTAAAGCCGCGTTTCCACCGAAATTACCCAGAACAATTTGTCCCAGGAACTACTGTGACGATTAGGCAAAATAGTCCGGGGACATAGGACTGCACGCACCGCAACAGATTTTTTTAAATGGTGGTTGAAATGAAATGCTGCGTTGAGTCAACCAATCAAAATGCGGCATGAACTCAACCAATCAGCATGTTCAGCACCCAAGTCCCACCCCTGAAAGTTCCTGAACTTTGAAAAAGTACTACCTCGCAAGTAGGGACTTTCAGAGGGGGAAATTTTTACCCGGAACTTAATTTAGACCCTGGTTCATGCGGTCAAAACACACAGAGGACCATCCCAAAGTACCTAGTTTCTAGGGTAAGTTCCTGCGGTGGAAACGTGGCTTAAGACAAAGGTTGGGAACCACTGCACTATGTTTTTAACCACAGCCACACTTTCCAACATGGTGTGATGCCCCTTAGTTGTGACATTATTTTGCACATAATTACACTACTCACCTTGTGTGTTTTAAAACAGCCCATTAAAGGTGCAGTCAGCGATTTCTGAGAAACACTGTTGATATCTGAAATAAACCCAAACAAATACACCGCTTCCTTCATTGCTCCTAATAATCAAAATGCATGAACACACAATGCAAGAGTGGATGTCTCTATCATAGCTGAAGTGAAGCAAATAATGCTTCGTGAAAAATAAAGCGAAGATAACTAGCGAACTACAAAGAAAGAACAAAAATTTCTCAGTACACAAGAGTATATACAAGTAAGAGTTTGTTGTTAGTCGCCAGCAGCACACCAGCTCCAAAACTCTCCTGTTACTACAGCTAACATTACAGCAACATATCTTGATTCTGTGAAACAGTAAAACCAATGTTAATCAGGTATGGAGCAGAAGCAACGCAATCTCTGCGTCCGTTTTCAGGCCTTCCTGCTTAGGTCTCTCCAGCATTGGAAAGCTTTTCTAATATTAATGCTGGTCCAAAAGCTTATGCCTGATCACAGCCCTTCAAAGTCCAGTGATATTCCTCTGACCTTTTCTCTTTGGTAATGTCTCTCAGCCATCTCTTTTTTACAGTCTTTAAATCTCCCTCTTGCTCACTCTCTCTCCTCCCACATCATAAGTGTGTTGTGGTGCTCGGTCCGATCCACTTTCAACAGCATTTCTCAGAAATCACTTACTGCACTTTTAACACTCCGGAAAGCAAAGCATTTTTATTCCAAGAGACTTCTAGTGCAGGTTGCATTCTGCACCTGGGAAAGATGTTTCGGAAGTCTCTGAAATTGCTCTGCTTGTCATATTCAAACCTGTGTTGTTCTGTAATGTATAAAATACTCTTCTGTTGTTGTTGTTTTTTTAACCACAGATTCTAGTCTTGAGGGATGGCTCTCAATGCCTACCAAAAACACCAAACGGTTTGGATGGGAAAAGAAGGTAAAGGTTTAAACATACACACTAACATCACATCAACAAACCCTGTCTGATCATCTTTGCATGTATCTCTGTGTAAATTGCAGTATGTGGTGGTCAGCAGCAAGAAGATCCTGTTTTATGACTCCGAGCAAGACAGAGAGCAGGCCAGCCCCTTCATGATTCTGGACATAGAGTGAGTTTGGAAAATGCTACTCGCTATCAAAAAATATCTTGGCCTAAATTTACAATTTATGTATTTAAATTGCATATAACATGTTCATTCATTTGCATTACACAGTTTACACATAAACTAATAACCCTAATGTGATGCATATTTATCAGTCATCAATGAAACGAGCAAGATACCTGCACTCAAAAAAGGCATATTTGGTTTATTAACAATTTGCATCTATTTGATGATATTTAAATATATCAATATGATATATTGATATTTAAATCATATTTTCAAGCTGCATTTGTTCAAACGAATCGGCATAAAACTGTTTAAAACGATTACATTTATTGAGTTTAAATATGAACATGGTTAAAATATGGCTAGCTGTGGAACAAGCAATATTCAGTTAGTAAAAATGTATGAGATTGAAAGTAATTGAATTGATTTAATGATAAATATATAAACTTTGTTGTTGTGTATTTAAATCAAGTTCAGTTTATTAGTAATATTATAGAAATCTTGCCTGTTTTATAATGCATGACTGACAAATATGCACGTTTTGTTCATCGTCAAATAAACAACTTTTTAATGAAGTTTAAAGCATAAATACAATCGGCAGAAGTCAAAAGCTACATAAACGAACTACACCACAGTCGCATGACTTCAACGTCGCTAAGCTTCAGACAACTCTTTCAGTCTTTGTTTAAAACATTTTCCCTGAAAGTTTGAGTTATGATAGCTTGCAAGAGCTCGATTACACAGTGAGGCTATGAAAATGCAATAGTGAATAGATGAGTTTACCTGTTTGGCGTGATGTTTAACATCCTCGACAATCTCTGTTGTCCCATTTAGCCACTTGTTAGCAACTGCCTTTTACAAGACAAGTAAAGGCTTTAAAAAAATAACAAGAGGGCAGTGGTGGAGGAAGTACTGAATCTCAGTACTTAAGTAAAAGTACAAATAACCAGAGACATATTTACTTTAGTGAAAGTAGAAGTACCACAATGACAACCCTACTTAAAGTACATTTAAAATCAGGTACTTTTTACTTTTTACTTTTTACTTAAGTATTAAAAGTAAAAGTACTTGCATAACAATTTATTCTCTTAATGTCTTTATTCTAATGATTAATAAAACAGTTAATCCTAACTCATTCAACCTAATAATCCAATAATGATGTTCAATAATGATAGAAAAGCTGTTATTTTTTAAGCTTTTGTCACCATTTCTGAACAAGCTTGCAATTAAGCAATATACACATCAAGCTTAATTTGACGGGGTTTGGCTGTAAACGCGATTAATTTATGGCGTAATTCTGAACCTCTTGGCTTGCCATACTAATTCTAACCAAACGTATAATATGCTACACACGCACCCCACACCACTACTAAACCTACCCATGCGTATCCTATGCACGTAAAAACAAATTTCCGCGTATAAATTGCACGATAAACACACTGCGTGCTATAGAGACGCATTTAGTGTGACCGGGTTGATATGGCAACCAAACTTCACTGGTAAGACAAACGTGCGACGAACGGACGGCCAGGATGACGTTTTGCCAGGGGAAAACTGATCAGAAAATGTAACGAAAATGTAACAGAACATTGTAGAAATGTAGTGGAGTAGAAAGTATAATAATTGCTGCAAAATGTAACGAAGTAAAAGTAATAAGTATGCACTATTGATTTTACTTAAATAAAGTAAAGATATGTGAAAAATGTACTTAAGTAAAGTAACAAAGTATTTGTACTTCGTTACATTCCACCACTGCAAGAGGGTATTACTGATGTATGTCATATTGTAGAATAAACCGTGAAAATATCTTGAGCATGTGTTCTCCTCAGTCCTTATTTAAAGCATTTAACCAAAAACACATTAAAAAATCCTATTGACTTCAGGACGAAGTTTCCTGATTTTGGCCTACAAAAATACGTCATCCCTTCACCACTCTATTAGTTTATTTTAAAACTGTGTAATCCAAATGGATGGAAATTTTATACGTGATTCAATTACATAAATTAAAAATTGAGGCGCTAATATTTTTGAGTACACACATTTACTGCTCTCTTGCACACCATAAGCCTATATTTTCAATGTCTCCTTTTCCTCTCTCAGCAAACTCTTCCACGTGAGACCTGTCACTCAGACAGACGTGTACCGTGCAGATCCCAGAGAAATCACGCGCATCTTCCAGGTAACATAATTAATTTGTTCTACAAGAAATGTTTTAGCATGCTTTGATATGAACCTTATTAAACCTCAGTTTTCATCTTCCGTTCTGTCTGTAGATATTATATGCTAATGAGGGGGAGAGCAAGAAAGAGGAGCTTGCTGTGGAACCCTTATTAGCAGCTGAAAGGTCGTCCTATATCCCACACAAAGGTCACGAGTTCGTGCTCACGCTTTACCACTTCCCATCTAGCTGTGAAGCATGTCCAAGGCCTCTGTGGCACGTCTTCAAACCCCCACCAGCCCTGGAGTGCAGGCGCTGCCGAGTTAAATGCCATAAAGACCACATAGATCGCAAGGAAGAGGTCCTTGCTCCGTGCAGAGGTCAGAAGGTCACACTCACAAAGCACTTCTAATTCAAATTTATATTACTGTAGCTTTTTAAACACATTAGAATATTTAATAATTTGCTCTGCTATATAATAATTATAATTAATATATATAATTATTTTGATTTATATTTGTAATTTTTTAATGTTATACTATATATATATATATATATATATATATATACACACACACAGCATAATATATATAACTTCATTATAGATAAAGATTATGGCTATAAAATATTTGTATACTATTTATTCAATATTTTATTATTTTTTTATTCGTATTGTTTATGTATTTATTTAAAAATAAGATTTCATAGAAGAGTAGAAGTCTGTAATGTTTACCAAGGCTGCATTTATTTGATCAAAAATACAGTAAAAACTGTAATATTCACTGAAAATTTCATTGAAATACACTACAATTGTTGTTTACTATTTTTTATATATTTAGTTGTAAATGTAATTTATTCCTATGATGGCAAAAAAATTCAGCAACATTACTCCAGTCTTCAGTGTCACATGATCCTTCAGAAATCATTCTAATATGCTGATTTGGTGCTTAAGAAACATTTCTTATTATTGTCAATGTTGAAAACAATTGTGCTGCTTAATAATTTTGTAGAAAGTTTGTTTATTTATTTAAACATGGACTTTTGTACATCCCCATTGTGTACTTTGGGTTGAAACTAACCTGTTTTGTTTGGCCTTTTTTTCTCTCCAGTGAACTATGATATGTCTACTGCGAAAGAGCTGCTGCTGCTGGCCAACTCCACAGAAGAGCAGCAGAAATGGGTCAACCGATTACTCAAGCGGGTCCCGCGTAAACCTGTAGCCCACTCCTCAAGCATAGCTATAGCCTCTCCCAGCTCTGAGGCGTCACCAACTGGCCTGTCCCCTGTGCCCTCTCCTCATCTGTCCTCCCATTCATCTCCCAGGCTTTCGCACAGAGGAGCCGTCAAAGTGCATTCCACCAGACAGCAGCCCTCAACTAAGACCAGGTGAGAACCACTTGACAGATCAACAGGTTCATTAAAAGGACTTTGAGGCAGAGTTCTGTTACATGGAGGTAAACTATCATGTAACATATGATACAGTTCTGTTAATATGATATAATGTAGGGGCCAAATCCATGCCATTTGTTAAACAACAATTTTGTCTGAAGAGGCTGATCTTTTATCACTGTTTGATGACACAGCTCTTCCATGAACATCTGAATGCATAATTCATAACCATTTATACAAAGGCTTTTTCTATAATCTTTCAAATCTGCTTTACTGTTTCCTACTTACACTTCTGTATTAGCTTGAACTCTTCTGCTCATCTTTTCAAAATGTGTATTTCAGCATTGCTAATGATGTTGCTTCTTATAATTAATCACTTATATTTGTATAGTTCCTTATTTTTGCTTTATATATCAGCAGTTGCTAAATTAGTGAAAAAGTTCACACAAAAATGAACTGAATTAATAGACTACTTGCAGTAATCTTATGGTGGGGGTTTTTTGTCCATTTTTATCGTTATAGTTATTGTCTAAGGACGGTAACTATAATGAGAACGATAAATATGTAGTTCTAAAAATTGTTCTAAAGGAAAAAGAATAGCAGGGTCCATATACAACTTTAACGATAATGGCACAGGAAAACAATTGGTATCACTTTCCGAAGTATTTTTTCCAGCTGATGAACGATAAGAACATTGACAGCCAGTCAGAATCTATCCTGCTTTAAGAGCTTGAGCATTTAAAGTGTCAGACAGCAAACCTGTAGTGCGTGCTTGGAATAAAAAGAACAGTCTGCTGGAGTGGATACTAATTTAATTATTGTTATCTTTATAGTCTTGTTCTTAGTGTGAACAGGTCTTTAGAGCTTGGCAATTGTGGTCACTTTGAAACAAAGCTGCGTAAAATTCTTTAAGAGAAATTCTATTTGTTACAATGGGGACAAAATAACATATCGTACCAGTTTGGAATAAAAAGAGAGTGAGTAAATAATGGCAGCATGGGCATTCATTCTTGGGTGAACTACTGCTTTAATCAAGGTAAATGTAGATTCTGCTGTTTTTAGTGCTGTTATGTGTATGTTGACCTGGTTTAGACTTGGCTATGAAGTTGTGCTGGTTCTCAATTGCTTACATTATACTGCTAAACTTTTATAGCCCTGGCCCCATGCTCCGTATCATTCTTCACTGACCTGTTCACATTTGACATTTCACCTTCCCCACTTGTGCATATGTGTGGACAGTAAGTACACTTCACCTTCCCCACTTGTGCATATGTGTGGACAGTAAGTACACTGCATCACTGCTTATCGACCAGGTTTTCTGCTTGCCTGTGCAGCTCTAAAACCTCGCCTTCAGATGTGTGGCTGTCTGTACTCTTCTCTATATGTATCTGAAACTGAAACTCTACAGATAAAGCGTTGTTGAAAATCCGGCTCGCGTACCCCGAAGTGATAAAATAAAAAATTCTGTATCAAAATTTATAGACAAGCAGTTTGTTTAGGCATGGTTTGTATGGAATTACAAACCTGCTTACATATCTTCAAAAGTACATAACTATAGAATCAATTCTTAATGCGCATGTGAACGTATGTGAACGCCGTCAGCGTTAATCACAGGTTCGCGTTTAAAGTCTGTTTAGAGAGAACGGCGTCATCTTAGTGGCCCCTAATTTAATAACAAATGATCATTTCAATGGAGGTGAATCAATCAAAACTAACTTTAGCTAGAAATAACATTATTCAAGAACCGCTATAAAGCCAAAAATTTCTCTGTTACCTTAAATTATATGTTTATCTCTGTAAAGCTGCTTTGGAACAATCCATTGTTAAAAGCGCTATATAAATGAAGATGACTTGACTTGACTTGACTTGAAACAGAAATCCTCTTTGCTTCAGTGACAACACATAAAAAAAACATCCACTAACGATGCAATCTCTCTTTTAATTCAATAATATTGGAATCTAATTCTAACTGAACTGTGACATTTTTCAACCCAATGTCCTATTACTTTTCCAATAAGAAATAAACTAATATCTTAGGGGGGGGGGGGAATATCTGCCAAATAATGCCATGGTAAAATTAGATTTTATATTACAATAATCTGTATATGAAGGTCAGCATCTGTCACCCCTACGTCTTTTTAGAGCTTAAAGCAAACTCTTAAAATACTTAAAAACTATATGCTTCCAGTTAAACATGGGTGGCCATCGTTTTTTTATGTTGACTTCTTTAATGACATTTGTACATGAGGCCGAATGACTCCTCTTTGTTCCAGATTGCTTGAGTTGGGCCTGAAGGACTGGGGTTGGTCTTTTGATGTTGAAATGGATGATGACGATGTATTAGACTTCTGAGGAGTTGAGTTTGTGGGGTAACCACAGTTAAGCCTTAGCATGTATTTGTGTCTGTGTGTTGTTCATGCAATTGCTTAAAAGCTATGGTATTAATAGTGTGTTTTGTTCCCCTTTGAGGGACTATAACTAGGGCAAGTTTTTCAATATTGCCAATGTGTTTGATGTACTTATCTGCGTGGGCATGTTTGTGTGTACATGTTTGGCTCAATTAAAAACATCTTGCTTACTTTGAACAAGGTGGATTTGAAAACTGATGGTGTTGTGGCGATGTCAACTGTTGCTTGTGGTTGAAAAGAAAATCGGATGGAATACTGTATGTTTGCCATATTTGATTCTTGGGATTTTTATTTATTTTATTTTTTTTACTCAATGCTCTCTTTCTCCTTTCTCTTAATTTCAGCTAACATTGGTGAAGGCTGGATAGATGATGATCATTCTGGGAACTTTGAAAGCAGAGAATGTCATTGTGGGTTTTTTTTTTTTTTTTTGCAAATCGCAGGACTTCCAAGTGCCAAACTCCACAAGTATAAATGACTGGGTAGGTCTAATATTAATACAGCTAAAACCATAAATTCTCTAAAGGGTTTAGTTAATTTGAAGTCAATTTAAGAGTGTTTCATGTCTTTGTAGATTATACAATTCTTTAAAAAAAACTTTTTTAAAGTAAAAGCATTTTAAATTGCAGAAGTTATTTTTATCTACTTCCTTACAAGGTTGTAAGTGTGTCTGTTTGCCTGAGTGTGTTTGAAACAGAATATGTACTTAAGTTCTGCATTTATATGATCATCTGAATTTATATACTCAAGTATTATATCTATTTTTTGTTAGGAAAAATACATTTAGTGGAACAGATTATATTTTTTATCAGGCATTATATCAAAGGACACTGCTTTTCAAGGTGCATTACTTATTGTCAGACCTATCTGCTCAAAATATATGCATTATTGAAGACATGATGCAAAGATTCTATTTTATTAAAGGCTGTAACAAAAATTGGACACAACTGTATGCATAGTGGAACATGATGACCTCCGGTCCAAACATTTTCTGTATTTTTTGTCATGTTGCCACTGATAAACTGTTGAGAAATTGTTAATAAAAAAGCTTTATTTGATGGAAAACCTCTCACTCTCTGTGTGTGATGATCCAAAATCATCTGTAATATTTATATAGAACTATAAACATGTTTCTAGGATACAAATATGCAGACATCACCACTGGAGTGGACTAGGCTGTGCATGTCCCAACAGAAATGTTAAAAGTTACGAAGTTAAGATAAACATTGCATTAATGTCTTCATTTAGCATAATTGTCATTACTTGTTCATAAGAACTTAAAGGGGTCATCGGATCCCAAAATGTTTGCATTTAAATGTGTCTTTGCAGTGTGTGGACACAGCCACCATACACTGGTTAAAATTCCTCAATGGTTGTGTAAAATTTGTTTCAAAGTATGTTACAAACTTTACATGAAGACCCCAAAGAATCATACCAACTTGTGGAAAATGGGCATCCGATGACTTTAAAGCAATTATACATTAATTTATTTATACAGGTCATTTACTAAGGGATGTAGCAAACTAGCTCTATGAAATATTAATAATCAATCATAACTTGTTATAATTGATTCTGAATATTTGGATCAGTTAATTGGGTTAACTTGATGTAGCTACATTAACATTACAACCAATTACTCGGTTCATCCCGTGAACACTCAATATTGGTTATTAATTAATTAATAGAAATGGACATTTCCGGGGCATGGGAAATGCTCTTAGTAGTACTTAATAAGAAAGACAAGTAGTCAAGATCTATGATTAGTGACTCCAGATATGAGCTTGAGACATGGACAACTTTACGTGTGATATGAAAAAGTCTTTATTAACTAGACTAAACATTTAAACTACTGCATACAGTTTACCAAGGGAAAGAGAGCTGAAGCAGAATACAGGAAAGCAAGAAATTATAGCATTGTTTGATGTTCAGCAGATCAACAGCCTGAGCAAACCATCAGTTTAGTTCTAACACGCCCTTGTTTAAAGGGATACTTAATGTATCAAATAATGAGATTAAGTTTGATACTTGCATGTCTCGTCCATTTGAATTAAACTGTCCTGATGCAATTTGTTGAGGCACCGGTTGATCTTTGCTGATGTGGTCTTGATGAGAGAGAACCAGTGGTGGTCAGAGGATCTTTGGTGAATGGAAGGACAAGGCCGCAGCCAGGCACACGCTTGGGAGTCCTTGAGGGACTTCTAGTTCAGCCTCATCTTCACGTTACTTCTCAAGAAGGACCAAGAGAGCAAGAGGCCAAGAGGACCAGAGAGGACAAGCGAAGAGGACAAGAGAGCGCAAGAAGAAGAGGGCTGCTCTTGTGATCAGTGATTTTGAATAGGTGAAGATGTCACACCCTCTGGAGGTGTGTGAGCCAATGCGAAGCTGCCCCTTTGGAGGGAGTTTTTACGACCCTTTTCAACCTTTTGTTTTCTAGCAGGGTACTTGAATGTTTCATGTCATTGGGTGTTTACGAAGATAATCTTCAAGATTCTTATAATACTAATGCGTCATAAAGTTAGCAAAATGTAATGTAAATTAACAAATGGGGGACGAAGATTGGATTTTATAGAGACTACACATGCTACACATATGATTTGGGGTTAACCATAGAATGCAAGTCATGTTTCAGACCAAAATAGTTTAGAAGAGAGAATGAAACATAGGCCAAACCACATAAAAGGAAAATTATGAGATGGAAAATTAGATACATGTTAAGACAATTATCATATAGAATATATAGGATTTAAAGGGTTCATTTCTTCTTCTCAGCAAGAATTAAGAGAGTGTCACTCAATGGAAATTCCGTTGGGTCATAAAGCTTGTTATCAGTTTTAATGTGCCCTGTAACGACACCAGGTTCTGCCAGTGGGTAGGCTTCATTTGTGGGGGAAGTTTCATAGAACTTCGTTGGAAGAGTGATTTTGTTGGATTCTTCATTAAATATAGCCTAATGATTCATTTGTGTGTGTCTGATTGGTCCAGACGCTACAGGGGTAAAAAAGCATGCTTTTTATTGTTGTAAACGAGTCACAACAATTGATTATTAAAAATCCACTTGTTACTCCCCTCGGGTTTTAATAAAGGCTCAAGTCGTTCCTGGGTTTTAACGGGCATTTATTTGGTGACAGAATGTTCCTGTACTGCTACATTTTCATATTGCCGTCAGAACTGGTATAAATAAACAGAAAAAAGTAAATTAACCTTAAATTCTTGACATATTTGCAGACAATATTAAACGAAATCACACAGAAAACTAAGAAATAAAGCATAAATATATGGCATGTAAAATATCTTACTTGGCTTGTTACAAACACAGTCGCATAACACAAATAAATGACAAGTAAATAAAAATATACCTTATTGATATACCATAATTGTAGATTGTTGATATTAAATAATATGAGCTCATGCGGTAGTGAAAAAATGGCAATATTTACCCAGGTAGCAAACAGACGTTGGGCCAACGTCAATTTTGGTTGGTTACGTTGGCCCAACCTATACAACAGAAATACAACGTTGGGCCAACGTTGGTATGGTCAGCTGCAATACTTTTGCAATACAATACAATTTCTTTTTTCCTTATAGATATGGGATGATTATAGTATCAAAATGATTAACACGTGCAAGCACACTTATCAATGAACTTGATACATGTTGCAGAAATGTTTTATCCATGCCTTTCAACTTGCGTGTGCAAAATTCAAAATTGAATGAATGTGAAGCAATTTGTTCAAATAGAGACATTTTTGTGAATACAAATGTTTTCCTTTGTATTAGTGTATCATAATTTGCACATACAACACAGAAGATGTGCATGTGTGGATCAGGTGACGCGCGTGCATTCATTGACGTCTTTTCTGAGTCGATCTCATTTATTCATTTGGATTTTGCCGCTGCTAGCCATTTTGGTGCCCTAAGCATAATTCCTTTATGATGCCCCCCCCCTCCCCCCTCACTAAAAAAAAAAAACATTTTCATTTAGGATTTTCATTTAGGGGGTATGATAAAATTTTATTTTTTACAAATTAAAAAGTAACACTTTAGTTTAGGGACTTATGCTTACTATTATCTAGTTTCATTACTATGCAATGGCATGGTTTTATAATCACTATGGTCCCGAATTTGAGGCAGGTTAGCTAGGGGTTCGGGGTTTCCCCGAGTAAATTTTGAATTTCTCTGAAGATGTGCATTTTAAGATGTTGTGAAGGCAAAAAAAAAAACAAACAAAAAAAAATTCGATAGCAACAGCTTTAAAACCATGTCAGTGGGCAACTGATTATTTTTCTCTCCTCATCAGCATCACACTCTTTTTCTCTTTGTTTTTATCTTGCCCTGTCTCTTCCCCTCCTAAAGTTGGCTTTTTTAATTTACTAAAGGCTACAATTTGTATTTTATTCTCAATATGTACACATTCATTATTAATCCTGTGCCTAACATAATGAAAACGGCTTTGTTCATGTTTCTTGTCCCCTCACAATGACAGTAGCCTAAACTATTACACTAGGCTACATGTTACATAGGCCTATTTTGGCGAAATTAGACAAAACTATATTAGTTTGCCTAATTATTTTTTGTCATTCGTTTAACATTTATGACCTAAGAAAAACCTGTCAAATATATAAAGTTAAGTTTAGCTACTTACATCTTATCTCGCACTTGACCGTACACTGAAGCGTCGAGTTGCAACTTGCACTGTTAAAATTCGCGCTCAGCGTCTGTGAACATAAAGCCCGCCTACTTTGATTTGATTGGTCATCTCAAATATTCTGACATTGACGAACAGTGACAGACCAATGAGGCTCAGAACACACACACACACACACACACACACACCCTGTCCTCTGTTTCTGACGTGCTCTCTGCTCGGCGCCGCTGCGGATTAAAGATGAAAGATGAAGAACGCGCTGAATCTGATTATAACAAGAAGTTTGATGATTGATTTTTCATTAGGCTATTTTTGGTGCCCCCTCAGCACTTGGTGCCCTACGCACAGCGCGTGATGCGCGTGGTGGGAGCGGCGGCGCTGCCATGCAACTAATGGTTTTCTATGGGTGTTGTTCATAATCTGATGTTATCTGTTTGCCTCAATAAAGTATGCTTTATTAATAAGGTAGGCCTATATTATTGTGTACTAAATTTGGTGCATCAATATCACTCTCATTAAGCGTCTTAAATGCGGAAGAACGCTTGGATTATGCTGCCGTTGTCTGTTTTAGCAGAACACTGCCATCTAGTGGTAGCAGCTTTTCTCAGACAGTGTGTGGATCTTGCCAGGCGAAACCCGCGAAATGAAAGTCTCAAAATCCAAATGAATCAAATAGGATCGACTCAGAAACGAGTCAATGAATGCACGCGTGTCACCTGATCCACAAATGCACATCTTACTTGTTGCATGCACAAATTCTGGCCTACATTAATACAAAATCGAGGTTTTGTATTAACAACTATGTCTCTATTTGTACAAAATGCTCCACATTCATGTGATTTTGGATTTTGCACACACAAGTTGTATTGTATTAGTTTAAATGTAGTGACGCACATTTGTGAATTTGTCAAATAGATGGGTAGTTGTGCACACATTAATAATTAGCACTAGGCCTATTCATTTGTAGTTGTTTGTGTGTGGGTTGTGAAATGCTTAAAAACCGCGAAAAGAAAGTCTCAAAATCCAAATGAATCAAATGAGATCGACTCAGAAAAGACGTCAATGAATGCACGCGCGTCACCTGATCCACACATGCACATCTTCTGTGTTGTATGTGCAAATTATGATACACTAATACAAAGGAAAACATTTGTATTCACAAAAATGTCTCTATTTGAACAAATTGCTTCACATTCATTCAATTTTGAATTTTGCACACGCAAGTTGAAAGGCATGGATAAAACATTTCTGCAACATGTATCAAGTTCATTGATAAGTGTGCTTGCACGTGTTAATCATTTTGATACTATAATCGTCCCATATATAGAAGGCAATATACATACAGATGTACAAGCCACCCTATAGCAGACCGACGTCGATTCAACGTTGATTTTTAGTTGTAAAGGTTACATCAGAACGTTGTTACGTTGAAAATGCAACATCGATTCAACGTTGAAATGGGGTTGATTCATCAGATACCACCTTTTTTTGGGTGGCACAAAGTCAGCAGCTTGACACGGTCGGACCTCCGGCGGCACACCGAGATGGTTCTCACTGCGGAACATGAAATCCACGGGGAGGAGTCGGATCCAGATCCAACTCCTCCCACCTTACATACACCTAAACCTACCCATCTCCGCCCCCTGATCCCTAAACACACCCCTAATCCCTAAACCCAACCCTAATCCTACCCATCTCCACCCCTTGGATCTTGATCCGACTCCTCCCCGTGGATCTCATGTACTGCATTGAGGTGCTACTGGGCACACCGGCAAGCCGGTCGGTCTGCAGCTTTTTTTTGGCTGGCACGAGACCAGCGGTTTGCCGTGGTTGGTGCTCCGTCGGCTCACCGCCAGCATGCCGATTGTTGAGCAGCTATTTATGTAAGCATATAACTACCGTACATTTTTGTGTATTTGTAAATGTGAATGAAATGGAACCTATTTTATTGATTTAAAATGGATGTGTGAAGCGCTCAAATTACTGGAGTAAGTTAAAAACTTTTTAAAAAGCCTGAATAACTTGGTAATTTTATGACTTATTCTCTTTTAATGTGTAGCCTATATATATAGTCGATATAAAATAGCTGTCCTTAAAGTGCTTCTATAGGGTGACCGACAGTCCTGTTTTCACGTCCTGTTCTGGCCGTCCTTGCTGTTTTTTTCAGCTCTACAGAAAAATATAGATGGGCAAACAATTGTTTGTTTGAGGAAGAGGAAGGAGGATGAGGAAGAAAAACAGGATAAAGAGGAAGAAAACTAAAGATATATTTTGTTAGTGCGTTTTTGTAAGTATAGAGCTATTTTTGTTCAATTTGGAGGTATTTATTTGAGTTATTTATAATTTATATATTTATTTTTCTAATACAGAAGATACATTATTTCTATCATTCATTCATTATTTTTTAAACCTGTCATAATAAAACATGTTTAGTAACCTCTGAGAAGCCTATCTTAATTTGTGTCTTGTAATATAACAATTTTCTAAAATACAGAGGAGGCATAGCCTACTAGAAATTAATAAGGCATCTTTGAATAAACTTTGAGTATCATTTGAGTATCTGTTTGCTGGGCCGAGTGGTTTTTGGTAATCAAAATATGGTCACCCTATTTATGTATGGCCTATAATAAAAAAATAATAATAATAAAATACATACATATATATATATATATATATATATATATATATATATATATATATATATATATATATATATATATATATATATATATAATGTATAATCGTGATTCATCACATCCAAAATAAAAGTTTTTGTTAACATAAGGGGTGCACTGTGTATAATTATGTTATATATATAAATGCACACACATGCTTGTATATATTTAAGAAATATTTTCATGTAGCCTATATACTGTATATAGATTTATATATAATTTAATTATATATAAATATAATTTTTTTTCTTAAATATACATGCATGTGTGTGTGTATATATATATATTATATATTGTAGGGCTGTAACGATACGCGATATAAAATCGAAATCGCGATACTCAGGTCCACGATCCTGTATCGCGATGTGAGAAGGCAGAATCGCGATCACACCCCTTCCAACTCCCAGAGTTATCCTTCCTGTCCAGAACCAGGGCTCGAATTTCGGCGCGGGTATTGCGCATAATTCTAATCATTCCCGCAGGTCTCCCATTTATAATGCGGGAAATTCCCGCAATCGTAATCCACACAGATAATAAAATCAAATCATTCTTTTAACAACTATCTGCCAGACGCAATTTCACAAACAGCGTGAGTGGTCAGCGGTGCCGCGCGCGTCTTCTATCTCTTCTCTCATAATGTGTTGTGCAAGGCAGGCGCTGCATGCGGCGATAATACACACTCGCCTTTTGGAGTCGGGACCATAGACTGTAAAAGTCTTTTTAAGTCTTACCAGTTTAAACATTCAAGCAATTTTACACTAATCAGTGCTCGCGCGCTCTCTGAGAGATTATTTTCTATGCGCACATTCATAGAAAATCCGCCTCAAAAACAGCTGGCCAGTAACTATTTTTCGCGGATTATATTGCTTTAACACGCAAAATTGTCAATTTCGGTCTTTGTGAGTAGGCTATACTCTAAACATAGTCGGTTTTGTCTTTAATAGGCATAAAACGCATGCCAGTATAATGAACACAGGATCCGTGCACTAGCTCTTAAAGTGACGGAAGCCATATGTGTCTGTCATTAATTTTGTTGTCAAAAAAAACAAAAGACGGCTTTAAGTTAAAGGAATCAGGATTAATAGCCTATGCATTTAATTTATTCAGGACTAAAATACTACCCAGTGTTATTTTCCATTTGATTACTTTATTCAGTTTCTGTATGTGAATACTAGTGTTAGACCTATTCAAAAACTTTTCTCTTTAATTGTCTTTATTTGTATCTTTATTCTATTGTATTTATTTGGCTACTTTTTTCAATTTAATTAAACAATTTAAATCAAGCTTCCTTGTGATGTGTAAATTCTTAACAACAATATTACCCCATTGTAAAAATGCAATGAGCGTAAACATTTAGGCAAGATAAATGTAATAATTTTGTATGGAAAAAATTTTCTTCTCTCAAAATCTCTTTTTTTCACCACAAGCCCCGCCCCCTCAAGCCCCGCCCCCGTGATAGAATCGCGATACGAATCGAATCGTGGGTCAAAAATCGTGATACGAATCGAATCGTAGGTTTGGTGTATCGTTACAGCCCTAATATATTGTATTGTATATTATATATATATATATATATAAAATAATTATACACAGTGCACACACATATATTATGTGAACACAAACTTTTATTTTGGATGTAATTACATAAAATATATCTATTTATATAATATTATATATATTTATTATATATATAAACATAAATGTTCGCTGCGTGCTTGCCTTTGAAGTGTTTTAATGCGGGTAAACTTAAACTTAAACTTAAACTTAAACGTAAACTTAAACATTCGAGTCGCATTCATTCAACAGGAGCGCGCTCAAGCAGATGGAAACAGGAAGCGTCGTCAACTGACAAACAGGAAATCTAACGTCTCTCGCTGTTTTCATTGCTTTTAGGTAAGTTTAGTTAACAAAATCACACAAATAATACATACAAACGTTCCTGACACCTTTCTTACGTGTAATTCATACGCTTCTGTTAAATATTTACCTTATAGAAATGGTTTTGTGTCTTCGAAAAAGTCCGTTAGCATCTCAACCGTTTTCAGAAGAGGTAAGTTAACATTACACTCAAGCTCTTGTTTTATATAAGTTTGGGTTTTTAACCCCCGTCTTTGTGTAGATAACAATTTTTGATAGTTTTGTTTTGCTGGTAATTTATCAATGGGTGATTGGAAGTATTAGTAAGCTAATTTATTTAACCTAAAAGAATACACTGTCCTATTAATCAGTGACGTCACTTAACTTTACAAATATTGATTAAAAAAAGTGATTTCACCCTCCACAATAAAGGGGGACTTATTGTTTAATCATGATAATAATGTCATATGCATTTATTTCACAATATATTTCACCTTAAGATATATATATATATATATATATATATATATATATATATATATATATATATATATATATAATGTATGTACTTTCTCTTTTCTGCATTTCATCTCTGCTCTAAGCTTGCTTCTTTGTAATAAAACCTTGTTCTATTGTAAATCCTATGTAACATTGTTGGCACTGTGACACATTGCATGTTGTGTTCTAAGATCATCATGGGGATGGTCTGCTGGACCCCCTGTCCAAGACAATCTCCACGAAATGCAAAACCTCAAACATACAGTGCACTACTGTTCAAAAGTTGTGGGACTGTTGGATTTATGCTTTTGAAAGAAGTCTTATACTTAACCCCAGTTTTTTTCAGTGAGACTGTTTTTGAGAAGCCTGTAGGCTAAATAATCTTCTAAATAATAGGCGGCAAATATCATGTTATAATGTTCATAGTTATAATAATTAATTTAACTATTATGATAACAGGATATCATGGTCATTGGTATATTTTATTTTATTTCTCTAGGTGTGTTTTGAAATAAGTTGGCCAATGATACAGACACCATACTTTCCAACTCAAAGGTATTTATTTATTTATTTGTATGTATTTTTTACTGATAAATAATTAAATTCTTTTTACTTTTAAATGTTGAATTCAGGGGATCGACAACTTTAGGCACGCAAGATATTTTTTACAGTTTATATCTGTCCAGTTTACTCGTGGCTCATACTCTTAGCCTTTAAAATGTTTGAATTTTTATCTGCAATGCAATATCAGGGGTAAAGATATCATTAGAGTTCTTAAGGTATGGCTATGCTCTTGTTGCCAGATGAGATCTGATCGTTTGGCCCTGTGATTCTTCAGGACAAGATCTTGATGCCATCCACACTCAGTACATGACGAAGGTGAGTTTCTTAACCCTTAAAGACCTATACGGCCGCCGGCGGCAAAGAATAACTGTTGTTCTTAAATGTTTAAGAACTTTTGAACTGCTACTCCAATCCGTATGCTTTAAAAAGTCCCATAAAGAGGAGATTCACGGCTTTTCTGTGATATCGAGATAATCCCGTTTGGACATTCAGAAGCTCCGTAGTCAATGTAATTGCGTCATCAAGTTTTGATCAGCATTAATTTGTCAAAGAAACCCGTCCGGTTTGTTCCTCTGATCCAATCATGATTGATTGTTGATGCTTAGTCCCACCCCATACCCAGATTGGTTGAAACTATCATCTACTCAACCAATAAACATAGTTCCCTTTCGAGAGGTCTCTCCTATTGCGTAAGTAGCTTACGCTATGGGAAAACTCCTTTTCTCGAGAAATATTGAAGTCTTTATGTAAAAAGCATTGCAGCTGCACAGCATACAGCAGTGAGCGAGGCGGCTCGGTCATTGGCTGTGCTGCGGCAACTGCACGAACCTATGACGGGGCGACTCTGAACCCGCTTCCAATGAGCGTGCTTCGCGCCCGCGCGCGTCAGAGCCCGCCAAGATGGGCGTGGCTAAGGGCTATATATTGGGCGCCCCGTCATCTGAGTCCTTTAGGATTTAATCTCCTTCAGCAAAGACCTTCTCTTCGCTGGATCCTCCGGATTTTTTGGAGTCTTTTCGCCGCCGCCGTCGACAAGCCTACAGCAGGACTGCTACGAGGACGCCGGCGCCTTCAGCCGCCTTCGAACGCCTTCTGCTAAGCCATCCGGCGCGCATCACCTCATATCCTTTTAAAAAGCTATTATTCTAAGTGTTCGCCCCCGCGACACTTTTTCTAAAAAAGCTAATTTAAAGGCGTTGTTCCAAATGCCTTCCTGCGCATCGTGTTGAGGCCTCCTTCCGGACGGGGATCGTCACATCATCTGCTCTCGCTGCCTGGGCCCGGACCATGCAGAAGCTGCCCTTACTCGAGGCGGATGCCCCGAGTGTGACACCCTGGGCCTCACCGAACTGCGCGCTCGCTTCGCCGCGAGAGAGCCCACCACCACCGTGCTACCATCCCCTCTAGCTGAGCCGCGCAAGAAGAAGCGCCACTCGCAGAGGCCGCCAGAGCACGCGGATTGTAGTGACGTCACGCCGGGCCAATCCCCGCGAGCTTCACCGCCACCCGAGGATTCCCCGCCGCCAGTTCAGTTCACACAGGCAGACCAGCACCCCTCCAGCAGAGCGATGGGTCTCGTCTCGTTTGGCGCGTCAGGGGATGACGAAAAGGATGACAGCCTTTCCCTTGATGCTGCATCCGACGACTGGCCGGGCTCTTCCTTCGACCCCGCGCCATCGACGCTAGCGGACACGAGTGTGGGCTCCAGCATGGATTCGGAGATCGTCCGCATCCTGTCTAAGGCCGTGGAAGACCTCAGGCTCGATTGGTCTTCCCCGGAAGAACCCGCCCGCAGCCGACTGGACGAGTGGTTCCTGCAGGCGCGCCGGCAGGCCCCCCGACAAAGGCCCTCCCCGTTCTTCCCGGAGGTTCATGACGAACTTACTAAGTCGTGGAAAGCCCCTCACTCCGCCCGCCTGAAGCCTTCTTTCTCTTCATCACTCTCCTCTGTGGACGGCGCGAAAGAAAGAGGCTACGAGGAAACCCCGCCCCTCGAGGAGGCTGTGGCCAACCACCTGTGTCCACCCTCCAGCGCGGGTTGGAAAGCCAAAGCTTCTCACCCCTCGAAGCCCTGCCGATCTACCTCAGCTCTCGCCGGTCGCGCATACGCCGCCGCCGGCCAAGCTGCGTCAGCGCTTCACTCCATGGCTGTCCTCCAAGTCTATCAGGCCAAACTTCTCCGCACCATGGACGAGTCTGGACCTGATCCTGAAGCGTTCAAGGACCTGCGCAGCGCCACCGACATAGCCCTGCGAGCCACGAAAGCCACCGCCCAATCCATCGGCCGTGCAATGGCGAACTTGACTGTCCTTGAGCGCCATCTGTGGCTGACGCTAACAGAGATGAAGGATGCAGATAAGGCGGCGTTCCTTGACGCGCCTATCTCCCAAAGCAGCCTGTTCGGACCAGCGGTGAGAGAGTTCGCTGAGCGCTTCACCGAAGCCCGGAAGGATTCGCAGGCTATGCGTCACTTCCTGCCCAAGCGCTCCAGCTCGTCGCAGAGCCGCCAAAAACCGCCGCAGCAGCAGCGAGTCAGGACGGCACCTCCCATCTCTCAGCCCAGACCGGAATCTGACTTCCGACGCCGCTCACGCTCTGCCAACAAGAAGCAACCGCCCGAGCGACGGGGACCTCGGCCCAAGATTGTGCTGAACCCGGAGCCTCGTAAGTCTTCCTAGCTATATGGAGAAAAAGAGAGAGCGCGCGTCTCGCAGAAGCCGGACCACTCTCTCCAAAACGTCTAAAACATTACCCAGTCCCCTTACAGGCGGCTGGAAATGTCTGTACAGCAGCCAATGGGCCAGCCGCACAGCTCGCTCACCTGCAAACAAACGCCGTTTTAACGGCGACACACAGAAATCACATAAAGAGTCATTTTCTGCCTGTGTCACTAAAGGGTCACGTGTCCACACTAAAGTGCGCATTCCCACATTTCAAAACTGTCAAAACAGTGCCAAATGCTTCCCCGGCTCAGGCTGGACGCCCCATAAATGTAGATCGTGTGCCCACTGTCATGTATGCACCACTACACATAAGCACTGTCCCCACAGTTATAAACACTTCCCCAGTAAAAGCGGGAAATCCTGTCAAAGTAGAGCGTGTGCCCGCTGTAATGCACGCACCCCTACTCACAAACACTGTTTACATGGCCAAAAACCGACCGCCACGAGCGGGGGGTTTTATGAAAGTGGCGCGCGTGCCTACCACAGTTTATGCACCCCCACCCATAAGCACTGCCCATACAGTCACAAAATTTTCTCCAGCCCGCGCTGTGAGCATTACGGATGCGGCGAGCGTGCCTGTAATCTCACACGCACCCCTGCACTCGGCACTCAACAAAGCTGCTCAGCGCGCCCGCGCCTCTGAGAGCCGTAAGCTCGGTGTTAGCACAGAGCGATTCGCCGGCGGGAGCCATACGTCACTACGACACGCCCCCAACCAGCATTCAGCCCATATCTGTGCGAGCGAAAGCTTGGGAAAATATCCCCGACATGCCGAAATGGGTTCTGACCATAATAAAACACGGTTACTCGCTTCAATTCGCTCGCAGACCACCCCGCTTCTCAGCGGTGGTCGAGACGAAAGTGAGAAAAGATGTTTCACATGTTCTACGCACCGAGGTGCTCAAACTGATAGAGAAGGGCGCTATAGAAACTGTTCCTCCCTCTATGAGCGAGGGGGGTTTTTACAGCCGCTATTTTCTCGTCCCGAAGAAGGATGGCGGTCTCCGCCCCATCCTAGATCTCAGACGTCTGAACAAAGCTTTAATGATTCGCTCGTTCAGAATGTTAACAACCAAAAACATCCTCGCGCAAGTTCGCCCAGGGGATTGGTTTCTATCAGTGGATCTGAAAGACGCTTACTTTCACATTCCGATAGCGCCTCATCACAGGCCATTTCTGAGATTCGCTTTCGAGGGACAGTCATACCAGTACACAGTACTACCATTCGGCCTATCACTGGCACCCCGTACATTCACGAAATGTATGGATGCAGCAATTTCCCCCCTGAGACAACGGGGTGTGCGAATACTGAATTATCTCGACGATTGGCTAGTCCTACCACAATCAGAGAGTCAGTTAATGACGCACAGGTCTTGGATTACCAGCCATCTAGAATGCTTGGGTCTAAGAATCAATTTTGCAAAAAGCACGCTATCTCCCAGCCAGAATATTTCTTTTCTGCGAATAGTGCTAGACTCAGTGCAGATGACGGCGCGCCTCTCATCAGAGCGCGCGCTCACTATCCAGCGCCTTGCAACATCGTTCAGAGCGGGCGCGCGTGCCCCCGTCAAGCGTTTTCAAAGGATGCTCGGTCTCATGGCCTCGGCATCAGCTGTACTCCAGCTAGGATTGTTGCATATGCGTCCTCTCCAGCGCTGGCTCAAGAGCCGTGTCCCCACTCACGCGTGGCGCTCGGGCCATTTTTTAATCAGAGCGAATCACGGCTGCATAAAAGCCCTGACGCCCTGGAAAGCTGCCGACTGGTATCAGTCCGGTGTGAGTTTGGGTGTGAACACAAGGAGAAAAATGATCACGACAGATGCCTCCAAAATAGGTTGGGGGGCCCTTTACGAGGGCACTCGTAAAGGCATTTTTAAGGCTTATCCAAAGTGTTATTACTTATTATATATATGTTCATATATACGTTTTAAGTAATTTACATTTTGATAATTACTATAGTTTTTCTTTAACACAGAAAAGCAGATGCCTCCCCCTCAAGCAGATTCCAGCAGCAGTGAAAGTGAATGTGAGTGTCTTCCAATGATTGTTTTTTTCTTCCTATGTCTAACCCCACCACTAAACAGAGGTGTATTTCATCTTTACTAGGCGTACACTAGATGTATAATAAATTTGCTACCCCAACATGACGAAAATCTCTTGCTGGCGAGAAAATAAATCCTACTTTTCCCCCATAAAACTATACACTCAATTACTTGTGTAATTAAAATTGAATGACACATATCTTAAATGTTCTAAAAAGTTGTTTGTATGTTTGTTGTTTTTTTACAGGAGTATATGCTGCTTCTCCTCCTCCGCTCCGTCTTCATCATCAGAGCCACTCAGTGTTTTTTTTTTTTTTTTTGCCTCCTTCTGCATTTTCTTTGCCGCCTTTTTGTCACTTTTTGGTTCCTTGTTGATTTCTTTGGCTTTGTTTTCATTTTGTTTGCATTCTTTTTTTTTTTTTTTTTTACATCAGCAACACAACACGTTGTGAACTGCATTAAACATTAATAAGTTAAATTTGTTACCAATAAAAAGGGTCATTTTATAACCAATTCAGTTTGTCTGTTGTGCCGTCTCTTAATGTAATTCAACAATGAATAGGCCATTTCACAATCTTAAAATTTGAGCGTAAAGTAGCCTATATGTAAACCTATTTTTTTTTAAGTTTGTGAAGGTCTGTTGACTGCTGCATACTTGGCACAATGTTGTTATAGTGGTTTTTAGGTTGGCTGAAGGTCTGCTGAATGTCCAATGACATGGTTGGCCCAATGTTGTTTTCGTGTTTTTTTGGTTGGCAGAAGGTCTGCTGGCCATCCAATGACATGGTTGGCCCAACGTTGGCCCAACGGACAAAATCACGTTGGGCCAACGTCAGCGCCCAACACAACAACAGACGTTGGGCCAACGTCTGTTTGCTACCTGGGTACACGTGATTTGATTTGTTTATATTAAATATCAAGAATCTAAAAGGTGTGCATCATGCCTGACACCTGAACAGTTTACAGTTGGTTTTATGACTGTAAGTAATTCTCTTCAAATGCTATTGAAGTTAGAAACGTGTAGCTCTATACCACTCTAGGAACTTCCAATATCCACTGGGAAACGCTAAGCGTAAAACTTCGCCCTTAAATTGTGCTAAAAAAAACGCGCAGTGTATGTAACAGAATTTAAATAATGCTGTTAAATTTATGCATAAATTGGAAAAACTTGCCATTGGCTGTTGCATCGCTCACGTGTATGCTAGGCCTATATTGCGGGCGGAGCTATGTATGTCATCTTCAGCTGCAGAGTCTCACATCAGGTAAGTTGCAGCAATGATTGCTGCATCTTAAAAATTAAGTTTGGATTGGTTTCAAGTGCAAGTTTATTTCATTTGTCTGTCATCTCCTAGTCAAATATGTATTATTTGTGATGATAAAACGGAGAGTATGTGTGTTAACCTGCTTGTGAACTACAAACCTCTGTTTATTTAATTTTAGACTTCCGGGCAACGTTGATGAACTGTGTACTACCAGTCGTTGGTCGTGTTTATCCCAGGTATGTGTTTTACCCGGGTTTGACATGTTCTGTGTAAGATATTTGTTAGCCGAATTTAGTATTAGCATTAGCACACATGCTGAGTTTTGTAACTGCGCCATTTTAGAGTTGTGATTTTCCTCTTTCTGTTATTTAATTTATACAAAAATGTGTAAATTGATGGTTACTTAGGTTCATAGTTGCTCTGTATTAATGTGAATTTATGAGAAATGAGAACAGAGAGAGTGTTTTATATTTTATTTCTTTACTTTTATTTTGAGTTTTTGTCAATGGAGTGCCGAAGTGATGACGTCACTTTGTAGGACAACTCCGAAGCTAGCGGCGCATGGGTTCCCTCGATCGAAAAGCTATGCATTTTTCCCATAGACTTTTGGAAAATCGCAAAAAATAAGATCTCTGTTTAACAAAGAGTTGTGACCCTTATACGTTTTGTCTATCAAGATAATCTTTACAAGTTAATCCAACATTTATACAGTTTGAAGCCTATATAAAGTTTTTAAAAAACACAAGCAGACACAATAAAGTTTAAAAAACCACAAGCAGGTTATAACTGTGTGTTCTATGTCATAGATCAAAACGTGAAAATATTTAGAGGCTTTGTTCACCACAGACCTTATTTCAGGCGATTTAGCAAAAACCCATTCAAAAATCAAACCCATTCAAAGTGACGTCGTAACTTCGGCACTCTATTATGGATCACCTTGTAAAAATGTATATTCAGCAGAGTCTCACATCTCTCCCTGCGGACTTCTGAGTAATGTTGATGAACTGTACTCAAACCAGCTTTTGGTCGTGTTTATCCCAGGCCCAGTAAAGATAAATCTTGAGTGACCATCCACCTGCTCTCAGCATGGTTCCATTCACACAAACACACACAGCAGTCACATACTGGCCCTGATAATCATCACATAGCCTATTTCTATTGTATTCTATTCCACCACTTGCTCCATTTAATCCATTTTAATGAATGAATGACTCTCCCCAACCGTTGCTCTGATCTTCGTCAACACATGCTTTGCACCACCTGCTGGTGAGCCGACTAACAGCAGATGAAGATCATGCTGCTATTCCCAAGTACACCTGACTGCAGCCTGCAGATCGGGGCGGAGCTGCACGTGCAGCCCTGTGCATAACGCTTCTCATTGGTTAGTGGCACAGTAATGACGTCGACGCCACGGTAAACGGGAAATGCTGTTGAAAACAATACGTTCTTTAAAACCATAGACCGTAAAAGAAATGGACACAGCGACCCCATTGACTTCAGCGGAGAAAAGTGAAGTAAATTAGAAGCACTCACTTCCTGATGGCTGAGCTTACTGGCTATAAACTGAGCTTGACAACGTAGATGTGACGTGAGCAACCTGTCTGAAAGTTGTAAGTCTTCTAGTAGCTGTGCCAAGACGAATCTGATTCATTCCCTTTAGAATCTTGCAGAGACTGAGAGCGTGAGTAGGAGCAGGAGCAAGGAGCAACTTTTGATAAGTATTCTGATTAATTATTTTGTCATTTTGCCGCTATGTCCCCCCGATTGCCTGAGAGCTTCTCCTCCTATCTCTACTGTAATTTCTCTACTGTGCGACAGAGAGACGCGTGGTTATGACGCAATCATTAGCCTATTTTTACAAAAACTGCTTCTACGGGGCCTTAGCAGAGATACAAGGTAATGAAGCCTTTTATACATTTTTGTGTTTCTTTAGAAATAAACAATGGACAAATGGAGTCTTTAAACGCCTCAGATGTAAATTTATTCGCTGTCAAAGTGACACCAAAATGAATGGGAGTCAATGGAATCCTAACAGCAGGTGATGGCTTGTTAGCCAATGGATGCCCCCATAGAAGGTACGCTTTCCGGATGCTGGATAATTAGCCCCTTGGTTCAACCACGGTTGGTTAATGATGTCACGCAGGTCAGGTGGTGGAGTAATAATTAACTACTTTAATGAATCTGTTAATTTAAGATCAAATAACAGGGTTGCCAACTTTGGGACTTTGGCTGGAGTGAGACTGTAGAATTTCAGTGTGCGCGCGGAGACATTTTTTGGTAACCCTAACCCTAATTTTAAAAATGTCAGTCCTTTTTTACCTATAAACCCTGATTTATGCAACAACAACAAAAATAGAATGGAAATGTTTTTTTGTTTTTTTTTTCAAAATGTACAATTAATTTTATTGTTTGCACTATAAAAATAAATATAGAGGTGATTAAATAACAGACATGTAAAACAACAACATCTAAACAATAAGAAATCTCAAAACAAAAGGGACATAATAGTTACTCCACCTCCCCAGAAAACCACAACACACAAGTTTCACAAATTAGGCCTGTTATATATGCCACAGTGGCAGTTTGGCCTGCTTCACTGCCTCTGCAAGAGCTCTGTATCTGAAGCAGGGTTCGATCCGTTCATGAACAATCCGTTCATTGCGTCTGTCACGTGGCAAATTAACGAAAGACTCGGAAGGTAAAGTCATTATTTTTTCCCTGTAAATTATTTTTGACGGCATTATAATGATTTCTTAATCCAGAATATGATAAAGACTGCGTAGATGCATGTGTTCGGGGCATTTGGCTGTTAAAAGTAAGTATAACATTTAAAGCCCTTTAAATGAACGAAATGACTCGGAAAAAAAGATTCGTTCATTTTAATGAACGAGATCGAACAAGCGAGTCAGTAAAATGATCCGAACTTCCCATCACAGTGTGCCATCAAGTGACAGTGTGTGGTGTCAGTCTTGTTTAGGCCAATAACTGAAAAGGTTCGCTCAGCATTCACATTTGAGTGTGGCAGGCTCAACACAACCTGGCCAACCTTTGATAATTTGGGGAATTTTAAAATGCCATTTGCCAAAACGTAATTTGTACTATGAGCCTATTTTTATTGAGCAATTAGCTAGCCCACATAACGCACGTCAGACAACGTTTGCAACTATAGTTGATGTCTGTACTCTCGACACACAGACTGATAAGGCAAGGCTACGTCACTAGTGACAAGGCATACCATTTTATTATCTGCTTACCTTGATTGTCATCCAAACTTTCAAACGTGCATCAGTGGGCTCCGACTCCGAATCTGAACCTATGCTCTGAACTCTCTGAATTTTTCACACGCAACTGACGTATCAGGTGCAAGGTTTTCAGCGAATCAACGATCAGAGAATACTGCCGTGAGAACGTTGTAGGCTGATGTTACAGCTGTGGGCCTTAAACTCCTCTCCTGTCATTAATACGCTGTGGTCTAGTCATCAACTGAAAATTAACGGATTGAGAGGGGAGAAAAAGGATTTTGGCGTACATTTCTTGCGTGTGCGTGAGATTGATGTGGAAAGCGTGAGTGTCACGCCAGATGCGTGAGAGTTGGCAACCCTGAATTAATGCTATGTTTTGCTATAAATTACGGACATGGGATCTGAGGACTATTTCTCAATTTTCTCAGTTATTTTGCTTTATTTCCAGATTCAATCATAAGCTCGTTCTGTAGTAGAGCACGTTTGCACATGCGCACTATTCAAAACTGTTTTAATCTCTTGACAAACTTAGATGTAAATTACATTTGTGTGTATTCTAAATAAACGATAGATTGTACTGAATGTCAGCTTGCTTATTTGGCTCAAGATACTGATTTATTGAGTCCATATGTCATGCACACAAGAAACTACCCACAGCTCGAATCGTTCCAACCCCCTTTACAGTTCCAACCATACAACTTTGCGATGCTGTTTGCAAATGTTCGTTGGAATGATGGTTTCGGGAAACACCGACTCTTTGAACTATGCTGATAACGACGGAACTTGCCACCATAGTTGGCTAATGATGCTGCTTTTGGGAAACGCACCCCAGGTTTGGGACTATTTTTTAAAGAAAGAAGCTGATTTTGGTCAGCAGAGGGCACTAAACTCTAATCAAAGTCATTTAGAGGCGCACACTGTACTATGCAGTATGTCCTTAGGGAAATGTGGTTTTAGAAAAAGTCATTTAAATTTTTAGATTATAGTTATTATTTTACACTTGACATTCTCCAACAAAATCTGTGCACATGTCTCTTATAACAGTTCTGTCTGTTACTGCTTTTATTAATACATTACAAAACTATTATTTCACATTATCCATCTCTCGTTCTTGATTTGTCTCTCAGATTTCCTTCACATTTCTCTCTGTCTACATGTCTCTCTTAGTCTCTGATGCATATGTCCTCAGAAATCCATAGTTATCTTAATAAAATGTGCCTTTGTGCATTAGAGATTTATAACTCCTGTAAACAAGGGATGTCTCCAAGGGAGGGTAGTAAGGGTAGGGGAGCGCGGGGCACAACCTAACGCGGGGTTAAATGTAACACGGACCTTTTACATAGTTAGTCGGGATCAAGCCGGTTGCGTTTCCACTCTTTTTCTCGCGCTGCCAGAAGACGGTCTCCCGCGAATTTGCGGAAAGTTTTGATAAGATTTCATGAAGATGCTGGACAAAGAGTGTTTTGACACCATGCAAGTAAATTTTTTCATCATAGGTTTTTTTCGGTTTCTGAGTTGGGTGTGTACGTCACCAAATCTAACTTTATATTGCCTTAATAACTGTCTTGTTGGCTAAAACATAGCACCGTTTTGAAACATGTCAGCAACTCCTAGCAACTGTTAGCTAGGCTTAAAATATGTTTTACACAGCGGGGTTAGATGTAGCACAGTGTTACAAACAAGCCGCCAAGTGTACAATGATAATCAAATGAAAACAGGGAGCCACACAACTTCTAGGTTTGAGTATTTATTTATATATTTAACTTTGTTGGACTTTCACAAACAATGTTGGAATTTTTTATTTATTTTTTATTTAGTTTACTATGCATTGATCACTTGTTTCTTTTTTTTTTAATATAGCCTGGTTTTAATGCAATAAACCCTTTAATTTTTTTATTAAAATTTTTTATTAAGTTTTTATTATTATTACTGTTATTATTATCAATAATAATAATTTTACATGCAGCTGCCACACATAAATGTAATTCAATTGCAATTACAATATTTGATGATTTTATTTATTTATGTATTGCTTGCAAAACTGTGCAGCCCTTTTCTATGTCTCTATCCATGATATTGATCCATAATAGAAGGATGATTGGATGAAGGATGGATGTATGGATATCTATCTATACAGATGCACAAACAATATCAAACTATACAGATAAAATAGTACTGAATTATGTGTGTTACACACAAGTGTTACAACTAACCCCTCTGTCTGTTACAATTAACCCCACATATGGGGTAAGTTGTAACATTTGCACTTCTGTCACTTTCAGTGCAACTGTACGAAAATGGAAGCTCCTAGAAAAAAACTTTTAAGTGTTCATATGTAGCAGAGATGTGTATGTTGCTTGTGTAAAAAAAAGATGAATCTAACTTAATTATTTTTTAAATAATTGAGCCAAAACCAAAATATGTTAGGTTGTGCCCCGCTCTCCCCTACTTATGAAAATTAAAGCTTAAATGGAAATGATCAGAGCATGCCCTTGTTCCAATTTCTGCCCCCAATACCTCTCATTTCTTTGTTTATTTTATATTTGCAGTATATATATATATGATGTTTTTACTCCTAATCACAAAAATTGAGGCATTGTCATACATTTGACTATGAAAAAATGGCTTCATTTTCTCAATCATGAGGGTATTTCCCAATCTCAGTATCTCTCTATGTACTCTGTCTGTGTTTGGGTATAAAATACGTATGAGTTCCTAATGAATTTGTATGAAACAAACCTCACTTTATTATAACATTGTCAGGCGCTTTCAAATGTAATATTCAATTTCTTTTTTGTATGGCATTACTGGAAAAGCACTAAAATGTATTTATTCAAGCAGAAAAATCATACAGCTCCCATAAATACAAATAGAGAAAAGAATAATTTTATGTGACAGTTGAAAAGATATTATGTATTTTACACCTTTAAACCTCCAAAAATACTAAAGGATGTATGTTTGACCCTATTGTCACCTTCTATGGTTCAGTGTTCAATGCAGCGGGATGATTTTTATAATTCCTCTGAGAGACTGGCCATTACTTGAAAAATGCTTTTCCTCCAGGCCACAAACCTTGTGCTCTTTTATAGCCAGAAGAAACCTTTTAGCAGCTTTAAGACTCACAAAGACATTCTGTGATCTTGAAGATCTCTGAAGAAAAACCAATAATACTTTGGGGCAATGTTTATTTAACAATTTGGTTGTTACATTAAACAGTTTACTGTAAAAAAAAAAAAGTCTAATAATAATATGATGGCAGGTCTAATAATAATATGATGAAGATAATGATAAATGTTTGAGTATTCTTTTAGGAGAAAAGTATGGTAATTCATTCAAGGCTATCTCTCACAATACTTAATCGTTACTAAAAGCATTAACGCTAATGGAATAGTTATTAGCCTATGTATTAATCATTATCATTTTGGCACTAATATAAGAAGCTTCATGTCACTGATGATCAAAATGCATTTTTCAAAACTCAAAACTTTTTTTCCAATTACTTGGATACATTACACATAAACCTAAGATAATTTGTTCATTTAACAGATCTGTTCAAATGACACAACTTTACATCAAAGTATCAGTACCTGGACAACATGGAGCCAATATCACCATGAGTGACAGAAGATGGAGTGGAAGGATGCAGACCTCGTATTAGGTCATATAATGCAGCTCTCCTTGTAACAATCCTTGATAGTCTAAATCAGGTCTGTGTGACCTATGTGATAGCCTGGGATACTGTTTAGTTTCACCGTGCTCAAATGGTGCAAGCATGGTTTTGGACCCATCCTCAATTTATCACCCTATATTTACCCCCATACTCCCCTTTCCTTAACCCGATTGAGGAATTTGTCTCCAAATGGAGGTGGAAGATAAATGATAGGAGCCTTCACGAACAGTCATTATGGATTTGCCATGCTAGAAGATTTTTTTCCAAGATGTTTAGCTAATGATAACTTCCATTGTGATGTAGATGAGAACCTGGGTTGATGGAAACAGAAGTGCAGTGAGGAACTTTTGCGTCTAGAGTTTTGAAAAATCAAAGGCTCAAGGTTCTGAAATTGGTACTAAAATGATTGTAAAAAAGAACTGTAACAGTCCCCATTTACTGTAACAGGCCTGATGTCAGACGAGTGCATTTCTCATAAATCAAGTAGGCTACTGTTAAATATATTCAGTGTTTACTTCATATTTTACCCTTTGTGAATGTGATTTCTCAGTCTTGAATTAGATGCAATAAAAGGACTGTGTGTTGAATTAAGGCAAGACATGTCTTTTTGAGTTGTCCTTGTGGATTGTGCCAGAAACAAACCTATACGATTCACAAACTCTTATGAACCGGTTCTTTTTAGTGAATCAAAACCTAAATACTGTAGCGACCGTTGTAGTTCAATTTACAAAATGAATGACTCTTATGAACTGGTTCTTTTAATGAACAGTTCAGATGCTTGATTTAATCGAATTGAACGAATCATTCACTCTGACTCAATTACTGAACTGCAAATTGTCATTATTTGTCTGTATCTAAATGAAGCAAGTTTTGTGTCAGTATCACTACAAGTTGATTGTCAATATGAATTGTCAATAATAAAAGAGCAATGTTTGCAGTTGTGCCACCCTGACATTTTTTGAGAATATACAAATTGCTGGAAAAAAGTATTCAATTATCTCAACAGCTTTAAAACTACTGGTATTTATAAAATGTATTTATATGAAAGGTTTCAAACCTAAAATTATGCCTTAGTTTTTAATTTTTTTTATCATAAAGACACCATTTTAAATAGTTTTCTTAGTCATTTGTTTGGACAGTTGCACCACCTGACATTTTGGGGGTTTACAGGTTTTTTTTTAAATTCCTTGCACACATTTTTTTTATACTATGGCTCCATTTCTCGAAACTCTACACACAAAACCACAAAACACGCACACAACATGCAAAACATCAGACGTGTTGCAAAATCAAACACTTCATTCAAAACTATTTTAACTCTTCCAGAAATGGTGTTTTTGCGTAGTAACTCTACACACAAACTTCAAATGATTAGCCACATTCACGCCCAACCACGTGGATGTGAAAAATGCAAAACACTACTCTCTTGTGTCTTTTGCTTGGTCCATGTGGAGTGGAGTGTACAGATGTTTGTCATAGCACTCACACGTAAATTGATGTACACAAATACTCTGTATACAGTATGTATCACTATACACAGAAATGCAAGGGAGGAGTAAATATTTTATTCTCAAAACATTGTATTTTCAGTGTATTTGACCACTAAGGGATCAACAGTAACAGACAAAACAAATGGATTTGAAGATAATGTAAACTAATAGGCTTGTTACTGTAATGTAAAGGGAAAAATTTGTTTGCATCCTGTCTCCTGTTTGGGTCTGGCCACAAAACCTCATCAACATCACAAGCAATGTTCTCTCTGGCTAAACAGCAGGGAAAATAACTTTTCTATTTGATTTAAAAATGAAGAATATGGTGGTAGGTTGAGCATCAAAAGTTGTGGATGGTCATTGAACCAATTATGGACCAGAACAGTCCAGTGGAAAACTCACGTTGTCCCAAATGACAACAAACCTTGACTGCTCTGGTCTATTCCTCTGGTCATTGGGAACAAGGATATTGTGCAGGGTATCAAGAAAATAACGAAACGTAGAAACGAAAATCAAGAAACGTAAGGTTTCTTCCCCTACGTCTTGTTTTGCATATAGGTTAAATCCGACATCATCAACATAGATGACACATGAACACACAGTATGAAGACACATAGAGTAGTCAATAAGGAAGATATAGCTTACTTTTACGTATTCATAACCAAGTTGTTTCACTCTGTCAGAATTTCGTTCAAATGGTACTCTGTAGAGCTGCTTCATTCAAATCTGATTGCGTTTCAGAAGATTGCTTATTGTGGATAAACACCCTATTTATGTTACTGAATGTTGTGTTGTCAATGATGATGTGATGTTGCAGTTGTCGTAAACGTATGTTGTTTGCTATGACCATATTCACTATGTGTTGTTCCTGCCCTGCTGTGAACAAACATCGTCTTCCTCTGATGCAGGGTCGTCTAGCAATTCTGTGAATAGATGCAATGGATTAGGATTTATTTCACTATGCAATGAAACGTTTCTGTAGTGCTGTAAGTACAGTAGCATGTTATAGAGGGTAGGTTTCCTTACCTGTTCTCATTTCGAAATGTCCGAATGACACTGGCTCCAGTCTCCCTGAAACTCAAACCAAGGTTGACCACATGGTCCACCAAAGTAATTGTTCTCCTCTGTCCTCTTCCTTGTCATACTCCTCATCCTTGTCCTCCTCCTCTGTGTCCTGATCTCATTTGTGATTGTTCTCTTCTGTCCTCTTCCTTGTCAGACTCATTGTCCTCATCCTCCTCTTTGTTCTCTTCCTCGTCCCCCTCTAACTCTCACTCCTCTTCCTCTAACTCTTTCTCCAAAATTGGCCTCCATTTTTGTTCAAACCAAGAAATCATCCTAAAGCCTAAATATAGTGCTCAAGCTCTGATTTCTAAGTGAACAAATTAGCTATAAGTGTTTTTTAAACATGATCATTTGGTGTAGGTAATCAGTAAATGAGTGTGCCATTTTTTTCTAAATGAAACACAAGAGCTGTTAGTTTTGAGTGATGTGTCTAATGTAGAGAACTGTGTTTTTGAAATGTTATGCAAAAAGTTTGTTTTTCAATTGCAAACTGAGTGTAAAGTGTAAAATGTGCTTGCAGTTTTGCAGACTTGATCTGAAGATTAGGTTTATGGGTGAATAGTTTCACTGAGTGGGCCTCAAGTTCCACTTTTAGTGTGTAAGCAATTTGAAAAAACTGTAAAATAATATGTATTATTTAAATGTACTAAAAATATATTCAAACTAAATAGGTTTTATAGAATAAAGTGATATATGTCATGAATTTATCAAATTAATTTAAAAGGAAATAATGCACTTGGACACAAAAATATGCACATCATGTCATTGACAAATATATATTATGATGTGTGTGTGTGTGTGTGTTTGTGATTTATGAGGACAGAAATTTGTAAAATGACATGGGTACTGGTATTACAACGTGAACGTGATTTATGTGGACAAATCTAAACGTACTAGACAGTGTTTTATTGAAAATGTAAAAATGCAATAAGTTTTCTTTCTCTATATATATATATATATATAGTCGGGTGGATGGGGACAAAAATAGAATTCCGTCTAAAGCACTGATCCATTAGTAAAAAAACAAAACAAAAAAAACAGCTTTAAAAAGGTCACACTCACTCTTTAAGAACTCTGTGCCAAAATCTATGTGCGCATATCCTGAGAGAAATATGATCATAATTCTGCTTTATACCAGTAATTAATTATACAGAGTAATGGACCTGCTCAGCTCTGGATCAGCTTGTCTGCCCCTCATGGCCAATTTCCTTAATTAGTCGTCCGCTGAAAATGTAAGCACAGTGTGTGAAATATATCTTCAATAAAATTGTGTCTTTTGTAGGGTCTTGCTCAACTGAAGGGCGGGGATGTTGTAGACGGAGTGTGCCGCCATAAGATTTAAGAGCAGAGATTTACTAGGCTTTTCAATCTCAGCTTGTCTGTGCTGTTCTAAGAATGACCTTGCTGCTGCCAGTAGACTCTGTCACTTCCTTTAATGTGGAGTGAGTTCTACCGGATTGAGATTCCTCACAGCAGCTGAGATGACATGGGGTGGTGAAGAATGGCTCCCTGAGAGCCATGTGTCTCATATTTTCATGCACTTAGGAGATACTGACAGCTAAACATTGCACATATTTAGTGGCCGCATTTATAAATGACTTGATGCCTTCTGTCAACAGGAAGTTGAGTGTTTACCATCCAGTTTAACCTTCTCCTTCACGCTCTAATTTTCAACTTTATTTAGCAAACAGGGTGGCATAGCAGCATGTACCGTGTCTTTAATGTGGTTGTGGCACTCCGCCATCTTACCACTAACATACATTTAACTCTCTCAACATTGATTTCAGTCAGAGGCTGCTATTTGCTAAATCTGTGTTGTTTTAAGTGGTTATTCCAATGTCACATGAATACCACGAGTTAGGAATGTTTTAGGATAGAATTATGTCTAGAGTGTGATGTTAAAATCTGTTGGAGAAATGACACACAAGGTAGTATGTCGCACCTGGCTGTTGTGCTGATCAGGACCTGGATTCAAATCTAGCCTAGGCCAATAATTGTACTATGTATAAGTAATTAAATGAATACCTCACTAAGGAGATATCTAGAAATATGAGCTTTTGATCCCAAGGACCCCTCAAATATCGATCCTCTAGTAACAGGCCCCATTCTAATATATTTTACATCTACATCTATCTCAACCTTGCAAAGATCGAGCTCCTTGTAATAACTGCAGACCCATCAGTTGACCATAACATCACTGTGTAACTGGGGTCCACAACACTAACGCCAACCAGGACAGCAAGCAACTTTGGGGTTGTGTTTGATGATCAATTTAGTTTCTCCACCCAAATTTCAACAACGACCAGGCTGTGTAGGTTCACTCTTTTCAAAATCAGGAAAATCAGACCCTTTCTGTCACAGTATGCAACACAACTTCTTCTCCAAGTTCTTGTTATCTCAAGACTGGACTACTGCAAGTGCAACGCTCTACTGGCAAGTCTCTAAGTCCCTACAGATGATCCAGAATGCAAGTCTGGTCTTCAACCAGCCTAAGAGAATCCATGTCACACCCATCCTGGGGTGCGTTTCCCAAAAGCATCGTTAGCCAACTATGGTCGCAAGTTGGTTGCAATTTCCATTGAACTCTATTGGTAACGACGGAACTTGCGACCATAGTTGGCTAACGATGCTTTTGGGAAACGCACCCCTGGTCTCACTCCACTGGCTCCTAGTTATGCCCAGAATCAAATTGAAGGCTTTATCGGTCGCTTTAGTGAATGTGATTTCACCAAGTACAACATTACAATCAACCAATAAGATTTGAGGGACAAGTTTACAATCTATGTCAAGTTGGTGCTTATATTCACCAATTATTTCCTCTGACTAGGGATAGGGTTAGAAGGACAATATTTTCAGACAGTAATGTTGTTCCAGGAATCAACAAAATAGGTTGAAGCAGGAACATGTCTTACTTGGCGGTGACCAACTGGCTTTCTGAACTACCACTGGAACAGCACCAGCCTACCTCAATTCTCTCCTACAAGTTTTTACTTCCTCCATCCAGCTAAGATCACTGAATGAGCGACATCTTGTTGTTCTTTTACAACAAGGCAAAATATTGTTTTCAAGTGGAATGTGCTGCCAACCTCCATCCAAACTTCTGTGGCCATCACATCGTTCAAGAAGCAGCTGAAGACACACCTCTTTCACAAGCACTTAACTCACTCAACACCCTTAAACCAATGCACTGTGTACACACACACACACGTTGTTTTTTTATGTTTTATGGGCATTCTGTTGACATAATAATTTCTATACTGTACAAATTGTATATTCTATCCCCTTAACCCTACCCTAACCCTATACCCATCCCACAAGAACAAGGATTTGGGATATTGCCATTTTGCGATGACATTTTGTCCCCATAATATAGGGTTTACCTGAACCACACACACACACACACACACACACACACACACCCCCCACCATTATATATTACGAATATTATTGGCTCCTTGACGAATTGCTTTGTTCCTCTCTTGTAGATTGCATTACATAAAAACATCTGCTAAATGCATAAATGTAATTATTTTCATGCAAAAACACACTTATACTGTGGTAAGAAGTTTTTTAAAGCTGCAGTCCATAGCTTTTTTGGGTTAAAAATTATCCAAAATACATATTTGAGAAAATACATAACCAGCCAGTGTTCAAAACTCTCTGCTTGCCTTAGCTCGATTCAAAGCGGTAAGCTTGTAATAATGTTTTTAATTCCAGTGGTACTGGTGGATTTCCGCGGGAGATTCGAGCATGTCTTTGCGTCATTACTTCACATCTGTACACATAAAGAAGTAGTCTCAGCTAGTAGGCTATATTGAGTGTGAGGATGTTGGAGGTGGAGATTTATAGCCTTTTCTCACAGCACTTGATATAATTAAACGTATCAATTTGATGGTGGATCCAGAAAGGTTCAAACGACAATCACCAGTGACAACTGATTCACCCGCTGTAAAATGAAAAAGACTTCGTTCGGATTTCAGAGTGGCTACAAAAAAAAAGAGACTGCAATCGGACCCATGCGGAAACATATCGGAAGCATCACGCAATGCTGACGTTGTTAACATTAACAATTTGAAAACAAAGTATAATTTGCACGGTTTTGCGTGATATGATAACTTATAAGCGATTCTTAGATTTGATCAGCGCGATTTACTGCAATGTCAGAACCAGAACAAAGGTGGATGTTTCTTACTAGTTCAGATGCCATTTTCCGGTGAAAATGATTATGTTGGTCATACTTCCAAAAAGAATAATCTGTGATTCTGAATGCCAGTATCCACACCGGCGCGGTGACTGACAGCCTCACACTCTCCTCAAACATTGTGTTCATCCGCGCTGTGCCGTGTTAAGGGTGTCGAAGTACAACTCACGCAAAGTTGATAATTCCACGAATGACTGCAATTGCAGATTTCGAACAGAGATGGCGACAAAGAGGAAAAACGCCAGACTGCAGCTTTAATATTATAAAAGCAACATGGTTTTAAACGGAAATAATTCACTTTTATATTGTCACTGTGATTATTAAAATATTATATGAAAAAATATATAGTCTATATTAATTAATTTGACAATGTATCTTTTTATATCCAGTTTTAGAGTGTTAAAAGTATAAACCTGAAGTTAAACATTTTCAATTCAGATTTATTCCTAAAGCACTTTTCACAGTAAATATTGTTCCAATGCTGTAAGCATTAACCTGCTCTAAAACACTTTATGTAAAACCTTTTCCTTTTTCTCAAATTTTCTGCTGACATCCTAGCACCATATTGCAGCCCTTCGGTTGTTTAAACCCATTAAAGGAGAGTAGATCTACTAAGATCCCCCCCAACCCCCCTTCTTCTTTGCTTTTCAGAGTTTCTCTCTCATTTTCTTTTCTATCTTCCCACCATCAGTAAAGGTAAGTTTTGATCACTGTGATTATTTTACTCTAGATTTAACCACTGTCCGGAAGTCCAAAGTATGGTGAATGCTTGTAAAAGTTCCTTTTGTGAAGAAATAGCTTTATTCTAAAAGAAAAATACTACAGTACTTTTACCATTTGTGCTTTTTTCTCCATTTTGAAATGTATTCTATTTAAATTGTTGCTATGGTGCGAAGGAAGGTAGACTCTTCCGCCCTTTCAATTTTCCACTTATCCACTCCATTTAAATCACAGCATGTCTTTTGGTACATTTACCCTAGGTGGATCTGCCAATTTTAATTAGTCATATTTCTTTTTTCATTAGATTCCAGTTATTTACATTCCATCCTCCTCAGGGAGGGGCTGCGCATAAACTACGAATATTGATTAGCTCAGACCTGTTTGTTTTTAAAAAAAATAAACACTTGTAGGCCTACTTCCACATACTTTCTAAAGGTCAAGCACAATGACCTTTGAAAAATAGATTTTTTGTAGGAAATTGACAATGCAATTAATTTTTTTTAAACTTTTTGTTGTGGTTGTAGTGTGTGTAATGATTGATTTTACCTCCTAGAACTTCTAAAAGGGAAACTTATTTTTAGAAGCTGACAAGTGGTGGGCTTTAAGATTCCAAAATGTGCCTGATGTGGGAGGTGGGCTGACTATGTGCTCGGGTTACAATATAGTGTGTGACTCAATACTGATCCATGTGCAATTGAGATTTTGGATACCGTCAGTTGCATGGAACATATTCTTCCTTCTTCGCTGTGCTCAACGGGACAACAACACAGTGTTTGAGAATTATAGAGGTGCATTTCGCTGTTATTTACATTGTAGACACTGATATGCGGCCTGTATTCCTCATTTTAGCAATGCCGTGTTGTGTGATGCTGATTTAGTTGTGCTGGTGGGGTCTGTGATCACTGGCTATTAGGACCAGCTGCTCTTTTTTTCTCCACTCACATGCCAGATCTAAGCCATATCTCAGCATCCAGCCATCAGTAGGCCTACACACACAAACACAAAAGCCTTTTCATGTGGGCAAAAACACATTCAATGCATTAATTCACTCAGATAGAATGAATAACACCCACACACTAACACACCCACATCAATGTCCGTCCATCTCTTCCAGTAGCCAACAAATGAGTGGCCAACACCCCAGGGCAAAATTCAAACCCTCTAGCGACACATCATTCAAACTCCCACTGAGAGAGGGATGGTGGTTCACACTATTGTTTAATGGGCAAGTTAGATAAAAAAAACATCTAGGGAGAGAAAAAGTACAGGTAAGTTCGTAGATGTATACCTGTACAGGACAGGATCAGAGTGAACTATTTAAGACCCTTGATCCTCACCTGACTATGGCTTTGTAAACTTTATCCATGATGTGGTTTATAATGGACTGTGTTACAGAAACAGTGACAACGTTACACACTCTTGGCTTACTCTGGCTATACTCTGCTGTCTCAGACGACGATATGTTTGTCCCGTTTTAGCCACCGTAGCTTCTTCGAAAGGGAGGGGTGAGCAGTGGGCTGAGCCCTTAGTGCAACTCGCAACCGAACCGCTAGATGTCGCTAAAAATCACACACTGCACCTTTAAGTAAGTTCTTTATACACCACTTAAAACATGGTTATGGATGTCATATTGCATTTCTGTTAATAGATACTCAACTTTTTTACACATTTCACCTTTAATGTTAATGAATGAATAAATAAGTTGTAGCCTATTTACCATTAGTAACTAATCATTTCTTTTATTCTTTTCTGAACAGAGACTTGGAGTTGAGACTTGGAGTTTATAGATAGATAGATAGATAGATAGATAGATAGATAGATAGATAGATAGATAGATAGATAGATAGATAGATAGATAGATAGATAGATAGATAGATAGATATCAAGCTTAGCCCGTTTCCAGTAATCACAGCGAACTGTTCATATTGATGGATCTACTTTTTCTTGTGTTTGTGGGGACACATTTGCTGTTTCACCAAGTAACGGGATATATGTGTCACTTTGTGAGGCGCTCACAGCAGGACTGTCACACACCGAGCTGTTATCAGCCGAAGCCATTTTTCCAGCCCCCGAACACTCCTGTGCTTCCTCCTTCGCGCGTAACGCCATGAGTTCGATCTCATGTTTGGCAGCGGTTTCAAGTACACGCTGCTTACTGTAAACAATGACGAAGTTGTTAATAATCGGGTGGATTGGCAACGCAATGGCTATTACGCCACACAGAAAACTGACAGCGGCGTTACACCTGCCCAGAGTGGTTTTAGGGTAGATGTCTCCATACCCCACAGTAGTCATAGTAATGATGGCCCACCAGAAGGACTGTGGGATGCTGGTGAACATAGTCTCTGGGTGGCTCTGCTCCATTGTGTATTCCAGTGCTGAGAACAGGAAAATCCCCACGCTCATGTACATGAGCAGCAGACCCAGCTCTTTCAAGCTGCTTTTGAGCGCGAAGGTGAGCGTTTGCAGACCGGATGAATGGCGCGCAAGTTTGAAGATGCGCGCAATGCGCATGATGCGCAACGCCTGCACTGCCTGCTGGACGTTGGCAAGCTCCATCATAGCAGTGCCCAAATGGGTAAGAATCAAAACTACGTAAAAAGGCATGATAGATAGAAAATCTACTATATTCATGAAGGAAAACACAAACTGCAATTTGTTCGAAGAGGACACGAGGCGCAAAATATATTCCACGGTGAACCAGATGATGCAAGCCGTCTCGATGGACTCAAAGGTCGGGTGTTCCACCAGGTTTCCCTCGGCATCTTGCACTTGCAGCTCCGGGATGGTGCTAACACACATGACCACTGAAGAGAGCATGATGAACGCGAACGACACAACAGCGATTACGCGCGCTGGTAAAGCTGACTCTGGTTTCTCCATGAGCTTCCACATGAACGCTTGGCACCTCTGGCCTCTAGTGACCGTTGCATCACCTTCCAGGTCGTCCAGGATAGTCTTGACCTTCTCTGCTATTTCCGCCAGCTCAGTCTCCACCTCATTTAAACTACTTCTGCAGCATTCATCCAGATACTCTGTGTCGATCACCCAATAGTCCATCTCTCTCATGAAGCACATGGGACAGATTCCTCGCTTCATGTGAATCTCTCCGTTGTAGTACAGCTCTAGGATGCATTTAAAAGCCTCTGGGTCTCTGTCGAAATAAAACTCTCGCTTTAAGTCGTCGTAGTCATCACAGAGAGCAGAAAGATCTTCTCGTGTGGAATCCGTGGCTCGGTTCACCAGCTCAGCCAAGCGCGTCTCTGGATATCGGTTCAGCACGTCCCCATAGAGAATGTGGTTGACACCACCAATGTTCACAACAATCTCCGTCTCCTCGCTCGCCTCTGAGCCGTTACAGTCCGCGTAACGAGTCCTTGAGAACTCCCACATGTCATTTACAGTCCCCTTTTAAACAAAACAAAAAATAACACTTTTTAATATAAAGGACCATATCTTATAAAAAGTAACATGGCCCATTAGCAACATAGGAGAGACCGTTGCTGGACTCTGCCACATACTTTTTTAATCTGTGTGAATTTTTGAAAATTAGTTTCCACCAGGGCAGGCTACGTAAAGTTGTCAGAATGAAACATTCACATTTATGACAACAAAAATGATAACAAAACAAAAAGGAAACTTAAATATCAAATCATTGTATGGGTAAAAAATATATTGTAAATCATATGTTGTATTTAAAATTCAAATGACAACTTGCCCCGATCTGCCAAGTATGGGAAATTATAGCCTACCCGAGAGAGAAGTTGTTTTCACTTGAAAATAGGGGTGTATTTCAGGTTGATTGGGACACTTTCCAAGTCATTTCACTGGCAAGTGTCCCACTCACCCTGAATTCACCCTAGTCCTTGATTATCCAGTAAAAAATACGATTAGCATTACAGCCGCGACAACTTCATGTGACAAGTGACAACTAGTCCAGGTTTCACCGTACCTAAATGTAAATAGCAAGAAAGAAGACAGAAACTAATTTTGCACACTTTAAGACGAAATAGTTTTCATTTAAAAATGTTGTAAAATGGATGTATTATAAAATAATTAAATAAATGATTTAAATATATTTAAATCATTAGCCTGTAATAAAAAAAATCGTGTTTTTCGCATTAATATGGTCTAGCGCGCCCCTCTTTATAAATTATGTTCTAATGTAAAGGTTCGGTTGTTATTAAACTTACTTATATTTGGGGCAAAAGCTGTGAAGAAAGTCTCAAAAAGCTTCTGACTTCAGCTGCATGTCCGTGTGGAGAGCTGAGTAAAATCCGAAAGAACGCAACATGATTGGTGAGAGCTAAACTAAGGTGTGTGTGTGTGTGTGTGTGTGCGCGCGCGGATAAAGATAGAGCAGGCGTGATGGGAGGGGTGGATGAGTCATAATTTATGTTTTCTGATTGAAGGACATGAAAAGCCTGCTACTCATGCAGTCATAAAACATAGGCCCACACACTCTTAAAGTGGTTATATAGCCTAACTGATAGAAGTACATTTCTTGGTTTTGGACATCTTATGGCATTTACACTTTGTTCAACTTTTTGCCCTTATACAATTTTTTTATATTATTTTGATTTGTGAGAAATGTTAATATTTTCTTGTGTCAAACACTGCTTCCTTTTCCACGCAATACAAATAAGTGCACGCTAGAAAACATTTTAGAAATGTCTGCTTGTCCTTTGTGTCAACAGCATTCCCCCATGTATGCGAACACTTCACCTCGATCTTATGTTAAAATATCTCCCTCTAGTTTCGAAGAGGTGACACTGCAAGGCAGCAAGTTGTGCCATGTGATAAAATCGGGGAAAGACTGACTAGCTTTTGCAATCCATATCCATTCAAATGTTTTATTTCATCCCAAAACGTCAAAATAAAATTTTAGTATGTTTAAGAAATAGGATAGGTTTTAAGTTATTACAGTAAACCCTGTGTCATGTTCTTCAGCTAGAGAAAAACATGCACTTGTTGTCAAAGTGATTTCAAACAAAATATGAATCGCTTTAGCCACTGAGTAATTTGGTATATAGACACAGACAGATAGCCTACATACACTCACCTAAAGCATTATTAGGAACACCTGTTCAATTTCTCATTATCTAATCAACCTCACAATCCAATCACATGGCAGTTGCTTCAATGCATTTAGGGGTGTGGTCCTGGTCAAGACAATCTCCTGAACTCCAAACTGAATGTCAGAATGGGAAAGAAAGGTGATTTAAGCAATTTTGAGCGTGGCATGGTTGTTGGTGCCAGACGGGCCGGTCTGAGTATTTCACAATCTGCTCAGTTACTGGGATTTTCACGCACAACCATTTCTAGGGTTTACAAAGAATGGTGTGAAAAGGGAAAAACAACCAGTATGCAGCAGTCCTGTGGGCGAAAATGCCTTGTTGATGCTAGAGGTCAGAGGAGAATGGGCCGACTGATTCAAGCTGATAGAAGAGCAACTTTGACTGAAATAACCACTCGTTACAACCGAGGTATGCAGCAAAGCATTTGTGAAGCCACAACACGCACAACCTTGAGGCGGATGGGCTACAACAGCAGAAGACCCCACCGGGTACCACTCATCTCCACTACAAATAAAAAAAAGAGGCTACAATTTGCAAGAGCTCACCAAAATTGGACAGTTGAAGACTGGAAAAATGTTGCCTGGTCTGATGAGTCTCGATTTCTGTTGAGACATTCAGATGGTAGAGTCAGAATTTGGCGTAAACAGAATGAGAACATGGATCCATCATGCCTTGTTACCACTGTGCAGGCTGGTGGTGGTGGTGTAATGGTGTGGGGGATGTTTTCTTGGCACACTTTAGGCCCCTTAGTGCCAATTGGGCATCGTTTAAATGCCACGGCCTACCTGAGCATCGTTTCTGACCATGTCCATCCCTTTATGGCCACCATGTACCCATCCTCTGATGGCTACTTCCAGCAGGATAATGCATCATGCCACAAAGCTCGAATCATTTCAAATTGGTTTCTTGAACATGACAATGGGTTCACTGTACTAAAATGGCCCCCACAGGCACCAGATCTCAACCCAATAGAGCATCTTTGGGATGTGGTGGAACGGGAGCTTCGTGCCCTGGATGTGCATCCCACAAATCTCCATCAACTGCAAGATGCTATCCTATCAATATGGGCCAACATACATAGCTATAAATCACAGTGAACTGTCTATATTGAATGTTCAAATATAAAGCATGATAAAACTTACTTAGGTTATCTGTGAAGAAAGTCTCGAAAAGTGTCAAATAACGTGTTTTTTCATGCCAGTGTGCTGCTTTTCAACAGTGCTACAGCGCTGCGCTCGTCTTTTGAAATCCAATTTTCATATAAAAACATTTAGGATAAAGGTGTAGAAAGATGTGGGAAGATGACCCCTTAAGAACAATGTTCATTTACTTTAAAATTGTAAAAGTTTACCATGCACAGGATGATGATGCATCAGCCAATGTGTTATTAAAGAAATAAAAACAAAATAAAACAAACATTTGCACATTTAGTTGCTACACAAAATGTAAAATTATTCAAATTATTTTTAATTCCACTAGAATCACAGAAAGAAATATCCATCTGAAAGGTACATTTATTCTATGACCTGTACACAGGCCTATGAATTTTTACATATCTGGTTGCCCTTATTTTAATTGAATTTACGCCATAATAGCAACACTATGAATTCAATCTGAATTATTTCAATCAACTAGCCTATATAGGTTTTAATGAATAGCAACGATGTCTGAGATGTACATCTAACTTATGGAATTATTGAATAATAGCCCCATAAATTAAAACGAATAATTACAGTAAAATATAATAACACGTCACTTATATTGTGGATTATACGCATTCAGCACTTTTTCTGTATTTAATTCTGAAACATCTCCATCTAGTGGTGAAAAGTGATAACTGCAGTGCAGTAAATTGTATCACTTGGCAAAACTCTCCTTACCTTTGCAATTCACGCAACGCACTACTTACATACTCAGCAATTCATGTTTCAAAATAAACATCCTCATATTCTTGTGTTGAAAATGATTTATTTCTTACTTATGCCTTGGGAAAATAAAATCAGAAACAAAAAGACTATTTGCATCTATATGATGGAAAATAAGCATTTCAGCACTACAATGTAAATGTTCAAGCTCAAGTTATATCACATGGGGAACTGCCTCATTCTGGCGGATTGGGTCTCTGTCTCAGCACTAGCCTATCAGGAGAAATCAAGTTAGTTGGTTTGAAGCTAACAGCCAAACTGAAACTTAACATCATGTAACAAACTCAGTCACCTTGGAGGATGTATAAAGATGCAGTAGCTGTCTGAGCTCAGTATTCTGTTGTTGTACATCCTGTGTTTCCACCAGAAGCTCAGCCCTTTCAGTCAGTGCAGTACTGAGGATAAAACATCCTTATTACTAATACAGGTTTAAGTCAAATTCAAGGTTTCGATTTGGGCGCTATATGCTGTATTGATTGAATATGAAATGCACACTTACTGGTACTTGTTGAGACCTGTATCTAGAGCACTCCAGAGCTTGAGTTTGGACTCTGGCATGACATTAGCTATGCTTTCCCAGTATGCTTCATCCTCTGAGTCATCTCTCATTTCCAAACCCAAAACACTGCTCTTCTGCGAGGCCTGGGCATCACTGGACACATAATAGCAGATTTCAGACATGTGTGATGACAGAAACTTTTAGGTTTGAAATGCAAGTGCACTGACTATGGTCTGCAGTATTGGGCAGTAAAATCTTTCAGAGCCACTAGTAGGTCATTAGGATGGATGAGGTCAGAGGGTTCTTCAACTGATTCTCCCTGCTCACTGGTTGTCTCCTCTTCCTAACAAAAAGACAAAAGAGAAGTAGAACACGTTTAGTTTTGTATCCAGAGTGGCACAGTGAGAGGTTGAACTCAGGTGATGGCATCCACTTTTACCTCCATCTGTTCCCTCTGCTCACCGCCATGTTGTTTGTAATTCATAAAGAACTCAGCCATTTTATACGCATCCACCTCACTCTCAATTCCTATTGCCTGTGTGCATAAAAGACAGAAGAAATCAGCTTAGACTGATTTTTGTCTAATTGAGTGGTTCTCTACTTTTTTGACTCCAAGGCCACCATTCGAAGGCCCTCCCATCTAAGCGGATGTACCTCTGGTACTTCTGCTGCTCACAAATATAGTGTTTGATTTTGTGATTTTTTTTTTTTGCATTTTAAATAAGATTATGTTAATATAGCTTAATTAAAAATAATTTAGTACAGGTATAATTGTACTTACCGAGAAAATGACATCTAGCTTTATAAGGGACTGTTCATTCTTCTCCAGATGAGACAACAGCTTTAGAAGTTTACTCTCTACGAGAAACCCCTGAGAGAAAAAGAGAAATGATAAGATATCGCAATATTTTATAAATAAAAACGCATACATACAATGGTGATTTTTGAAATAGAGGATTTTGAAAAGAAAAACATGTTTGTTGTAGTTTTAAAGGATAGATTATAATCACTTTAAATAAAGGCCTTCTGAAGTGAAGCAATGCGTTCTTGTAAGAAAAATATACATATTTAAAAGTTTATCGGCTAAAACTTTTAAAACTAAAATAACTAGCTTCCACCAGACGGCCTACGCAAGTCGACTTACGCCAAAAGGGTAACACTTGACGATGTATGACGTAGGATGTAAGAGAAGCGTAAGCTTTGACGCCTCTCGTGGTTCAAACAAACAGGGCTGGGCAACCGCGTTCGTCATTACATTGTGCATCAAGTTCGAGTGTAACTATTTTGGTGTATGGCCGTCTGCCGGAAGCTAGTTATTTTAGTCGATAAAGTTTTAAATATGTATATTTTTCTTACACGAACCCATTGCTTCACTTCAGAAGGCCTTTATTAACCCCCTGGGCCACGTGGAGCACTTTTATCATGAATGGATGTACTTTGATGGACTTCCAAAGACATACACCCATTCACTCCCATTATAAAGCTTGGAAGAGCCAGGACATTTTTTAATACAACTCCGATTGTATTTGTCTGAAAGAAGAATGTCATGTACACCTAGGATGGCTTCAGGGTGATTTTTGGGTGAACCATCCCTTTAAGAACTAAAACCTTTTGTACACATGAGTCTTAAACAACATTGGACCCGATTGACTTCACAAAACAAAATAAATATTATAATAACATTTTGTTTAAACATAAAATATCTTCTTTTGTGTTCCACACAAGAATGAAAGTCATACAGGTTTGGAATTACATGAGGGTGACTGACCAAATCAAAATCACCATGAAATTAAAATGGATCATTCTTATTTCGTTATGGAATATTGCAGTATTTATTATGAATGATTTATCCTTGCACATCATTATTAATTCATATGCGCATAATCTTTAATAAAAAATAACTTCCCCTACCTCTTGCAACAACATCTCTTTTCTTATCTGATAACAGCAATAACAAACCACAACCATCCAACGATCCAATCAATTCCCCATGGACAAAATCAAGTCCCGCCCTAAATTTTTTCTTGTTCGAGAAAAAACGTTTTTTCTTGTTTTCTTGTTTCACTCTGATATATATGCAATAGGGAAGACTTGTGCTTCATGCCAACTTTGAGGCCATGATAAGATCCTGTATTGTAGGATATGCAATATATGTTTAAACACAGACATTTTTCAAGATTTCAAGACAGCCAAAAGTGTCTTAACTAAAGAATCAGCCACAAACATACACTCACCATTTCATCACATAGCAGCTCCAGAATTTTCTTCACTGTTCTCCTGTTAGCTCCACCTCCAGTGTTCTCCGGGCCCTCAGATTCCTCCACTAAATGTCCTCTTGTTTCGTCTTGCAGGATATCTGCAGCAGTCTGTTTGGCCGTCCTGATGGTCTGCTGTTTGATCGGGCCGGAGCGCTCCATGAAGGGGACCAGAGGAGAAACCCAAGCCAGACCCAACTGCTGCTCATGAATAATTCGGTCAGTCTCCAGTGCCCTGTGTGCCAGGGCCTTAACCTCATCTTCACATATCAACCATAACTTCTCAAAATGCTCGGCATCGAGCGCTGCAAAGTGCCTGTCCACACACACAAACACAAGGAATGTCCAGGGACTGTCTGAATGTGTTTCTAGATCATGATGTGAGTAAGTTTGCTCACCTTGCTTTCTTCTGCATTTCTTTGTTCTGCTGTTTGATGCGGGCATAGTCATTTCTCAATGATTGGTTTTCTGCTTTTGACTGCTTCTCCTGAATGGCGCATTTAGACTTTAGGTTGTTAAGAACATCCTGCATTCTGAAAAATTCAGATAAGTTCTAAATACAAGTCAAGAATATTACTCATCAGTATTCTTGACTCTTTTCCTGCAATGGGGTGAGATTACCAGAATCTCAGTTCCCTTTCGAGAGGTCTCTCCTATTGCGTAAGTAGCTTACGCTATGGGAAAACTCCTTTTCTCGAGAAATATTGAAGTCTTTATGTAAAACGCATTGCAGCTGCACAGCATACAGCAGTGAGCGAGGCAGCTCGGTCATTGGCTGTGCTGCGGCAACTGCACGAACCTATGACGGGGCGACTCTGAACACGCTTCCAATGAGCGTGCTTCGCGCCCGCGCGCGTCAGAGCCCGCTAAGATGGGCGTGGCTAAGCTTCTTAGCGCGGCGTGCTTCTCCCGTCAGGGGATGACGAAAAGGATGACAGCCTTTCCCTTGATGCTGCATCCGACGACTGGCCGGGCTCGTCCTTCGACCCCGCGCCATCGACGCTAGCAGACACGAGTGTGGGCTCCAACATGGACTCGGAGATCGTCCGCATCCTGTCCAAGGCCGTGGAAGACCTCGGGCTCGATTGGTCTTCCCCGGAAGAGCCCGCCCGCAGCCGACTGGACGAGTGGTTCCTGCAGGGGCGCCGGCAGGCCCCCCGACAAAGATCATCCCCTTTCTTCCCGGAGGTTCACGACGAACTCACTAAGTCGTGGAAAGCCCCTCACTCCGCTCGCCTGAAGCCTTCTTTCTCTTCATCGCTCTCCTCTGTGGACGGCGCGAAAGAAAGAGGCTACGAGGGAACCCCGCCCCTCGAGGAGGCTGTGGCCAACCACCTGTGTCCACCCTCCAACGCTGGATGGAAAGCCAAAGCTTCTCACCCCTGGGCGGTTCAAGCCACCGCCCAGTTCATCGGCCGTGCTATGGCTAACTTGACAGTCCCTGAGCGCCATCTGTGGCTGACGCTAACAGAAATGAAGGATGCAGATAAGGCGGCGTTCCTTGACGCGCCTATCTCCCAAAGCGGCCTGTTCGGACCGGCGGTAAGAGAGTTCGCTGAGCGCTTCACCGAAGCCCGGAAGGATTCGCAGGCTATCCGTCACTTCCTGCCCAAGCGCTCCAGCTCGTCGCAGAGCCGCCAAAAGCCGCCTCAGCAGCAACGAGTCAGGACGGCACCTCCCGTCTCTCAGCCCAGACCTGAATCTGACTTCCGATGCCGCTCGCGCTCCGCCAACAGGAAGCAACCGCCCGAGCGACGGGGACCTCGGCCCAAGATTGTGCTGAACCCGGAGCCTCGTAAGTCTTCCTAGCTATAGGGAGAAAAAGAGAGAGCGTGTGTCTCGCAAAAGCCGGACCACTCTCTCCAAAACGCTTAAAGCATTACCCAGTCCCCTTACAGGCGGCTGGAAATGTCTGTACAGCAGCCAATGGGCCAGCCGCACAGCTCGCTCACCTGCAAACAAACGCCGTTTTAACGGAGACACACAGAAATCACATAAAGAGTCATTTTCTGCCTGTGTCATTAAGGGGTCACGTGTCCACACTAAAGTGCGCATTCCCACATTTCAAAACTGTCAAAGCAGTGCCAAATGCTTCCCCGGCTCAGGCTGGACGCCCCATAAATGTAGATCGTGTGCCCACTGTCATGTATGCACCACTACACATAAGCACTGTTCCCACAGTTATAAACACTTCCCCAGTAAAAGCGGGAAATCCTATCAAAGTAGCGCGTGTGCCCGCTGTAATGCACGCACCCCTACTCACAAACACTGTTTACATGGCCAAAAACCTACCGCCACGAGCGGGAAGTTTTATGAAAGTGGCGCGTGTGCCTACCAGAGTTTATGCACCCCCACCCATAAGCACTGCCCATACAGTCTCAAACTTTTCTCCAGCCCGTGCTGTGAGCATTACAGATGCGGCGCGCGTGCCTGTAATCTCACACGCACCCCTGCACTCGGCACTCAACAAAGCTGCTCAGCGCGCGCCCGCGCCTCTGAGAGCTGTGAGCTCAGTGTTAGCAGAGAGCGATTCGCTGGCGGGAGCCATACTTCACTGCGACACGCCCCCAGCCAGCATTCAGCCCATATCTGTGCGAGCGAAAGCTTGGGAAAATATCCCCGACATGCCGAAATGGGTTTTGAACATAATAAAACACGGTTACTCGCTTCAATTCGCTCGCAGACCACCCCGCTTCTCAGCGGTGGTCGAGACGAAAGTGAGAAAAGATGTTTCACATGTTCTACGCACCGAGGTGCTCAAACTAATAGAGAAGGGCGCTATAGAAACTGTTCCTCCCTCTATGAGCGAGGCGGGTTTTTACAGCCGCTATTTTCTCGTCCCGAAGAAGGATGGTGGTCTCCGCCCCATCCTAGATCTCAGACATCTGAACAAAGCTTTAATGATTCGCTCGTTCAGAATGTTAACAACCAAAAATATCCTCGCGCAAGTTCGCCCGGGGGATTGGTTCCTATCAGTGGATCTGAAAGACGCTTACTTTCACATTCCGATAGCGCCTCATCACAGGCCATTTCTGAGATTCGCTTTCGAGGGACAGTCATACCAGTACACAGTACTACCATTCGGCCTATCACTGGCACCCCGTCCATTCACGAAATGTATGGATGCAGCACTTTCCCCCCTGAGACAACGGGGTGTGCGAATACTGAATTATCTCGACGATTGGCTAGTCCTAGGACAATCAGAGAGTCAGTTAATGACGCACAGGTCTTGGATTACCAGCCATCTAGAATGCCTGGGTCTAAGAATCAATTTTTCAAAGAGCACGCTATCTCCCAGCCAGAATATTTCTTTTCTGGGAATAGTGCTAGACTCAGTGCAGATGACGGCGCGCCTCTCATCAGAACGCGCGCTCACTATTCGGCGCCTTGCAACATCGTTCAGAGCGGGCACGCGCGCCCCCGTCAAGCGATTTCAAAGGATGCTCGGTCTCATGGCCTCGGCATCAGCTGTACTCCAGCTAGGATTGTTGCACATGCGTCCTCTCCAACGCTGGCTCAAAAGCCGTGTCCCCACTCACGCGTGGCGCTCGGGCCATTTTTTAATCAGAGCGAATCACGGCTGCATAAAAGCCCTGACGCCCTGGAAAGCTGTCGACTGGTATCAGTCCGGTGTGAGTTTGGGGGTGAACACAAGGAGAAAAATGATCACGACAGATGCCTCCAAAATAGGTTGGGGGGCCCTTTACGAGGGCAGGCCTGTCTTCGGCTTGTGGTCAAACACGGAGAAGCGCCTACATATAAACTGTCTGGAATTGAAAGCGGTCGCTTTGGCTCTCAGAGCCCTGCTTCCGTACCTGAAAGACGAGCACGTCCTGGTCCGAACGGACAACATGACGGTAGTCTCATACATAAATCGCCAGGGTGGACTCAGGTCGAGCTCCCTGCACTCAATGGCCAGGGAACTCATCCTATGGTCCCAGTCAACCTGCGCTCGCTGAGAGCAGCGCATGTGCCGGGTGCCCTGAACCAGGGAGCGGACATGCTGTCCAGAGACAAAGTTCTCCCAGGAGAATGGTCCCTCCACCCCCTGACGATCCAGTGGCTATGGCAAACCTTTGGCAGAGCAGAGGTCGACCTCTTTGCCTCCAAGGAAAATGCGCACTGCCCTCTCTTCTTTTCAAAGAGCACAGACGCGCTCGCCCAAGTCTGGCCGAGCCGCCCACTGTATGCCTTCCCCCCGATCGCGATGCTACCTCAGGTCATCAGTCGGGTCAAGGAAGAGAAATGTGCAGTGCTCCTAGTAGCCCCACTCTGGAAGAACCAGACGTGGTTTCCGGAACTGATGCAGATGATGTAATCTGCCCCATGGCCGATTCCGCTGAGGCTAGACCTCCTCAGGCAGGCCAACGGGATGATCCTCCATCCCCGCCCCGATCTGTGGGCCCTCCATGCATGGCCCCTCAACGGGTTCCCGGGAACCTCCCAAGTGGAGTGTTGAGAACCATCACTGAGGCACGAGCGCCCTCTACGAGGCGCTTATATGCCCAGAAATGGACGGTGTTCAGTGACTGGTGTAAAACCAGGAACCTGAATCCTGAGACATGCGAGGTACCGAGCGTGCTCGCTTTCTTACAAGAGCTGTTGGAGGCAGGCCGCACCCCCTCCACGCTCAAAGTATATGTGGCTGCCATAGCGGCGTCACACGATCCTGTGGAAGGACGCACACTAGGGAAAAACTACCTAGTTGTTCGTTTCCTGAGAGGCGCCAGGAGGATGAATCCCCCACGCCCCCCCTCAGTGCCGATCTGGGACCTGGCCACGGTCCTGGACGCACTCAAAAGTGCCCCGTTCGAACCTCTACGAACTGTGCACCTTAAACAGCTCTCGCTCAAAACCGCTCTCTTGCTGGCTCTCGCCTCAGTCAAAAGAGTGGGCGACCTGCACGCGCTGTCATCAAGCGCTACCTGCCTGGAATTTGGACCTAACGACAGCAGAGTTGTCCTTAGACCAAAACACGGGTATATTCCTAAGGTGCTCTCGACACCCTTCAGAGCACAGGTGATATCTCTGGCCGCGCTATCGTCTCCAGCAGACGAAAGCGACGCTAATTTACTCTGCCCAGTCAGGGCGCTCAGAGTATATTTGGAACATTCTGCCCTGTTCAGGCAGACAGAGCAATTATTTGTATGCTTTGGCGGCCGCACCAAAGGTCTTGCTGTTTCAAAGCAGAGAATATCGCGCTGGATAGTTGATGCTATAGCGCTGGCTTATGAAGCCAAGGGCCTTAAGTGCCCCTTGGGCATCAGAGCTCACTCTACGAGAGGCATGGCCTCCTCGTGGGCGTGGTCGAGTGGGATACCCATTCAGGATATTTGTGCGGCAGCAGGCTGGGCCTCACCGTCAACATTTATCAGGTTTTATAACCTACAGGTCCCCTCATTGCATTACAACATACTGTCGGTCTAACTATGTATAGACTGGAGTGTGTATATGCTGAGCATCATCTCCTCCCTTATAGGGTCCGTCTCTGACTGACTTAGAGGGTTTTTTATGCATATCAGTACATAAAGGTGCTTGTGTGTTTTTCCACTGGACGGCCATTGGGCCGTTCTACATTGTCCCTTATAAAGCCCGCCTTCGGCCGGCTCGTTGGATAATTACTTTGCTTAAAGGCTCAGGCATCTGCCTCTGGCTATAATAGAGCGAAGTCAGCACGCACGGCGTTTTACATGGTGTTCCCATAGCGTAAGCTACTTACGCAATAGGAGAGACCTCTCGAAAGGGAACGACTCGGTTACTAACGTAACCTCGGTTCCCTGAGAGGAGGGAACGAGTATTGCGTAAGCTGCCGTACTTGTGCTTGGTCAGTTCGCTTCAGTCGATTGAACCTAAAGAACTCAGACGACGGGGCGCCCAATATATAGCCCTTAGCCACGCCCATCTTGGCGGGCTCTGACGCGCGCGGGCGCGAAGCACGCTCATTGGAAGCGTGTTCAGAGTCGCCCTGTCATAGGTTCGTGCAGTTGCCGCAGCACAGCCAATGACCGAGCTGCCTCGCTCACTGCTGTATGCTGTGCAGCTGCAATGCGTTTTACATAAAGACGTCAATATTTCTCGAGAAAAGGAGTTTTCCCATAGCGTAAGCTACTTACGCAATACTCGTTCCCTCCTCTCAGGGAACCGAGGTTACGTTAGTAACCGAGTCGTTATTATGGATCTAATTTTTCGTTCTATCAAAAAGTGTTTTGAAGTAACCTATGCTTTGGGTGGTAAGTTTTATAAAATAAAATTTGACTGAATCTACCTTACTACATTAGGAAAGTCATTTTTAAAGGGTTAGATCAGGGTTTCACTTTTTACAGTGTCGCTTTCCCTTAAGTATTTGGTAATGATTCTTGCTGAGCTCATTTTATTGCACAAGAATGTAAGGCATTACAGTGAAACCTAAATGGGCAGATAATGGGGTTTATCTTGGGTTTTGCTGTACTAGAAAAATATATCTGCACTTATTTGATGAAAAATACAGTGAAATCAGTAATATTTTGACATTTGATTACAATTTAAAATAACTGTTTTATACTTTCAAATGTAATTTATTCCTGAGATTGCAAAGCCAAATTTTCAGCATTATTACTCCAGTCGTCAGTGTCACATGATCCTTCAGAAAACATTATAATATGCTGATTTGGTGCTCAAGAAACATTTCTTGTTATTATCGATGTTGAAAACAGTTGTGCTGCTTAAACGATGATACTTTTTGGGATTCTTTGAAAAATAGAACAGCATTTATTTGGCATTAATTATTATTATTTTTTGCAACAATGTAAACTAAAGGTCTTTACTGTCACTTAAGTAAAGTGACAGTGGCTTTACTGTCACGGTTACTGTCACTTTTAAACAAAGTATTTCAAAAAACAAAACAAAAAAATTTTGAATGGTAGTGTACTAAGATTAACCTGTAAAACTTTTAATACCTAATGATTTTCCTCTTCAATTGGGATTTTAAAAGGGTGTTCTCTTCCTCTCTTTTCTTTAGCCGCTCAAATCTGTAATGAAGTGATTCTTCTTTCTGATGGTACTTGGCCCTTGTCTCTTGTACCTTCTTCCTTAAATTCTGCACACACACAGATACACACAAAATCAGAGTTGTATTTGTACTTATAGCATTACTGTATCTAATATATAGTTATATCTAAGCAGTATACAGTAACACTCTTATTCTCGTAGTTATTCTTGTAATTAAATCCATATCAAATTCACCTGTACTTCTGTATCCAATCTGATTTTGTCTATGTTGTATTCTTCAGCTGTCTGAACCCTTAGTTTCTGCAGCAAGTCCTCATACTCCTCAAGGAGACTTAAACCTTTCATCATGTTACTCAGCTGCAGAGAAAGATGCATCTGTAGTCTAAAAGGTTTAAATCAAAGGTATTTAAATTCATATTGGTTTCAATCAATAGAACTTATCCCTGATTTACTCCCTTGTGCATGTGTGTGTTACATATGTTACATGCTGTACCTCTTTCTCACTACGTTCCTTCATCTGATGCTCCCATTTCTTCCTGTGTTTGGTTAGCAACGTTCTCCTCTCCTCATCAAACGAGTTCTTTAATGTTCACAGAAAAGAAACATTATATCACTGAAAATAGTATGCATTCATATTTATTCCATTATGTATGTTGTAATTGCTCATTCATTATTAAACCAAACATATCAGATGAAAATAATAAAGGATGGAATAAAGATTTGTATCTGCAAAAATGGCCTCCAGCCTGCAGGGGGGAGTACTACACCTCAATCAGCTGCAGGTCCTCCCGGTATGACTTTTTTAGACTTGAGGACTGTTCTTCCATCCTCTCATTCAGCAGGTCTATGTCATTAGCCTGTCTTTTCAGGTCCTTCACATAGCGATCATCACTTGCCTTCAGCTCCTACACACACACACACACACACACACAAACACAAAACACTCTTAATTACTCTTGATTTTGAGTCTATATGTTTCTTGATGCATTTGTTGCACGTTGAAGTGTGTGTGTTCACCTGCTGTAGTTCACTGAATAGTTTATTCTTGTTCGCTATAATCTGCTCATAGAGTTGTTGCTGGTTGTTCAGAGCATCTCTCAGATCTAGCGGGGTCTGTTTCATTTTAGCATCTGTCCATTTGCGAGTGATCTCCTCAAACTTTTCCTGACTGGATTTGGCCGTGTTTTCCAAAATTTCTCTCCTTCACAGAATCAAATGATTTTTATTGTGAATACAAATGTCACAGAGATACAATTTCAAAGAATTATTGTCATATTGTTTGTTTCTCCCTGTGTAAAATAATTTTAGTGATATTGTCTATGGAGACAAAAAAAGTGTTTTATTGCATACCTCAGTCGACATGCCTCCTCTTGTTCTTTTCTCCTGTCAGACTCTCTGGCGTCTGCAGCAACCTGAATATTGGTCACCATCTCTAGACCATCACTTTTTAATTTTGCCATGTGCTGCAATAAGAAGAGAGGACAGTATCCTGAAAACCTGATTTAACTTACTTCTTACACTATGTGCACAATATTCAGTACAGTATTTCAAATCTACAATACTCTCTTGTGTGATATTTCTTAATTATCATCCCAGTTAGGCTATTGCATTTTTGTATGATAAAACCAATTATCTGAAGTCTGAACAGACCATCATTAAACAGAATATTGCCATATATATATATATATATATATATATATATATATATATATATATATAATATTATATAAATTATTTTGTCCTTATATTAAATATATATGATGACCCTTTCCCTTTGGTCCACTTCCTTCTGACTTTTCCGTATTTCTTCTTTAATATCCTCATTTCCCTGGGAATCTTCACCACGCTGTTGGCTGCAACAACAAAAAAATACGATGTGTCATTAAACCAGAATAAGTTACTTAAATGTCTAAGAGGTAGATGTATATTACTAAATATTGAAAATATTTGAGCAAATGAATAATGAGATGAATGTCTAACTGTTACCGTGTTTTGGTCTCATTTCGTGCGGCTAACGTTATGCGGATGCGACGGGCAGTTATTCTCTCCTCTTGGTTTGTAGACTCAACAGATGGCCCAGGTTCGTCTGCCTCATCCCCTGCAAAAAGTTCGGGTTGGCTCATGTTCAGCTGCTTTAATAACCACTAGTAAGGAAATTAAAACATGAAGAGAGGGCGAAAGAGAGAAGACTGCGATGAATGCGCCAGTATTGTTTACAACAGCGTTGCTATGATACAGCGGAAGTGGCTGCAACCATAGACAGTGAAAGAAATTCAAAAATTACCTGCATGCATTAAACCATTTTATTTTCTCATTGCACAACAAAAACAAACAAAATTAAGTGCAGTTGAGTAAAAATTCACGTTCTATTCCAAAAATATGGGAGAAATGTATCTGGGAGAATATATATAAATCTCTACACCCCTACGTCTACTCTTTGGTATTTTTTCATAATTTATGAATATTTGTTTTATTATTGTGAATAATTATATTTGTATACATTTGTTATGAATTATTTTTTATAATTTATGAAACTTAATTTTGAAATGTTGTATATACAGTTCTGTATATATTTATACATGATTTGTATTTTAAATATATTCTATATTTTTTACTAATATATTTATTTTGCCATTTGTATATTTTAAAAATAATTTTATATAATCAAATTTGTGAAATACGAAAGAAATACCAAACCGTTGCTTTCTGGTTATAATGGTGAGCGTATAAACGATTAAAAAAGAAAGAACAAAGAACGGAGGAGAGCTCAGGGTTTAAATGCACAGAGGAAGCTAATGAACTAAAAACAGAACAGGTGTGTACTTTATAAGAAACCATGGAAACAAACTATGATCAGATCAGAACACAGGCAAACAGGAATAGGGAAAACCAAACAAAGTGTACGTTTACATGACAAAAGCGATGGACTAAAAACCGAAAAGTATTATCTTAGTACTGTAAGACTGGAAAACTGGAAACTGGTTGAAGAGATAGACCACTAGTCTCTGAGACGAAGGACCTTGGCAAATTAACATTTGAACTCTCACACACACACTTCTTCCCCGCATCCCCCACTCTTGCAGAGATCACCCAAACTCACATAAGAATCTATATGGTTTTAATTTGAACAACTATCATACAGTTTTATACATGTGTTTAGTATTATTTCAAATGTCTACAAGTGCGACCGGTACAAGTGTCCTATTTCCAAATAAGTAACAAAAGGTAATAAGGTTTTTAAGAGTTTTTAGATAACATATACACACAAAGGAGGGTGGATGCCCTCCTGCTCTCAGAAGGTGTGAACTCAATGCTAATTTCCACTGTTAGCAAATGTAAATCAACTTCTGCCCCCATGTAAGTCTGTAAACAGTAAATTTCCACTGTGAACTCATGTTTACATATGAAATGAGGTCTGGCTATATAATGAAATGCAGCAGAAGGATCAGGGCCTTTTTCTGTATCTCAGATCAGCCCGTGAATGCTGAGTCGCCGAGACTCATGTATTTCATAATGTCGGGTAAAGGATTTTCCTCTTTGTTCTCGAACATTTGATGGTTTGCATTGATTATCTTTCAATTGATTATGGAATTGTAATAATACATTTACCTGACATAATAAATTATTATATTTGATTATTATATTCTAACAGAATTTCACTTTCACACTAGCACTTTTGGTGCGCACCCGGGTTCGAATGACGTCAGAGTTCGGTTCGTTTGGATGATGTGAACGCTGTCTTTCGAACTCGGGTGTGTACCCGCGAACCGTACACGGGTCCGCTTAAAAAGGTGGTCTGGGGTACGGTTCATGTGAACTCCAGTACGGTTCGCTGCTGATATGAACGCAATCGAACCAAACCGCGGAAGTGAACCGCTATTGATGACGTTTAATGTATAATGTGGTCGACAGGACAAGTTGTCAGTGCGTGTGTGTGTGTGTGTACACTTACCTTGACGAAAAGCGGGATTGACGCACTGCAAGCAGAGAGATGATTTATGCTCGCATCCGCAAAAATTGTCTTCGGCTGACAGCCAGCTGTCTTTGGAACGATTTTAGCACTTTTGCGGCAGACATACCCAAGTGTGTTTCTGTATCTTTTCTTTGAAAACAAAACCAAAGGTTAAAAAAAAGAAGAACAAATGTGGAGTGAGCAATTCTATCCATTTTATCGCCTTTTCATTCATAGCGGCGCCGGTTACCAAGCAACATGATTACACGCCAGCTGCAGCTTGATGACGCAAGCGTACCGCGGTTCGGATACAAATAATATAATGTGAACACAGTCCATCGGGGGCAGGGGGAGGGGGGAGTAATCGAACTCGGGTTCGGAACAGGCAATCGAACCAAGTGTGAAAGCGCCCTAAAAGGAAAGTCAAACATTCACGTATATTTAATGATGTAGCTACAGATATCATTGAAAAACCTTTTCATTTAGGAGTCAGATGAAATAACGAGCTAATACATAAGATAAAATGTATTGCATTTAATTAAAAATCCCTTTGCAATGAGAAAAGACGGAACACGCGTGAGACCTTTACCTCTAATCGAATACCGCCATTGGATCGAATTAGACGGCCTTACAGTAGGCTACAGATGACAATGTCAAAATGATCCCCATTCACATGGATCAGCGAAAACTACTAAAACCAGTAGTTGGCAATGTCACTTTGTAAAGAAACACTATAAGACTAAACACATATGTGCATGCTGTCACCATTTTCACAGATTCACATTTTTGTAGTTTACTTGGAGACACAATCCCCGTTTTCAGGAACCCAAAACGTTGTTGTCGTGTAAATGAAACGCATTAAAAGTTTTCAGTTTTTAGTTCAATACAGTGTCATGTAAACGGCCCCTAAAACACAAAGAAACTAAAGACAGAAATAACCCTGACACATTACATTGTGTTGTACATTGTTCTGTTTGTATTTTATCGCCCCTGAAATAGTATTTTTTAATATATCTTCAAAGTTTATGTTTGAATTTCAAATATATTTTTTTGTATTTTTAATATGTATAAACGATTTTGGATAGAAAAAACTATTTATGCTACAATACATGTTTTCTTTCTCTTTTTTTTGCCATTTGGGGAGGCAAGAAACAACAGAAAAAATTGCAGGGTCATAACTCATGACAAAAGTACTACATGTCAGCAGCACTTTTTTAGCAGCAGTGATGATTGTGTAACAAGTTGAATGTGGTGATAATTTAGAAAGCTCTCTTTCTGTCGCTTTTTCCCCACCACAATCTCTGATGCCTGAGCTTATTCAGAGCAGCGCCATGACACAGGTACGAAAGTGAGGCTGTGAGGGATAGTTTAGATGTGTTTCCAATGGCATTCGCTGCAAAAAGCTGTATAAAGCTCCTATATCACTTTTTTTTTTTTTAAATCCACAGCTCTTGTTGGCGGAGTTTTTTGTCTAAAATTTCTTAGAAAGATATTTTTGTAGTGTTTCATGAGCAGAACAATCCAAAACACATTAAATGACGGTACAACCCACTAAAGAGATGTGTCCCTCACATCCCTTTCATCCTTTTAAAATAAGGCGCTGCTGTGAATAAGGTCAATGCCATCAGATTAAATGTCAGACTTAATCTAATGTGACTTCTCTTTTTATAGCTGCACACTGTACAATTCTCTCACTCTACAAATGTGCATTTTGCACATTCATTACGATAGAAATGTCTTGTATCAGAGTAGATCTATGCACTGGGGTTCTTTTTAGTATTGTGTCTATTCTGAGAGGACCAGAGACTGGTAGTGTACTGGATAAGTCTGTTAAAGTATTGGCATGGTAATCACCTTGGTGATTATGATGGCTTAGCGGCACCTTTGCCTTTGCTTGACTGATCGCATTAAGAGTTTTATGAGCAGACATCATTCAACTTGATGATGCACATGGACCAAAGTTCATCTGTCTTTAGTTACAATATTTATGTGTGCATCAATGCATTAACAACGTCTTAGAAAGGGGATTAGATTACACACATTAGATCTCACAACCCAAAAATTTGTCAAAGGTTCTGTCACAGACAGCAGGAATAAAACATAACTCAATGCAAATAATAAAATGCAGCTAGTTTGGGTACCAGAATAAAGGTAGGAGAAAACACTTTCCATAAATTTTATGTTCTTGATGATATTAAAGGCAGTTCATTTATCCAATCAAACTCTAGTGTATTTTTGTCACTCTATAAGGCTGACATATTAGTACAATTTTAGCCAATGTCTAGAAAATCATATTTCTGCTGTTATTGGACAGTGCTATTTTGGTATTATTTATATACTTCTATTTATTCATATTTTGAATCAGCTAATAATAATTTAATTATTCGGTTTTATTTTCACTTTAGTTTAGGTTTTAGTCATTTTTAGTCAGTTTTACTAGTAATTTCTATGAAACTTTATTTACAGTTTTAGCTATTTTAGTACTACAACTTCAACTTATTTTATTTACAATCAATTCATTTTTAAACCAAAACTAGTTTTAGTAGTTAACAATAACAACACTAATGTTGCATCACCACTTGACGCCCGATGTAGATGTATATAGAAGAAAAAACAAGAGTAGCAGGCATAAAAAGAAAGAGCTTAAACAAAGAGGGGATTAAACAAACTGGATTTAACAAATTAGTCAGAGAGAAGCGAGAGAGGATTGCAGTCTGTGTTGGTCCGTGTTTCTGTATCAATTCCTCTCATTTGTTTTATGAATATTGTATAGGACTGAAGCAACACAACAGTATGACACAACAGCAGGACAAGTTGGAGACTCTGATGAGGAGTATGGAGGTCCTGCTTAGAGAGGTGGAGCAGCTCCGTGAGCACTGTGGTCATTACAACCTGGAGCTGAGTCGCCACATCACGGAGCTCCGCTTGGAGAACCGAATACTGACTGAGAAATACAATGCCCTTGACAAGGAGCTGCAGGAGGCCTTGGAGACCGTCAAGGACCTCCAGGACACCAAATACGCGTTGGATGCCAAAGAAAGGCAGGCAGAGAAGCTCAACCGACAGCTCTGATGGAACAGATATGCAGTGACTGGAGCCACTTTTTTTTTCTTTTCTTTTTTTTTTTTTTTTCTTCAGTTTTCAGGGTAATCAACATGGCTTTCTTAGTTGTCTTTGAATTTTAAAATTGAGATACAAGAAAATATTTTTACTTTCTCAAAAATTCCTTTTACAAATCTTCAAATGTTATATAGGCACCTATGCAATGCAGCTTTGTTGATTCAAGTATCAGAGGGTTTTCTTCCACATAAGTAGTATACGTGGTCTCTGGATCGTAGCTGTTGGGGTGTAAGTGAAGCCAATGTAGGTAAATGACTCCTTCACAATGACAACCACCGTCTGTCATTTTGGTTGCTGTATAGGGAAAAGGATTAAAATAGCACCTTTGAGGATTGAGTGTCACAGAGCGCTTCCACCCCTATGATTTAATACTATATGTTTAGTGGCACTAAGGAACATCTTTGGTTAGAACATTGAAAAAAGCCTGACTGTGACATCTCTCACACATCACACAATCATTCATTCATTCACACACAATCATTTTTTGGGGTTTTGCCCCGCATTAGTAGACAGTGGCAGGTCAAAAGCCTCTTGCAAGTCTTGTATCTTTCTGTAAAGCTGATTTGAAACATGTATTGTGAAAATGTACACTTGACCTCTGACCTTTCTTCTGAAGCACTGCAAAATTATAAACTGAAAATGGAACTAGTTTAAATAAACAGATATTGTGTATAACTCAAACTATGTTTTTCATTTTTACCAAACAGTTATGAATGATGAAGTGTGATCACGATCTCAGACTAAATCAGATTTGTGCAGTAGTCAGGCATGATATTGTCTCCCAAGAGGGGTTAATTGTAACTTGACATGAGTCGTGTGCATTGGTACGTTTGTGTACGTGTGCACAAAGGAAGAGATATTCAGTCTTGAGTGAATGAACATCAGTGTCACGAGTCACGACTGTCTCGCTGTGACTGGGTGAACTTTCGAGGTAAGACAGTGAGAAGGTAAGGTAAGTGACTTCATTAGATGTTTCAATGTTTTGTGAATTTGTGGTCAACAAAAATTCTTATGTTGAAGATGATGCTCCACTCTCTTCTCGGGATCTTGTGCTTGATCTCTGCAGTTTTCTGTGTAAGTAAAACAACGTTAACATGGAACACATGTGCTCAAGAATTAATATAATTGCAGAAATGACTGTCTAGTCAGATTTTTGCTCTTCAGTAAATGTTTTCCCAGCTAACAAATGTTCTAAAAACATTGTGGGAACACAAGGATTTGCAATATTTCTAAAATGTTACAATATTCAGTTTTCTTGTTGTGATTAGAACGTTATTTAAGATGTTATGATAATGTTAGTACATTCTCCTGCTGAACATATATATCATTCTTTGAATGCTTATTTGTAATATTCCAAGAAATTTAATGTCAACATTTATCAAGTAAATACGTTTTTTTTTTTCCCTGAAAATGTTATTCTCAGAATGTTTATGAGAACATTCAGGTAAAAACAACATCATAAAGACATTTCAAGAACATTTCTCTCAACAACATGAGAACGCAATATTATTAAAATTATAAGAACATTTTTTTAATGTTATTTAAAGAACATTTTATCTTAACATTTACATAACCTTTACAAAACATTAGTGAAAGTTCTGGGAATGTTCCCTGTTGGCTGGAATGTCAGAGGAGAGAATCAGATCAACTAAACTTATGTTCTTTTCACCAAGAATGTGTAAGGGATCCATATAAAATGGTTTTGTCTATATCAGATGAATTTGTCCCCACCATGATAGACAGTGTGTTTGCTGTAGGTGAGGCAGCCGTCTGATGATTACTGGGATGAGTATGGTCCGTACAGAGCCTGCAGCCGCACATGTGGCACCGGAATAGCTGTGAGAACCAGGGTCTGCAACACCATGAGGTGGGTGAACACCTGTGTGTTTAGTACATTTGAAACCCTTCTCTTTATAGCTTTCATAACTCATCTTCTGTCTTTTATTATTAAGGACGGATGGTGGACACAATTGCGTGGGACCATCCAAGTCCTATAAACTCTGTAACACACAGGTAAACAACTTAACACACAATCAAATGCACAAGTGTTTTAGAGCGCTATAACTTTTGTCCTCTGTAAAGGAATGCCCTGTTGGAGCTCGAGATTTTCGTGAAGAACAGTGTTCTCAGTTTGACCGAATGGAGTTCCAGGGAAAACGTTACACCTGGCAGCCATATTATGGAGGTATAAGACACAAGGCGAAATGTACAATTTCATTTGATTGATTATACAGTTTTTTGCATGAGGACGTTACGTTAGTAAGTTTATTTGTATATTTGAGCTGTAACAGCTAATGTTTTTAAGGTAGATAGCTGAATTAAATAAATAAAATTAAATAAAATGCAAAATAAATAAATACAATTTACTAAAAACAGAAACACTACATTTTCTCATCCAAATGACATTTTTTCCTCATTTTGAGGATAAACCTCTGTCAATTTGGTTAAATTTTCACTTAAAAAAATAAAAAAAATACTTTGGCTATAAATAATGAAATTTGCCTTCTTTAAAATGATCTGTTTTTAAGGATGTTTAGATATCTTTTTATGAAAATGATTGGTTGTCTAAAATATTATTTTCACAGAGACTTAAATTGGAGCTTTAATTTGTTAAATGCTTTTACACACAAAGTAAGTCTTAAAAATATGATTAGATGTAATGTATGGTTAAGTCAGAAAGTTCTGGATGCTTTCATATTTTGTTTAAGTGTAATAAGATGTGGCTCTTTATGTAGTCACATGACCTGTTGTGTTTTGGTCTAGCTTCAAACCCGTGTGAGCTGGTGTGTGTGCCCAGAGGAGAGAACTTCTACTACCGTCACATACCCACTGTGGTGGACGGCACACTGTGCTACGTGGGCCGCAGAGACGTCTGTGTGGAGGGTGTCTGCAGAGTATGTGTACACTAACTACAGCTCAAAACCACACACACAAACATTTCATTCTAACACCCTTATCTCTGCTGAAAGGCGGTGAGCCATGGGGAGATTGTGGCTTTTGAGGATCACTCTAGCATGGCCCTGGGGCTGCTGCCCATCTGGACACATACAGGTAATCTATGTATTTTTTTTGTGTATGTGTGATTTGTGTGTGCATCTATAATGAAATGTATACAGGGGTTGGACAATGAAACTGCAGCACTGGCCAATATAGTGTTGGAGGTTTCACCCCGCCTGGTGGCCAATCTTCAGAGATTTTACAATTCCGTCAGTAAGAGCAGAGTGTGAATGTTTAATTCGAAGAGCAATAGCTGTACATAAGATATTGCAATTCACAACACAATGGGAGATACATCAGAGTTCATAAGAAGACAAATTGTTGGTGCTCGTCTTACTGGCTCATCTGTGACCAGGACAGCAAGTCTTGTGGTGTATCGAGAGCTATGGTATTCAGAGTAATATCAGCATACCTCATACGAACCACATCCAACAGGAATAACTGTTGACACAAGAGGAAGCTGTCTGAAAGGGATGTCCAGGTACTAACCCGGATTGTATCCAAAAAAACATAAAAACACAGCTACCCAACTCACTGCAGAATTAAATGTGCACCTTGACTCTTCTGTTGCCACCAAAACTGTTCTGCACAGTCAGCAGATCTAAATATTTTTGAGCCACTGTGGGATATTTTGGAGGAGCCAGTCAGAAAGGCTTTACCTCCAGCAGCATCACATATAGTGACCTGGCCACTATTTTAGAAGAGGAATGGCTCAAAATCCCCCTGGCCACTGTGCAGGACTTGTATGTGTCATTTTCATTGTTTGTATCATGCGTGTTCCAGTCTGTGAATTAGTCTCTCGGATATAGGGTCCGACAAGTGACTATCTTTACAGTCACTATCTTTATATATTGTGTTTACATACAGCACCTATTCCGAGTGTTCTCTTCCCTGTGATGGGGGCGTGCAGACCCGTACTGTGTAATGTATGAGAGAACATCAGCAATGGTAGCTGAATCTCACTGCAGTGCTCAAGGCCTAAGGAAACCAACCTCCCAGGTGGCCTGCAACCAGCACCTTTGTGCCGAGTACAGTGTTGGACCTTTTGGTGATGTATGTAATTATTCCATTAATATTTATGTATACATCCTCAGAAGAATTTTTTTGCAGGTGTTGCACTTTTATTTATAACATTGATGATAGTGCTATTCTGTTGTTTAGCACCACTGCAGGGGTTTCACACATCCACAAGAGATCAGATCCTGTCAGAGACCAGATTGTCACCAAGTTTTTAGATACTACATGATTTTAGCTTGGTGAGAAAAGGAAGGAGAGGAAGGAAATAAAAGGAGAAAGCCAAACAGATTGAAGTATTTTCCTCTGTCTCGTACTCGTAGCTGTGGAACTGGTACTCGCGAGCGCAGAGTGGTATGCATGGATTTGGATCACAATCAATATGCAGATGATAGATGTGCTTCTCTCAGCAGACCTCATGCTATGGAGAACTGCAACACACAGGCCTCCCCTGGAGCACAAAGTGAGTTCATTCATGGTCATTGACTGTGTGTTATGTGCTATGATGAGGCACTCATTCTGCACTTGTGTTGCTTTGGTTTAGTGGTGCCCAGCTTGCAGGACCCTCGTGCTTAAGAGTGCTCCTTGATTGGATTTGTGCCTCACACCCAGGATGCAATCTCAGGTTAAAAAGCTGTCACAAATATGTTGATGATTCAAAAGCAGTTTTAAATTCCTGTTTCCATTACGCATGTGCTTATTTCTATTGTAAATGTGCTGATTCTTGCTCTACATTTGCTTTGTGGACAGTTCACAGACCAAGCGATCCATACGTGACTGGTCCGCATTGTGCCCAGTCATATTACGGCTGCTGTCCTGATGGCCACACTGCTGCCTCTGGGCCTCGTGGAGAAGGGTGTACCCTCGATGGCTGTCACAGGTCCAGGTACATACTGTATACAGTATAATACATAAGTACTAAATAGTCATATAATCTGCATCAATACTCTTTCATAACTGATATTTTATAGTAGTACTATTATTTTAAAAACACAGTAATCATTTAAACATCTTGTTTCCACTAAGATCACTATAATATATATAGATTTATATACAAGATATTTTAAAGTATTACTTTTTTATTTTTATAAATAATAGTACTACTATAAAATAAATCACTGACAGTCTATTTTAAAGGGATAGTCTGTAAAAAAAAAATGGTTCTATAGTTTACTCACTCTCATGCATTCCAAACTTTTATGAGTTTCTTTCTTCTGTGAAGCAGAAGATTGAGAAGAACCAAACCCATTTTGGTTCCCATTGATTCCCATTTGACTCCCATCTATTGATTTTTTTGTACATAAAATAGAAGTCAACGGGAACCAAAACGGTTGGGTAACAAATATTCTTCAACATATCTTCTATAATGTTCCACAGAAGAAGAAAAAAAAGTGATACATGTTTGAAATGACATGAAGGTGAGTAAATGATGAAAGAATTTTCTATTTTGGGTAGACTATCATTTTAATTAGGTCCAATTTTGATCCATTAAATGTAATGAAGACTTTAAAACCTAAACTGACATTTTATATCCTATTTCACACCACTATCTATGTTATGTTTGTCTGTGTGATAATAGATATGGCTGCTGTCTGGATGGAGTAACAGCTGCTCATGGTTTTGGAAGAGCAGGATGTCCTGATAGGGTATAATAGCGCATTTCATTTTCACACTCAATTTTTCTTTATGCTTCATCTATCATCATATAATTTTATTTAATTGTTTGAACTATCTTTCCAACACATTATCTCCTTTGTTTTTAGGACTACAGTCCAGTCCGTCAACACTCTGCTAGTGTGTGCTCTTTGGGACGAGATGTTGGGTCCTGTTATGAATGGACATCTCGTTTCTACTTTGATCTTTCCTCTGGCTCTTGCTCACATTTCTGGTTTGGGGGTTGCCAAGGAAATGGCAATAACTTTGTATCCAAAGAGGAATGTGAGCGGACATGTAAGGCTTCTGCCAGAGGCCTTGCCCCAAGAGAACCAACATCCAGGAGAGGGACCAATGGGGTCAGAGGCTTTAGAATGAGAACCCGTGCATAAAGTGTTAAAAGAAGGGTCATTGCAATCCCACAACAAACAAATCAAACTTAAACATGTAGACAGAACAACAATGTATTCAAATGTGCACACAACAATTTTGCGCTGGCTAATATGAAAGGCATCTTGGGTTTATACTGCCATTTATTGACATTAATTTGTGAAAAAATATCGAGTGCCCCCTCAAGCTTTTTATTGTAGTTTAAGATAAACACATTTACATTAAAGTATTAAAGGGTTAGTTCACCCAAAAATGAAAATTAAGTAATTAATTACTCACCCCCATGCTGTACCAACCCCGTAAGACCTTTGTTCGTCTTCGGAACACAAATGAAGATATTTTTGATTAAATGTGACAGCTGGATCACTCCTCCATAGGCTGCCTAAGGGAATGAATCCTGACGTCCCAGAAAGTCAATGAAGAAAATGTTTAAATATTCCATGTCACAACAGTGGCTCAACTATAAGTTTATCAAGCGACGAGAATACTTTTTGTGCGGAAATAAAACAAAAATAAGGACTTTATTCGACTATTCCTTTCCTTCTGTGTAGGCCTGAAACGAGACTTCAAGAGATTTCCACGACGCATGCGCGAGAATTGCGATCTCCTTCAACTACTTCAGTTAAGTTCTCGCGCGTGCGCGTCGTGGAAATCTCATGAAGTCTTGTTTCAGGCCTACAAGGAAGAAAAGGAATAGTTGAATAAAGTCGTTATTTTTGTTTGTTTTTTCGCACAAAAAGTATTCTCGTCGCTTGATAAACTTATAGTTGAGCCACTGTTGTGACATGGAATATTTAAACATTTTCTTCATTGACTTTCTGGGACGTCAGGATTCATTCCCTTAGGGAGCTTATGTAGGAGTGATCAACCTCTCAGATTTAATCATAAATGTCTTCATTTGTGTTCCGAAGACGAACGAAGGTCTTACGGGGTTGGTACAGCATGGGGGTGAGTAATTAATGACTTAATTTTCATTTTTGGGTGAACTAACCCTTTAAGCATAAAAATAGCAAGTAATTATTATTATTTTTACATATTTCAATTTCAACTGTTTCATCAATGTCATGAAAATAAATTTGCTGTTTAGAATTAAGCTAAAATAACGTTCCTTTTCTTTGTTTCTATATCCATATACTTTGTACTTCAAATGTATGCTCTTGATAAGCCATTAAAGTGCTAACACAAACCGAGAACACTGATTGTTTATGATTCCACCCAAGAATTTACCAGAATAAATCTCTTGTAGCCTACAGAATTTGAGACAATCTTGCATGCAAATTTCTGTTTTTATTTTATTAGTTTATTTAACAGGGACAGTGCACATCACAGTAAATGTGCCAGGGTTAGCCTACGGGCCACTTTTCATCTGTAGTTCCTGGATAGAATGTTACTAAGTCGCCCGGAAAACAAATATCAAATATAAAGTCAAAATGAAGAAAATTTGTAACCTTTCCAATTACATGGAAAGGACCTCTCCTGGTCCTTTCCATGTAATTCTTTATACTGACAATTTTTTTTTTTTGTATTTTATAATATTTCCTTCCTTTCCTGTCTTCCTCGCACCATTTCTGCCATATTTCAAGTCCTTTCATCTTAACCACCGCTTTTCCTTCGCCTTTAACTAATGGAATTTTAACTGGTATTACCTAACAATGCCTCTTTAGCCAGTTTGTCTGCATTTCTGCCATATTTCAAGTCCTTTCATCTTAACCACCGCTTTTCCTTCGCCTTTAACTAATGGAATTTTAACTGGTATTACCTAACAATGCCTCTTTAGCCAGTTTGTCTGCAATCCCGTTCCCTTTTACCCCCTCATGTGCTGGCACCATTTTTTTACAGTCTATGGCTGGCACCCAACAAAACTGTGTACATCTCTAGATCTTCTCTGACCGATGTCACATTTTGGAGTTAAAATAATTTCCTATTTGTGTAACGTGACACGCGCTTTTATTTTGAAAAGCCAAATCGTCACCGCCACTACCGGAAGTGAATGTTCGTTGCACATTTATGCTCTTTCTGTTGTTGCTCTCAGTGAACGGCCAACAGCGGTTAGCATATCATTAATCGTGACGTTTAGATACCAGGAGCAGATATGGTATGTATTTCAGTTCTATATTTTGTATTATGGTATACATTGTTGTCGTTTGTCTTGTTAGAAAACCGTGTTTTATCGTGTGCCTTGACACGGTAAAAGATGAACGCGGGCAGCTAACGTTAGCAGTGTAGCAAGGCAACGTCGAATATGAGGGAAATTGGAGTCCCCTGGAATATTTCTACATTCCCTTTCTACACAGTGAAGCACTTTGTTTAAAGAGTGAATTTAAACAAACTAGTTTTTAAGTTCACCCGTGGTAGTATCTGTCTTCTTAGTAAGAAGCATCTAACGTTAGACTGTTTTGTTTTGGGGGAGGGTTGGAGTCCAACAGCTGTCGTTTTTAGTCTTATTCCAGAGATTCCGTGTGAATATTTGAACGAGTTATATTTAATTTTACTTAGTTCATTTGATAAACGAGAATATCAGATTAAGATGTCATCCATTTTATATAAATGTGATCTATTAATTTCATTGTCCGATGTAAAATAGCACTAGCAAGTTATTAGCAGTAGAGGGCTCCACATTATTAGATACTTTCAGGTGATTTTATGGTATATTTGGTCTTTCTAATAAACTTTTTATGCATTTTTGTTCTTTAACATATATAATTTACTTAAACTTGTTTTTGTTTCTTCCTGGTGTTCAGTCTCACACTATTCTGCTGGTGCAGCCCACCAAGAGACCAGAAGGCAGAACATATGCAGACTATGAGTCTGTCAATGAATGCATGGAAGGTAGGATGTTTCTATCATTTTTAATGGACTAGAAATTAATGTCATGATCTCATGAACTATTCTAATGCATTTCATTCATAATATTTAACACCCCCTCCCTCCTCCAAAAAAAGGAGTCTGTAAGATGTATGAAGAGCATCTGAAGAGGATGAATCCCAACAGTCCCTCCATCACATATGACATAAGCCAGTTATTCGACTTTGTTGATGATCTTGCTGACCTCAGCTGTCTTGTGTAAGTAATCACACTTTTTACACAACAGTGCATATCTAACACATAAGCTCTCACCAATCATGTCCATTTCTCTGACTCTCTGGTCGTTTAAACAGGTACAGGGCAGACACACAAACCTACCAGCCCTACAACAAAGACTGGATCAAAGAAAAGATCTACGTGCTGCTGAGGCGTCAAGCCCAGCAGGCAGGAAAATAAGGAGTGTAAAAAGGCTGAATTATTTCTAAAGCTAGTCCCCAACTGTATCAGAACTACGCTACATCACAATAGAAACATAGAAGAACCAAGTGGTGAAGTGATGCTGCTTAGTTCAGATTTTGTTGAATGCATGTCTATTCAGTCAGTATGTCAAAGAATAGATTGAAAATATTTTGCATTTTAAATCGAATTTTTGTAACCGGACTTAGGGACTTGGGATATTTATCAGACTAGAGGGTAAAATTGGGGGGTGGACGACAATCCCTCTCAATTGATGTATTTTCTTGTGTTTTTTATTGTGGTTTAAATTTTTTTTTTATTCAGTAAAGTATAAAACTTACACATTTCAGATTATGGAGATAGTTCTGAGTCATCTTATATCCCAACTTTTGTCCTCAGTACTGTTACAGGTTTTGTTGACCCTCTCTGTTTTGTGTATGTATCCAGTAGTCACCACTGGAAAATAAATTTCTCACAAAATCTTAATGTCAATACTGTTTTTTTTTTCACAGCAAGGAGGATGCATTAAATGTATCAAAAGTGACGAAGACATAATGTTACAAAACATTTTTATTTAAAATAAATGCTTTTCTTTTGAACTTAAAAAAATACTAAGCATAAACTGTTTTCAACATTGGTAATACACTAAAACTAAATCATTGTATTAGAATGATTTCTGGAGAATCATGTGACACAAGACTGGAAAAATTTAGGTTTTATTTTAAATCGTAATAAAATATGCACAATATTGCTGTTTTACTGCATTTTGAACAAAGAAATGTTAAGGGTAAGCGACTGCTCATCTTTATATAGCTATCTTCTGGAACAAAAGCATGACTGTCCGTCCTTTTTTTTTTTTTTTTTTTTACTCTGCGGCATGAATGTATTATTCTGCAGTTGTAATACAGTATGGAAGTTTGGTTGGTGATGGTGCAGTGGATAAGACACATGCCTTTGGTGTGAGAGACCCGGGTTCAAATCCACTGTGAGACACCAATGTGTCCCTGAGCAAGACACTTAACCCCTAATTGCTCCAGAGGCATGCAACCTCTGACATGTATAGCAATTGTAAGTCGCTTTGGATAAAAGCGTCAGCTAAATGAATAAATGTAAGTTTCTGCTACAATTCCCGCATCCCTGCCCCGCTTTACCTGTTGTACAAAAACTTTTATGTGTTCTTTGCGATCTATAAGCAACCTTTTCTATTGTTGATGAAAAACTGATTTTTGCCTTCATTTAATTTTTCAAGATTCTAAACAACCTTTTTCCTGTAAAGCATTACACTGATTGTGTAATTACTGAGACCACTAGTTGGTGATACCTATTGGAGTGACATTTGTGATCATGCTTGGTGGTGTATTGAAAACCCCAAAAGGTTTCATTCTGTTCTGTTGGTTACATGATCTGCTGTGTATTTGGATTGTTCTTGGAAAGTTACCAAAGTAACTTTTGAGGAAGCACATACATTTTGTTTACGACAGTTACTGGTTAACCAAGGAAACGGCTGAGTGCAAGACTTCAAAGTACTATAGGAACACAGTAACGCTAGATACAAGTATAGGATAAAGCTGCAACAATTTCTATTTTGTAACAGATTTCGGCTTGTAACAGGCTTGATCTGTGAGATGATAGTAATGATGTGCTCTGGTTTCAGGCACACTCTTGCATTGGGAAAATGTAATTGACTGTAGTGTTATCATATATCACTATAGTGGCCAATTCCGGCCCTTCTATGTGCTTTTTTATTGACATTAATTTGATTCAGAACAACAACAAAAAAATGTTGTTCTGAATCAAATTCTTAAGCAGTACTCAATAATAAAATAATTTGTCATACTTTGGGGTCAGAAAAAAATGACAATTTTCCTTAGCGGGCCCATAGTCCCGTTGTAGCCTACCGTACTATTGATATAAAGGTCTCGTCAAGTTTATGTTTTCAAACATTTTTGAGTTCATTCCGATTTGAGAGACACTGACAATAGTGGTTTCTGAGTGAATGGTGAATTGTTTACTTTCGAACCCATCCAACCTGATCTCATGAGAAAATTTAACTATTTTATGAGGTGGCCATTTTGTATGAATTAGAATGATGTGATTAACATGCACACATAACATTTTTCGAAGAAAAAAAAAGGGAAGCATGAAGGTCCGAACCCCTAAAATTAACCATCAGTTGTTGATTGGATGAGGCAGATATGAATAGGTGTGTTCGACATCGGCTGCGACTGGATGTAACCGATCGGCGAGAGTTGCGCTGGCATGTTCTTTTTTATTTGACTTTATTTACTTTGTTTTTGTTTCACTTTGAAAGATTATGTCTCATTGTATTGTTCTGGTTCGTGGGATTAATAAAAAAAAATAAAAAAAAGAAGCTGCTTGCTGGCAGAGTTCTCCGGCTACTCTCGAATCGCTCTCGCGGTACTTTGTTGGCATACGTCACAGTCATGTACCGTCGGCGCTGCATCAAGTCACAAGTCGGACAAAATTTCTAACCGGCATGCACTGCTTCAAGTCAGCCGCCGATCGGTCTGCGCCTTATACTGCCTATGGTCTGCGTGGAGCTGCATGAAGTTGAACACACCTAACGTGAATTGTGAGAAAGGGGCTGGAGAAGTCCTGCATAGAGAAGTCTGCCATTTCACCGGCTGATCGAGTTACGACATTTAGATAAAAAATAAACTAAAAAAGTAAAAATGAAACATGCATGGATGAATCGTTCACAATAAGATAATTACGAATTAAATGCATTTATAAAAAAGGGCAAATTTTAATTTAATGCTGACTGTAACCTTTTCAGGTTATTTTTTCAAATGCTAACACCTAGTTAATCACATAGCAACCACCCACAACACCATAGCAACCAGTCTAACCTATTATCAACAACTTAGCAATGCCCTGGCAGCTTGCAACAACATAGTATTGTGTTGATGAATTTTGCACGGGCAAGCAACACTAAAAGTGTAGTTTGTAATTCATTTTGCAGTTATATAATATACAAGCTGGTGGAGCAACCTAGTTATGGCTGTGTAAGAACACATTGGCTATGATAGGGACTTGGCCATGTTCCAAAGCATAGCTTGGACTGGAATACCAGCTTGGGGTGGCCTGTTTTTCCAACAGAGGCTTCTCCTGTTACTTATAATGGCTGTAAATGAAACTACAATGTATTCGGTCACAGAGACAAAATAAAAGCACAACTAAGGATCTGCTATGCATGACAAAACATATGAAGTTCATTATCAAGGAGCTGCGCATAATCGCGCTTACTTTAACTCTCATTCACATTCCTCTCCATGTCCCGTCTTCCCTTTCACCAGCAGTGAGTGTTTGATGTTACGAAACACCAGTGTCTGCGCTGGTCATTTTGGCGCACTGTGTCTTTAAACTGTGGCGGCGGCCCTGCGCCTGCAGCACAGGAAACCCCGTAGCGACTTTCAGAGGGGACCCAAGATGGCCGAATCTTCACAGTGGGGCTAATAATTACTTTTCGTTACGTCGCTGCTATTTCACGGTGCTCGACGGTCGCGCTGGCCATTCGCCATCCCGGAAAGCGAAACGAACGAGTCTATTCGATTAGTTGCATTGGGGAATGTGTATCTCTGTGTGAAAAGAGACTGGCTGGTCCATCCGCGGCCCTTAGCCAGAATATGGCGGAATACTTGGAGAAAATATAGCTTAGCTTATTATGAACGCGCCGCTTTATACACGACTCTTCCCGCATTTCCACCGATCGCGCGCGAGTATAATTATCAAATAGCATAATCGGTACGTCTTTTGAGTTAATTCGCGCACGCTTCGAACGTTTATGTGTTAAAAATGACTCGCGCGAGGAGATAGCCTTCTAGCTGAGGCGCTAGCTACGCTAACCCCGTTTGACTGAATTAGTCGCAGCGTTAGCCTAGCTAGCTTAAAGTAAGGGGGCACGGAGAAAAATAAACACATTCTGCATTCGTGCTCTGGCTGCATACTTTTAAACCAACCTCTCACCGTTTCATACCCTTTTAGAAACGGAAGTGCTTTTTGTTGTTAACTTACATTTATAAAGATTTCAAAATATTGAGTATGTTGTGGAGAGTCTCGGCTGCACACAGCACAGCAGCTAGCTGACCATTGCTAGACTGGTCAGAATAATTTTTCTGGAAAGCACAAGTTTACTGTTGTAGACCCCACAACAACATACTGCATCAGCTTCGAGAGAGCTTGCCACTGACAGCCATACATTTCAGCTTGAAGTTGACAGCAGAATCTGTTGCTTCTTGCAAGGCAAGGACGTTGAGATTTATTGAAGTAAAGGCGAAAGCCTGTTTGAGAATTACTTGCAAGGATGACTGACACTCGTAGACGAGTAAAAGTGTACACTTTGAATGAGGATCGCCAGTGGGATGATCGGGGGACGGGACATGTGTCATCCGCCTACGTGGAGAGACTGAAAGGCATGTCTCTCCTGGTGCGCGCCGAAAGTGATGGTAGGTTTCAAAACACTACAAAAATGATGTAATGGTCACTTTTGATTGAGACTGCAATTAAGATGTGCCCGTTCTTTAAAACAGGATCACTGCTGCTGGAGTCAAAAATAAACCCTAACACCGCCTATCAGAAACAGCAGGTGCGTTTGAAACGACATGATCTTATTGGCAACTTGTCAGTGCATTTGTGAACGTAATTCATGAATATGTACTTTAAATGTCTTGGTTAAAACTAGTCAAGTATACATTTGTCTTATACAGATGCAAAACGGCACAGGTTAATACGAATAATAAACATCACATGCCATACTTCCCCAGTTGGGGATTCACAGTACAACAACCCTGTTAAGCATGTGATATAAAAGTGAGACATAGGAAATAATAGTCAGAAACAATTTCAGAACAGAAATCTAGTAAGAACAGTGATTGAAATATTAGACAATTTAAAAAAAAATGTTTGCTTGACATGCATGTGTGTTTTGTACATCATATTTGATGAATCAGGCTTTTTATGGCCCAAATAAAAAATGGAGCTCACACCCGAGAAGGAAAAAATCCATTTTATTCAGGTTTCCAAACTGATCAAAATCATGCTATAGTGGTTCTTAGTAAGATGAAATTAAATGCTTCGTTTTGTGATCCAAGCTCTGTACTTTTAATTGTATGGGGGCAAAACATGTAATGCAGTGCATGAGTGCAATGCAACAAAGTAATAATTGAGACATGTACAAACAAATGTTCCTCAAAAGCCTGTTGTATCATACTTAATACATAGATTGTAACCATAGATGGACAATAAAGTAAACCTGAGTAGCCTTAGAAATCCATGTATCAAATATGATATAATAGGTGGTTTAATATGTTTAGTTTGATAATTACTCATTCACATGTACTAATTTGCATAAACTTCCAAAACTTTTTTTTGACATATAGGAGTTAAAGGTTTTCACAGACAGGGTTTTGGATTCTCTTTTTTTATCACTCCATGAATAAAAAAAAATAGTCAACAGACAGAATTTTTTTTAATGAATAAAATATGAAATAAATCAGCCAAATGATATATAAAGCCCTCTGTAAAAACCTTCAGAATATAGAACTGTAAAATTTGGTGGATGTGATTACTGAAGTTGAGATTTCTGATTTAGCGCATTAACTCATTTAGAGAAAACAGTCTTTAAAGTGATTTCATTTTATTAAAATCTTCAGACACAAATCGATAAAGTGTAACAAAATAAATATTTAAAAATATACTTTGGATGTTTTCTATCTACTAGTCTGAAAGAAGACATGTTGCGGAAGCAAAATAGCTCAAAATTGACAAGTGTCATGAAAAAAAGTGCTTTAGCCTGTAGTGTCTTGCCTTAAACTGTAGATCCCTGTATGTTAGTACTTGCAGGATATCACTTCCTTGTGTCATTAACCTGTTTTTCGGGCATTTGTTGATTAGTATTTGCATTTTTCTTTGAAGGACACATTAATAGTCTGGTCTGAGGCTGAAAACTATGACCTGGCCCTCAGCTTCCAGGAAAAGGCTGGCTGTGATGAGATCTGGGAGAAAATATGTCAGGTGCTTATCATAATGCTTATCATAATGATGTACATTAATAATATTTTCTCTAGGTTTCTCTAAGTACTGCATGTTCGTGTAGTGCTCTATTGTGAAAGCCTTTTTGTGTGTGTTTACAGGTCCAGGGAAAGGACCCCTCAGTAGACATCACGCAGGAGCTGATAGATGAGTCTGAAGAGGAGCGCTTTGATGACATGTCTTCTCCTGGCCTTGAACTTCCACCATGTGAGCTCTCCCGGCTAGAGGAGGTGGCCGAGCTGGTGGCTTCATCCTTACCTTCTCCGTTACGGCGGGAAAAACTGGCCCTGGCGCTAGAGAACGAGGGCTACATCCGCAAGCTGCTGGAGCTGTTTCGCGTGTGCGAGGACTTGGAGAACCGTGAAGGCTTGCACCACCTCTATGACATCATCAAAGGCATTTTCCTCCTCAACCGCACGGCGCTCTTCGAAGTTATGTTCTCCGAAGAATGCATCATGGATGTGATCGGGTGTCTGGAGTTCGATCCGTCGCTACCCCAACCGCGGAGGCATCGAGAGTTCCTGACCACCACGGCAAGGTTTAAAGAGGTCATTCCCATTTCAGACCCAGAGCTGCGGCAGAAGATTCACCAGACGTACCGGGTGCAGTATATTCAGGACATGGTGCTGCCTACCCCCTCTGTCTTTGAAGAAAACATGCTTTCCACGCTGCACTCCTTCATCTTCTTCAACAAAGTGGAGATTGTTGGCATGCTGCAGGTGGGTTTTCCTACTCAGCCGTGTGTACGTGATCAGTAGTGTACTTTGTACCATTAGTGGTTGATTAGGGATGTGACTGTGAGGATATTTTCCCACCGGTTAATCGACGTGTGACAATACCGGTATCACCGTCGGGGGCTTTTAAATCGCTAATTTGAAAGCGAAACTAAAATGTCCACATCCACATGAGCATTTATAATGGTGCGGCGCAGAGTGAGCGTTTTATTCTGCGCTCTGTTCTGCTCGCTCCGCGCCCCTGGACATTATGAATGCCTGTGAGGACGTGTGCATTTTAGTTTCGCTTTCAAATTAGCGCCAATTCGGGGGTGTATTGCTTGAATGGTGAGTTCATTAGCCTATTATTCTTAATGAAAAACACAACCACAAAACAGTACAATGACAAATCCGCTTAAATAGGTGCTTTGACACCAAATATTCCGCCATCACCATGTCAATCAGATCCTCGTGATAAATGAAATCTGACTCCTGCTGCTGATCCGTGCTGCGACTCTCGTTCGGCTCACAATTTATTAAGCAGACAAGTTCAGTTTTTAATTGTAGTGTCTGTTCTTTAACTGAACAAAATTATTGTATACAATTTTTTAAAATAAATAGACGGTGGGGGGTGGTGCAGCGGTGGGCAAGTGAAGTAACCAGTGTTGCTTCTGAACGCCGGTAACTCCGACTATCGTAGCAAGCCTATGGTTGAGTTAAAGGGGAACTTTGCAGCTCTAGCCATTTCACCGCTTATTTTCACTTTTGTTGTCGCATAGTCTCAACGAGCTCCCCCTACAGCTGTGGGGCGTATATTTCACAACACTGTCGTAAAAAAAACTCACTTGCGGCACCCTCCTCCCCCTTTCAACCGCTGCTCATGTGCATTTGTTATTATCGGAGCCGGCCAACTTTATCGTGTGGAACTATGTCTACCGAGGTGGGTAATACATCATACACAGTATCATATGGCGTTTGTGTTAATGTCGTATTGCCATAAAGCAGTTCGTGTTTCTCGCTCGTTCTCGCTTCTCACGAGACTTCCTATTTCCAACTTACCGGGACGTTAGTCCCCATGTTGCAAGTTTGGTTTTCAGCCTGGGAACGCTGGGGGGAGCGGGGAAAGTCACCGTTCTCACCAGAACAGGTTATTTAACCATCCAAATGATTTTCAAACGCTTATTATGTTGAAATAGTTGCCAAGTTCCCCTTTAACTCTATTGAGTGAAACAAACTATAGATTAACTCTCTATTTAGGATTATAGCATCATATATCACAGGTAATGTATGTACATTGTCAGGCTCGCTATGTGTCATTGTGCCTTCTCACCACGGTTTTCAGAGCAGCAACTTCCGTCTCAAATTCATTGCATCTCAGCAAAAAACCTTGCTTGCAGAGGCTGCAGTGAATAAGTTTACATGTTTGTGTTGCTGCTGCTAATATTTCCCTGTTTACCTGAGAACATCTCATTGCCCATGGTGGGTTGTACTGTGGTTCTTTGCTGTAAAGGTCATCAGATATGTTTTCCACACCAAAAGGTCTACAGATTGAGGATAACAGCACTAACTGTTTTTTCATATGCATGTAATCATATTTAGTAGAAAACCGGCAACAGTATACCTCAATAGTAGATTTCAAGAGTAAAGTGGGAGTGATTGTTATTTAAGATGTTTTCATCATTCAGTTGGATTTTACTGCAGTTGTAGCTAAATTGAGTTAAACATATATTTTAGGAAAATGGTTTTTAATATACATCACCTAAGCCTTACAGTGGAATTGTTTGATATTGGTTGGAGTTAGGGGAGGGGGCTCGTTTCCATGGGAACAGCACCATCATGTTCTTTAGAGCCATATCATGTGATGTCACAAACGCTTGGCAGGCGTGCTGGATGATCATTTTCTCCAACCCCCAGCAAGCTTCTTCTGTACAATAGTTTCATCCATCTTTGCAGATAAGGGTGGATATTATATGGCACACTATTGTTTTAATATTACCATATCCCATTACTACCTGAATGTAATCTAGTAGATGTTAAATAAACTGGCCTTAGATACTAAAAGCTATTTCTTATGATTGTCTGAGCAATTAGATGTACTTTCCCATGACCGTATGATATGAGTTTTTTCGTTCTCTTGATATGTTCCTCTTTTTTTTTTTTAGGTGTTATCTCTTATGTCCATGACAAGGTGATACAGTAAAATACAGTATCAGTCACATGTCTAACCTTGGTGTCGACGTGTATTGATCAAATATACGTCATCCTAATTCAGCTAGAGGTCAAATAATGTTGCAGAACAGATTTGAGCCTCTGTGATTTACAACTTTATATTGAGCTCAAATGACATTAGGATAATGCATATAAGCAATTAACATTTATCAAATACCAGGTTTAATGTGGCAAATCTGGCTAAACAAAATTATTAATGGTTGTAATTCACACAATACGGAAGGAAAGGGATTGAGTATCAGAAAATAGATTTTAATGTTGTGAACACAGGCTATTTCAATAAAAATAGCATCCAAATATTTACTCATTCGAGTAGTGGTGGGAATCTTTAAGCACCTCACCATCCGATTCTGGGAGTCACGATCCGATTTCAAAACGATTCTTGATCTACCTTTTTTTAATTAACTAATTAGTTTACTTTAAATCTTAAATTAAAAAAAAGGAGGCTCAATACTAAGGATTTTTATTATTATTTCCCCAGTCAGGCCAGTGGTCAATTTTTACTTGCCCTGCCAAAATTTTCACAGGCCCCTCCAAAAATAAATAAATAAATAAATTCAAGTAAAATAAAGTTTTGTTGTTGTTTTGATCCATGTAACATTGTAGAGCTGCATGATTTGGGGGGGTAATCTAATTGCGATTTTTCTGGTTTAAAAATTGTGATCGCAATTTAAAATGTAAATACAATGCCCAAAAATTTGTTTTTATACATAAATAGGACTAATAATAATTATTGTTATTATTATCAATATTATTATTACTATTGCTAAATAAAATTATTAAAATAATAAATATTTATTTTGTAATAATATTACACTGCAAGAGGGCTGTTACTAGAAGTCATTAGAAAGGTCTAAGGTTTTGTTAAAAAAAAATCTGTGATGGTAATTTCTTAAAGGGTTATTAGTTCACCCCAAAAATGAAAATTATCCCCCTTATGTTGTCCCAAACCTCTGAGTTTGTTTCTTCTGTTGAACACAAAAGAAGATATTTTGAAGAGTTTTGGTAACCAGACAGCTGACGGTAATAGTATTTTAATAGTACATTCTTTAAAATATCATCTTTTGTGTTCAACAGAAGAAAGAAACTCATACAGGTTTGGAACTACTTAAAGGGATAGTTCACTTTGAAATTAATTTTTGATATGTTTTAGCTTACCTCTAGTGCATCCAAGATGTAGGTGTCTTTGTTTCCACAGTATCTTCAATTTTGATAATTTTAGGTAAAACCGTTGTTGTCTGTCAGTCATACAATGGAGGTGAAGGGGGTCCAACTCAAAGAGCAGTCAAAATTAAACATTATTTAATGACTCGTAAATGTAAGTACACATTGATGCCCTAAGACACGAAACGAGTGGTTTTTGTGAGAAAACGAACAGTATTTATATCTTTTTTAGCTCGTGTAAGCATATCCATGTCCAACTGATCTGAGAGCAGGGCGCTTCGGTCTGCGCATGCGTACAGCGTTCGCCGGAATGCCCCGGTTGTGTTCAAATAAATAAGGTTGTGAAAAAAAATCAACGTTGTCTGTTGGTATATAGAAATCGTCTTCCATTGCGATCCTGTATATCTAAATATGTTTAGATCTTCACAGTGTAAGGTAAAACTTCCGAAATCTCTGCATAAACAATGAGTGACGTAAACACGCGCGAGGGAGCCCTTCCGGGGCATTCCGGCGAACGCTGTACGCATGCGCAGACCGAAGCGCCCTGCTCTCAGATCATTTGGACATGGATATGCTTACACGAGCTAAAAAAGATATAAATACTGTTCGTTTTCTCACAAAAACCACTCGTTTCGTGTCTTAGGGCATCAATGTGTACTTACATTTACGAGTCATTAAATAATGTTTAATTTTGACTGCTCTTTGAGTTGGACCCCCTTCACCTCCATTGTATGACTGACAGACAACAACGGTTTTACCTAAAATTATCAAAATTGAAGATACTGTGGAAACAAAGACACCTACATCTTGGATGCACTGGAGGTAAGCTAAAACATATCAAAAATTAATTTCAAAGTGAACTATCCCTTTAAGGGTGAGTAAATTATGACAGAATTTTCATTTTTGGCTGAACTAACCCAGTATTTTTTGTCAGGGAATCGTATGCATCCACTGAGAGAAAAAAACTCCTCTATCGCTACACTGGAGAAAAACTTGTGGATTCGCATGTTTACTTAAAATTTCTTTAGAGAGAACTTGGAGAAGTATTTTTCGATATGATTTTTCGATTACAATTTCAATACCACAGCAAAAACTACTAGCCTAACTAATATAAAGTTCAAACATTATTGAAGACAAGTGAGTCTTCAGTAATAAAATTGCTTTGTTTTAAAAATTTACAAGCAACTTCTCAGATCAATACACCAGAACAAAGATACAAATGACCGTAATCATGTACAGAAATTGAATAATCATACTGCATAGTCTTCACTGTATAAATTAAATATAGATTAATATAAATTTTATTAATATGAAAGCTACAAAAGTTGTTCAGTCAAGATCAGTGAGTGACTTTCTTTGTCTTCTGTTGTTTGATAAACATTATGGCACAGACGGCAGCTAGAATTTTAGGCTGCTGTCATTAAGACCAAATGCACGAATAGTACCGTTAAACTTTAAATAATTGCCCGGGCTTTTATTTGACCAAATCGTCGAACTGCACCGGCTTGTATTTGAGACAGGCCTTTATAATTTAGTGTTTAGATGTTTTCATTGAGTGTAGGCCTAGAGTCTCTTATCGCTAAAAATTGCAAATGCTCCACGTGAAACTGCAGTCTTCCGACTTTTTACTATGGTGTCAATTGATTTGGATTAATATGCGCGAGGGAGAGAGAGCAAGACAGCACTCGTGTTGTTTGAAGATGTGAGAGTGCGCGCGTGCGGCCGGGGCGCTCTCTCTGCTCGTTATGTGCCCTGTCAAGCGCAGCAGCCTCTATTCTACATCATTCTCCGATCAAAAAAGGCTTTGGCGGGACAAAAATTTGCTTTGGCGGCCGCCAAAAAGCGATCTGACGGGTTTTAGAAGATTAAATACAACCCGAAACTAAAAAAAAGACCCGGCCTCTATTTGAGACCGGCCTTTATTTACCCAAACCTGCAGCCACACCAGGCGTGTAAAAGAGACGGGCGTCTATTTGGGACTCTGCTATTATTTTAAGTTTTACGGTATACGTCTGTTACACATGCGTTTTCTTTCTCATCTCTTTACGTTAATTTAAGACATAACTGACTAGGTTTACATGAATGGCCTACTCACCAAGATGGGCATTTTGACATACTTTTGTGTGTATTTTTCCATTCAAGTGCAAAAAGAGAAAGAACTCAATTCAGCACTTGCGAGCCCCCCCATCAGACTCGGCTCTCTGTGTGCGTGCACGCTGAAAACAACGCACAAACACCAAACAGAGCCCTCTGCTTCTTCCTGCACCTGAATCTGAATGCTTAAAAATTGCTTGTATGTTTACTATATATAAAAAAAAAAAAAAAAAAAAAAATATATATATATATATATATATATATATATATATATATATATATATATATATATATATATATATATATATATATATATATATTGTCAAACCATACAAGCAAATAGTAGATAATAAGGAGGAACAAAGAAACCAGCAATAAACAGTGTTATCAGTACCTAAGAGTGCTTTCAGATTCTGAACATTTTCCAGTCAAGACAAGAGCATTAAGGGATTTTTCTCTTTCTCAGCTTTACTCTGCTGTTTAATTATTACTGATGACATCATAGACAGCGGGAGATCTAATAAGCTGCATTCACACCAATGCACAGATCTGTTTTGTTCTGTCAGTCTAAACCCTTAAGGCATAGCTGACTGTTTACATTCATTTCATGTCATAAAAGCATAACGGCATAACCTTTAAAAATATCTATATATAAAGGTTAATGTAATAACCAGAGCTCTGTTTCTTATGTGTGTGTTTTTTGTTCAGGACGATGAGAAATTTTTGACTGAGCTCTTTGCACAGCTAACTGATGAATCCACGGATGACGACAAGCGGCATGAACTGGTATGATAGCAGCATTACTAATGGATTACTAATGGATGCCTCCTCCTCAACATAATGGATACATACAAAACTCATATTGTGTGTCACATCCAGGTAAATTTCCTGAAGGAGTTTTGTGCATTTTCGCAAACGTTACAACCACAGAACAGAGATGCATTCTTCAAAACTCTTTCCAACATGGGAATCCTGCCAGCGCTGGAAGTTATTCTAGTAAGATATCCTTGCTATTTTAAAGAACAGATTTATTGTCAGGTGTCAGCTTGGTGGTTTCTTTTTTCTTTTTAAAATGTTAACATCTTTACTAACGAGGAATGACCTTTTGTACTGTGTTATCGAGACCTTATGCATCAAACGGTCTCTGACTTGCTTGAACTTTCCTATCAATGTATTTACCAACGTGTGTGTGCTTTTTAAAGGGCATGGATGATGTGCAGGTGCGTGGAGCAGCCACTGATATCTTCTCCTACCTGGTGGAATACAACCCCTCCATGGTGCGAGAGTTTGTTATGCAGGAGTCTCAACAGAACGATGATGTAAGTCAGACATGCCCACTGACCCATGTGATCATTCGATCTACTTGTCGTCTTCTCTAATTGTCTCTTTTTACAGGACATTCTGTTGATAAATCTGATCATTGAGCATATGATCTGCGACACGGATCCAGAGTTGGGTGGAGCCGTACAGTTAATGGGGTTGCTCAGGACGCTAGTGGACCCAGAGAACATGCTGGCTACTGCTAATGTGAGACTTGTTTTAATATAAATATAGTACAATGTATCAAATATACACTTTCATTGTCAGAAAAACATACTCCTTTAATTTCATTAACTGTCTGGGTCCCTGCAGAAAACAGAGAAGACTGAGTTCTTGAGTTTCTTCTATAAGCATTGCATGCATGTGCTCTCAGCTCCACTTCTTGCCAACACCACAGAAGAAAAACCCAGCAAAGGTAATAATTCGGTTTTTATGTGCATATGCATGCATGCAGACTGGATGCGTTTGCAGCCTTTTTGAATCATTGCTCAATTGAAATTTGCATACCTATTTAAAGACGTAACATCTGCAAATTTCTCACTCCATGTGTTTGTCTTGTCAGATGATTTCCAGACGTGTCAGCTGCTGGCTCTGATCGTAGAGCTGCTCACTTTCTGTGTGGAACATCACACGTATCACATAAAGAACTACATCATCAACAAAGACATCCTCCGCAGAGTACTGGTGCTCACTGCTTCTCAACACGCTTTCTTAGCCTTATGTGAGTATTTGCACTCATGCACATACATATAACATTCATAATGTCACAAGAGTGGGGTCAGTTGGTCAAGTGCTATCAGAATGACAGTAAGGATTTTTGCATGCTTGGTAGTCCAGTAGCTCAAATTGCGAATTGTCATGCCACCATTCTTGCATGCCTTAACACCAACAATGTATATTTTTAATGTATTTTAAATGTTTAATTAAAACATTTTAGGCTTGCATTGAAGTGTACATTTAGTAATTACTTTAAAAAAAAATTTAATTTGATGGGGAAAAAAACCTTACTTATAAGAAAAATATATAAATAATTTTAAACAAATTTATAAAGATTGATGTGTTTGCAATTTTCATACTATTCTTATGCTGCCATGGTCTTGTCTCTGTGACACACAACGCATTTGTGCTCAGCTCAAATCCTCTGCTTATCAACAGTGGTTAGTGTTTTTTTTGTGTTATTTATACTATTATAGGTTTTATTTTTCAATTTAGTTTTTTAGTGTTTTTTGTCAGCTTTTTGTCATTCATAATTTAATTTAAATATTTAAATTTTATTTCAGTTTTAGTTTTCAGTTAGTAGTTTTAGCATTTTAATAGTGCAATTATTTGACCGTTCGCAAAAGCCACACCCCCTAGTTATTGTTACTATGCCCGTCAAACAAATGGTCAAACACGACCAGCGCGACAGATTGCTATGACGGGAAGAGGTATACCCGTGCGTGTCAGTGACCTTTTTTGGAGCAATACCTCAGCGATATCCTCCAGATCGAGGGAAAAGGGGTTACAGTACGCAGTGGAGGGATACATTCAAAATTTAAAAACAGAAGATTCGCTTTCGTGTCTCCTTCATTGCGTATTTTTATGATTCTGTTTTTAATTTTGCAACTTTTATAAAGCGTTAAAATATGTATTCAATTTACATATTAAAACTAGTGTATGAAATGGCAAATGTAAAATAAATAATTGATTTTTTATTTTCATTTTGCACCGAAGTTGCACAAATGTAATGGAAAATGTTAGTGATGCACCGATGTGAAAATTGTGGCCGATAACCGATATTAATATTGCTGTTATGGCCGATACCGATATTTACCGATGTCGATATCTCTGTATAGAAAACACACAGCGAGGATTAGGGCTGCACGATATTGGTAAAAAGTGACATTGCGATGTTTTATTTTTCTGCGATATAAAAACAATTTCACCAGATGACTTGAATAGCTCTTGGAAAGAATGAATCATTCTAGAATGACTGGGGTGGTTTTGTCATGGAGTAAATCCGCATAGAAACTAATATTTAATAGAATGTTAACTAATGTAGTTAACTAGACTTTAATAAATGGAACCTTATTATTTCCGATTTATGTCACTTGAGTTCAGTGTTGGACAGATCAGTTGTTTTAACCATTCATTAAAGTGAATCGAGTCATTAGTTCGCGAATCGGACGTGTCATTAACGGACCACGGCACACGTTGTGTGATTATCCAGGCAGTTTAGGACATCGCACAAGATTTGTCTCAACACAGAAAACATTTCATCACTAGATACATTTTTTTTTGTTTATTGAAAGTGTGGTTTATGTCATCTGAATGTGTGGAAAGCTTTTCAGAGAAGATAAGGCAACGTTATTTTAGCACAATTCACAACCAGTGGTAGTTCAGAAAACAAAACAAAACTTCGGTCTTCCGACCTTTTACCATCGTGTATTTTCAAAGATATTCAGTCAACTCAATTCATTAATTTGCGCGAGAGAGGGAGAGAGAGCAAGACAGTTTGAAGACGGCGAGATTGCGTGTGTGCGCGACCGGGGCTTTCACTCTCTCTGCTCGTTCTCTCAGTTAAACAAGCGCAGCAGTCAGTCATCTACATCCCTCACCGGTCAAATAAGGCTTTGGCGGGACAAAAATACGCCTTAGTAAGGCTGACAGAAAACGACGCGCAAGTTACTGTCTTTTTGCGCTTGACGTTTAAACTGACAGGACTGGCGCTCGTGCAAAAACAAACATCCCCGCCCCCACACTCGCATCTACACACACGTCAAATACACTGGAATGATTATCGGCCTTTTCACATCGGCCCTATTTTGACATCGGAACGATACCGATGTGTAAAAAATTGTTAAAAATATTATATCGGCAGGCCGATTTATCGTGTACCACTAGAAAATGTAAATTTAAATACAGAAATGCATTGCCATTTTGCATATTACATTTCAAATGGAATATTGCTACCCATATGCTTCCATAAGTGGGGTTTGAGAGTGAAAGTATGAATAAAAAAAAAAAAACGTTTAAACACTCTAAATAAGTAGTACTAGACAAATGACATGGGGCATAATCAGTCACGCCACTCACCATGGGAAGATTCAAACTGCATAATCAATTACACCAATGATGCTGATCCATTTTAACTATGAAAGGGTCTGTTGTTAAAGGGATACTTCACCTCTGGGAAGATGAATGTGTATTTAATATTGGTCATTTATATAGTAGAAATGTGAAATTAGTTTTGAAATTGAAGCATTCTAGACTGAGAAAAGGCTGAAAATGTATTTTTTACTCATGTGGTTGAAAGACAACAACTCCCAGAAAGCACTTGCTTTGCTGCCCTTACACTACCAAACCACGCCTACCGGTTACAGGCGGCAGAATCCAAAAAATGGATACAACTAGGCTTGCTTTGATACATCGTAGGGGTGGGAATCTCTAGGCACCCCACGATTCGATTCGATTACGATTCAGAGGGCTGCGATTCGATGCTAAATCGATTATCTGAATCTTTTTGTGTGACTATAAATACTTTGCTTTAAAAGTAAGTAATGACCCATAAAGAATTAACGTACAATAGATTTTATTAACATTGCAAAGAACCAACAGGAAAATAAATGTGTGCCTGAACTAGCAGCATACTTGTAGTAAATTAATAGTATAACAACGACCGGTACAGCCGAGTGTTTTTCCTCCTCTGGGTGGAAACGCGTCATATGGCTTCTCATATTTGTATTGTTTCCGAAATATTTTAGTTTTATTCTACAAAGCTTACAACTAGTGTGACTCTTGACTGTCCAGCTCCTTTCCCCCTTCAACTTCAGAAGCCAAAATATTTCCACACGTCAGCTTTTAACGAGTGTGTTTGGATCTCGCGCGCCATCGCGTCTCTGTTATGTGCACGCCACAGACGGTCCGGGCGGGCACTGCACTTCGCGCTTCAGAGTTCCGTCTTTTGCGTTCCGTCAATATTAAGTTATTATAAATATATATCTTAAAAAAAATTTTTTTTTTTTGAAAATCGATTTTTGACATTTGTGAATCGATTCAGAATCGTCCACGTCCGCATCGCGATGCATCTAAGAATCGATTTTTTCCCCCACCCCTAATACATCGTGAGTTATTTGATAAATTTCCATCGAAATGGTGCTAAATTGCGTTGTACCGGGATGTACTAGCCTAATGTATATAACACAACTTAGACTTTCACATTAAAAATATGATGCAAGGCAGGACCATGTCAACAGAGTAGCTTAGTAGCTCTTCATATGAACTGTTTTCCTCCAATTGAAATGACTGTTTCTCTAAGCTAATACATTATCTAGGCTAATCCATACTCTAGTAACACAGGGTTCCCGCGGATCCTTAAAAAGTCTTAAATTAGATTTTTTAAATATAAGGCCATAAAAAGTCTTAAAGTCTTATTTTTACTTATGAAAGGTCTTAAATTTTAGATGACACTTTGACTTAGACATATCTAAATGTTTTCCAAATTAAAACTATCTAATTAGCATAGTATTATTTTTTATTATTCTATCTTTGTGGATTTGCTTGTTCACGTGACAATTCGCATCACATTCGCGGCAGAATAACGTCTGTCTCCTGCACGCGAGAGAGGAGAGAAGAAAGTTGGCAATGTCAGTTCAGTCATAAGTTCATTCTTTATGTCCTTAGGGGTGCGATGTGTATTGTCTATAATGATGTTGTAATCATTGTTTTAACGATGTATGAGGCACTGTGAGCTGACATCGCATTTGTCTCTCGTGCTTTCACTGCGTGATGTGTCAGTGCAGTTGTAGGCCTATGTCCCCAAATTAGTTTTTGTCTTATATTTATATCATATTCTGTTCTTATATTAGAATATCACATCAGTAAGAGTGCCGTTTTCCCGTGCACAAGTGTGATATATTTATGTTATACAATAGTTAAATTAAAAATAAATTAACATGAGTTACTTTTTAGACACCATATTGTCAATATTGTTTGTTTTCCCTTTATTTCGCCGACTAGAATTTCAAAATGAAACCGTAGCAGAGTCTTAATGCAACAGACAGCGATGATTTCTTGACTGAAATCCACGTTTTGAACGAGTCATTTTAACGATTCAATGAACAATCACTTGTTTCTTTCTCGAATGAATCAGCCGTTTGAACAAATCGTTTGAATGAATGAATCCCTCAACTCCATAGACAGTATGCTCAACTCGCTTACGGTATTAGGACAGTGACTTGCCGCCGCCTACTGGCGGTTTTAGTTTCATATTTAAAGTACCCTTTAATTAAAACGTTAAAATTAGAAATCATTTCATATTTAAATATTGAAAATTGATTTAAAAAAAACTCTCATAGCTTTATTTATGCAATTGTAAATGGAGTGTAAATATTAATGCCACTTCTGATGCCGCTTCTGTTTGACCTCTGCACTGCAAAGATGGATTTTGATTGAATGATTTAATTTGACTGGTAACGGTGGTACTGTATAATTATTGTGTAATTAAGTATTATTGTATAAATAAGTATAATTACTGTACAATTTAATTTGAATAATTTGAATGTTAGTAGGCTATTTGACATAAAAGGTGATGCATAACTCTAAATAAGTTTAGAAAAAATGTTCACATATAGGTGAAAATGCCCCTGGAAATCAAATTAAGGTGGCAAATATTGCACATTAATTAATCATTTCTGTCACTACTGTGAACTGACCACTGCATAGAATATGAAAAATATGAATATCTTCGTGAGTCCGCTGTCAACAACAGGCCTAAACCAGCCAATGCACCAGCACAAAAACACAATCAGTAAAATATCATCTAATTATTATCAACAAAACGTTTAAAATATCGAGATATATTTTTGTCAATATTGCACACCCCTAATGTACGGTATTAATTTTGATTTATTCAGGTCTTAAAAAGGTCTTAAAAAGCCTTAAATTTGACTTTAAAAAGTGTGCAGGAACCCTGTAACACTAAAGGTTTATAAAAAGAACCACAACCAATGTGAGTTATAACTTTTAATTAAAAAAATAATTAATATTAACACTTTTACACTCAACGCTCTGCGGATTCAGCGATCTCGTCCATAAGAAAATGGCATCGCTGAGATTCGCGACAGCAATAGGACTTTTATATCTGTTTCCATAGGCGCACAGCGAGAGCACTGAGGTAATTCGAAAATACTACTGGTTTTCTACTGATACAAAGCTTAATGCTAAATCCTGAAGTATCCCTTTAATGACTACTGTTACATTGTTATTACAACACATGCTGGGCCAGCCGCATTAAAGGACAAGTTCACCTCAAAATGAAAATTTCCTGATAATTTGCATTGCAGTTTCAAAGGGCTATGAAGTGTTTTAAAGGGCTCTGCACGTACCCAGCTGAGGAATAGGGTCTTATCTAGCGAAACGATCGGTCATAAAAAAAATAAAAAAAACTTTTATATATACTTTTTAACCACAATTGTTCGTCTTGTTGGTCGGCGATGGCTGGCCAGGGATTACGTATAATTATAATTTACGCATTATTTTGAATAATAATAATAAATAAAATTTTAGAAAATTAATTTTTTTATAAAATGACTGATCGTTTCGCTAGATAAGACCCTATTCCTCAGCTGGGAGCTTGCAGAGCCGTTTGAAGCACTTCATAGCCCTTTGAAACTGCATTGATTTGGACTTCAACATGTTGGTTGCAATTGAAGTCCATTGTGTGGAGAAAAATCCTGAAATGTTTTCCTCAAACGTAATTTCTTTTCCACTGAAGAAAGAAAGACATGAACATCTTGGATGGCATTGGGGTGAGTAAATTATCAGGAAATTTTCATTTTGAGGTGAACTAATCCTTTAACAAGCACTAATTTATTTACACCAATATCAAACACTCAATGCTAACCCACTAACAGGCATCAGATATAACTTGTCTGTTAAATCTCTCTATACCGTTCTCAATCCTCTGGTTCAGGTGCTTTGCGTTTCATGAGGAAAATCATTGGCCTGAAGGATGAGTTTTATAACAGATACATTATGAGGAACTTCCTGTTTGAGCCAGTGGTCAAAGCTTTCCTCAACAATGGATCGAGATACAACCTCATCAACTCAGCCATTATAGAGATGTTTGAGTATGTCAGAGTGGTGAGTACATTTATCCAAACATAACATCTCTTGATGCTCCTGAACATACCGTTAGACTGATATATTTTTTATTTTGTCCATAATTGCTGTGTTCTGTGTGTGTAGGAGGATGTGAAGTCCCTGACGGCTCATATCATAGAGAACTACTGGAAAGCCCTGGAGGATGTAGACTATGTACAGACGTTTAAGGGACTGAAGCTCCGATATGAACAGCAGAGAGAAAGACAGGACAACCCTAAACTTGACAGGTCTATGGTCATTTCAAACCATTATCATATGGATCCTCAAATTTAGTGAATCACTAATCAGGGATGTAATTCCTAAATTTGTATTGAGAATCGTTTATATATCTGTTTTAAAAATCTGTCTTAAGAGACTCTTTAAAGTCTGTCTGTGGTTTTCAGCCAAAATTAAAACCCTTTGGTTTGATATTTGAAAGCAATGAAGACAGCCATAATATTAGTATGTTGTTTTGTAAAAATACATTTGTAACTTTACAGCACAAAAGTCTAAATACTATAGTAGTATATATTTCTTGTTTGTAATTTTTAATTTAATAAAATAAAAATTTTTAACAGTAACAACAATAATAATAATTACTATTATTATTCTTTAGGGCTGCAACTAACGATTATTTTGATAATCGATTAATCGGACGATTATTTTTTCGATTAATCGGACGATTATTTTTTCGGTTAATCGATTAATCGGATGAAAGTTCCAATTTGATTTTTTGTTTATTATAACTAAATAAAACCCTAAATCAGGATTGTGGCGAGCAGGACGAGGCCGAGGCACGTGAGAGATGCGAGACCGGTGCGTCTTACAGGTGTCGTTCATTATCACTTACGCCACCGGCCTCGCACCGTCCTCTCACGTCCCTCTGCCTCGTCCTGCTAGCTACAAGGGTATTTATGTGTGAAAGTGTACTTTAAAAAGTGCAAAAGCCACACATTGGGTCTCATTCATGAAACATTCGTAAATATACAAGTAAATGTGCGAGTGATTTGCGCGTAAAGAGACCTTTCCCGAAAACTCTTCTCCTGATTCACAAATACTTCGTAAACGTCAGATGTCATAGTGAAATGTGTGTGTGTGTTATTGAATTCCAATCAGTCGTAAATGGGATGCGCGTGCACGTTCATTCTCAATTACCATAAATCCCGCCCATTAAATCCGACTGACAACTACATATGGGCATCATATTATGACATGAATGCGAATGAAAAAAAAAATTCTCAGATGCAGAAATTGAAGTTTTATTAGCAGAAGTTCATTCAAAACGGCACATTTTATTTTCAAGCGTACATAGTGGCGTATCGGGTCCTAAAAAAAAGGAAGCTTGGCAGCATATTACAGATGCAGTTAATGGAGTTTCATCTGTTAATCGAACATTCCCAGAAGTGAGAAGAAAACGGTTCGACATTAAGCTTGAGAGCAAAAAGCAAATTAGTTCACTTCGGAAAAATAGTATTCAAACTGGAGAAGGACCACCATCGCAGATGCTATTACTGGCTCTCATAATAAGAAAAACCATATGTAATTACTAAATATAATATTTTTTCAAAATGCTGTGTAAATATGTACCCGATTAAGGTGAATTCAAATGCAGCCTTATTAATGAGCAAAACGTTCGGGTGTTAAGTGCACTATTTACGCGTGGCTGGGAGCAGGTGTAGATTTCTTGTGTACTAACATTTGGAAAATACGAACATTTTAATGAATCCGAAAATTTACGCCAGAACCACTTTACACACGATTTACACAAAAATTCGTTCTGCTCGTGTTTCATGAATGAGACCCATAGAGTTTTACTAATATCAATATTTGCTTTGTTTTTAATGATAATAGCTGATGGCAAGTTGACAACCATGATTAATGTAAAATTAATTAATTAAATTATATTCAACATATGTTTTAACACAATTTTTGTTAAAACAAATTTACACAGACATGTTGTTCAGATGTGAAGATATAAACTAAAAACATCTCAAATATATAATTAATTTAATTTTTATTTAAAATTAATTGAATTATAAGGATAATTGATAAAATAAATATAGAAAGACTGAAAACAAGCGTGTGAACGTAGAGCCGCAGTAGATCGCGTTTGAAAAACAATTTAAACTTAATAGTAGACAAATGCTATAAAAAGAGAACGGGATGGAGGTACGCAGCAAGCTAACAGGCTTGATTAAAAGGACAGGAAAAATGATGCATTAGTGCACAAGCATTCGCTGAAAACCACTGAGTGAGTACAGTGACTAAAAACAATCTTTTACTGCTGCTGTTATTAACTGCCTTTATATTTAGTGCTTCACTTTGTAAACACCGTTTTAATTTAACCTATTTCTGCGGTAGCGCTATTTCAATCCATCACTTATGTTGCGAGCGAACTGATTGCGCAACCTGATGCTCGAGACAAAATACAGACATCCCAAGTCTCGCGGAAGTCCCGGAAGTCACTCGCATTTTGATAGCGGGTCCCTGATGCCCGCAAATGAGTTCAAACTCTCGGAATCTAGAGCGCGCAAGCAAGAGTGCGCATGCCAGACAGAAGAGACTGTGCTCCAAACATAGACTGTAAAAAAGATCTCGGTCTCGGCGCGCACGGCAGATCGGCAAGGGAGAGAGACCTTGCGTGTGTCTCATGAAGCGCAGCGCATGTAAGACAGAGAGCATCATGATTGGCCTGTTTCAACCTATCACCAGTAAACGCTCGCCGTGACGTAAGCAGACCAACTAATCGATAATGACATTCGTTGACAACTATTTTAATAATCGATTTTAATCGATTAAATCGATTAGTTGTTTCAGCCCTATTATTCTTTGGCCTTGTTGAATGGGTTCCATAAAACCAAAGGTATAAATGTGGCCTGAGACAACTGAAATGGAGAGTTTTTTTTAGTTTTTTTGACTATATCTAGTCATGGGTGAAATCCCCGAGACTTACCTGCGAGGTGGACCGTAAATCCACATTTTAAAGCCGAAATTTAAAAAATAAAAATTGTGCATGTAATAGTTACTTTGTGCATGTAATAGCTACTTTCAAGTGGATGTACCTTTTAATGAATGTTATTTGTGCCGGCATGCTTGTCTTCAGTATGCGGTCGATTCTGAGAAATCACCGTTTTCGCCGGGATGCGCGGACGCTGGAAGACGAGGAGGAGATGTGGTTTAACACGGATGAGGAAGACTTGGAGGACGGTGAAGCGGTGGTGCCGCCCTCAGATAAGATGAAGAGTGACGAGGACCTGATGGATCCCATCAGCAAGTTCATGGAGAGGAAGAAACGTATGTTACTGCTACACGCAGATAGCATGATGTTGATGACCAACTACTACGATTCCATATCTGACTGCATGATGCTTTAATATAACTTGCATTGCTTCGTGTGTTAAAATTGATTCCTTTTTTCCCTGTTTTCCCCAAGTGAAAGATTCAGAAGAGAAGGAGGTGTTGACAGGTAAGGCGAGCCTCTCAGGACGGCAGAGCCCCAGTTTTAAACTCTCCTTTTCCAGCTCTCCAAAGCCTAGCCTGTCCTCTCCTCCAACCGCATCCCTCCACCCCGGTTCACCTGGTTCTCCAAGCTCTCCTGGGACAGGAGCCCGGAGCTCCCCACCTACGGCAGCTGTCACCACCAAGGTGATTATGCAGGCTGAACACTGAAATGATGCCCTAAAATTGTATTTCTTACTGCTTGCTTGTTTCTGATGGTATCTTCTCCCATTCCAGGGAGGTCTAGTGGGGTTGGTGGACTATCCTGATGATGATGAAGAGGACGAGGATGAGGAAGATGCAGACAGTAAAGAAGAAAGTCCTCCGCTGTCCAAGAAGTCCAAGCTGAGCTCCTAAAGTACTTCCTCGTCAATCAGCACAGTCATGCTCAAAGGGAGCTTCATCCAGAGACTATTGCAGCGCGCAGCCTAGAACTCAAAACTGAAACTCAATGAATGAATACATAAATGAATGGATAAATGAACGAATGCAGCCCCCCCGCAGGTGTCCATGGGGCGCCATGTGAGGAACGGAGAAATGGAGAGCAAGAGAGGGAGAAGATTCGGTCACAGAGCGAAAAGGTGAATGTCTCCACATGGAATTTGTCCAAGTGCCAATCTGCAAGAGAGAGAGAGCGAGAGAGACTCGTGAAACGGACAGAGAGATAGAAGAGAATATAAAACTGTGGTCTGGACAAAGAATTATAAAAAAGGATTAAATAAGAAATGAATTTCGACAAACCTAAAGTACTGGGGGGTGAAAATGACCTCACACAGTCAGTTACAACTGTTGCCCCACGGAGCGTCCCAGGCTTGGACCAGGACACACTGCCCCCCCTCTCAGGGAAGGACCTCACATGACCCGAACTGGGCCAGCCAATTCACAACCACCACTCACCTTTGCTGACATCATCTCCATTTCTTTCTCTCCTTCCTCTAGCTCTTTTTTCTGTTGGCCTTTTTCCTCTTGATTCTTTTTTTTTTTGTGAGTTTCTAGGGCCAGACGGGACACTAGGGAGCAAAGAAGTCTGGGTCGTCATTGTTTATGATGTCACCGTTGTTCTCGTGGCTCAGCGGAAGTTCTTCCTCTTTCAAAGCCAGCAGTTCCCTCCTTTTCTTATTCTGTTGTTCTCCTCTCTCATTTTTTTAAATGACATAAAAGAGACCTGCCTTTAAATGTTCAGGATGTTTTCAGCCGCACTTGAACAGGTTTTTAAAACCTCAGTGGGGGGAGATAGTTTTACCCTTTTTTTGCCCTTCAAAACTGCAGATTTTTTGGAAAATTTGTAAGCCCGTCTTGATTAAAGATTGAGTGGAACTCTAGATGTGATCAATTTTTGTCATATCTTCATTTTCTTTTCTTTAACATGTGTACTCTTGGTTGTTCAGTATATTTGGGACCATTAAAAAGATCTTTGCTGTAGTAGATCTCTCACGGTTGTGCTGGTTCCCTGTATCATGTCAACTGTGCTGATGTTTTGTCTTTTGAAATGGGATTTCGGCACTGAAATGATCCTCTTATCTGCTCAAGTCCTGCCTCCGCTGACGGAAGCTTTCTAAACAACCTGCACACAATTAAAGATAACAGTTTTTATTTTCTGAAATATAATTTGTTTCCCTTTGTACTTGAAAACCCTAAGAATAGTGTGAGCATGCACTAGAGGGCGTACTTCACCTTCATTGATATGTTTGTGCAAAAATAAGAGAACAAGCAGGAGCCAGAAAGTAACTTTCAGTCTTTATGCACTTATAAATTGTTTCACAGGGTTGAAAGTGGGTGGATTGTCTGGTGACAAGTCCCAGACCAGCGCTCTCTTGTCTCATTAGCACATGTGGTGTGCCATCACATGGTATCTTTGAAATGCTTCTACATCAGAGGCCACTGTCAAACCGGCATGTTAAAGTCCCTCAACTGAGGTGTCAGAGCCCACGTGTTTGATTTATACTCACAGATGTGCACAAACTGCCACACGCTCCTTTTAGCCTTATGCACTGATGTCAGAAGTTTGCAAAAAATACATTTATCATTTGTTGATAATATATATAAATGTAATGTACTGTTTTCGGTTTTATTATATTTTAAAATGTTATTTATTGTGATGGCAAATCTGAATTTCCAGCATCATTACTACTGTCTTCAGTGTCACATGATCCTTCAGAAATCATTCTAATATGCTGATTTGGTGCTTTATTATTACCGGTGCTAAATTATTAACCCTTTGATGCGCAAGCTATGGATACCCCCTCTAATGCACAACATGGGTCTAAAAAGACCCGTATTAATTTCCTATGTTATTTCATGCATGGCTCTGCATTTTTTTGTTGCACCTTTTGAAATCACTTTATTTGAGCATTTAATATTTCATGATCTATACATTTCATGATTTATGAATATTCAAAATAACTTGTTTTCAATTATCACAAATTCACATTTGAATATTTCCTAGGTTTTGTGTAAATACATCAAGTTTACGCATGGGTCTAAATGACCCATCTATGGAAGCGTGATAAAACAAGAGAATAAAGAAAACTTTTTGTTAAAATAACCAATGTCACAGTTGTTTAGATCAACACATTAACACTTGTAATGTTTATTGGCCACTTTGTCACACATAACACACATATAACCGATAACACTGAAATTGAACTGTAGTGTAGTGCAACTGTAGGGGGATCTCCCCACCACCAATGTGCAGCATCCACCCGGATGATGCGACAGCAGCCATAGTGCACCAGAACACCACCACACACCGGCTTATGTGACCGATAGTATTGATTTATGACCACAAATAAAAATTAATATGGAGGTACAAGGTTTCTGCCCAACAGCGACAATATATACTTGTATATATAACTTTCTATTGCAACTTTTATTTTGTTGACCTAGCTAACATTAGATAAAATAGAATATGTAGACCGCAAGCTAGCTAATAGTATTGGACATGTTTCTCTTTTGCACTAGTAATGGATTTCAAGGTCAAGGTAACCTTAGCCTAAACGTTCAAATATTAGGCTATATCTAGATGTCTTTCACAAAATATCAAATATTTTCTGACAAAACATTTATTAAATAAAACTTACATGCATGAAATATACAAACGCAGCCGTGTTGAGTTGTGAAATGTGTGGCAGGTGAATAGTTTTCTGCAGTAAATATATTTATACTGTTTATAAATATCAAAGGTTCCTATATGGGTCATTTTTGACCCATGTGTGTAAAATTGATGTAGAAACACAAAAAACGTGTTTGTTTATAAAGTAAGAAAGTAAAAATAAAAATAATGATTTGTGGAAATCAAAAACAAGATATTTAATGAATACCTGGATTCATAAATGATCAAATACATTTCTTTCAAATATTCAGCAAAGAAACATGAATACGGGTCATTTTAGACCCATGTTGCGCATTAGAAGGGTAGTGAAACAAAAAAGATTTTTATTCGAAAAGTAAGAAAGAAAAAAATTAAATAAGGATTTGTAATGATCTAAAACAAGTTAATTGAGGAATACCTGGAATACTGAATGATGAAATTAATTTCTTGCAAAGATATAGAAAATGAAAACTCAGTCGGGTCTATTTAGACCCATGTTGTGCATCAAAGGGTTAATAATGGTTTTTATTATCAAGTTTGGAAACTTAATATTTTTGTGGAAATTTGTATACTTTTCCCCCTGGATTTTTTTGATGAATAGAAAGTAAAAAACAAACAAAAATATGTTTTAAATACAAGTCTTTTATGTAATCAGAATGATTTCTGGATCATGTGACACTGAAGACTGGAGTAATGATGCTGAAAATTAAGCTTTATCAACAGAGGAAAATATTTCACATTATTACTGTTTATACTGTATTTGAGAAATGCAGGCTCACCGAGGCTGCTAAGAGACTTATTTCAAAAACATTTAAAAAAAACTTTCAGACATTTGACCGGTGGTGAATTTTATGAAAAGTAGACCTGTTCTTTTTAATTAAAGACAAATGGGGTCTATGGAAATCCAGATGACATGCTGTAAAAGTTTTATGCCATGTATTCTGATTTAAATCTCATTTGCACAAAAGAAAACAATTCTCAGCTTGCACAGATCAATCCTGGTCGGTTTTCTATTTTAACAAGCAATACATTTGATGTAGCCCTTCTCCATTAATGATTTTTACCATATGTTGTTCCACTTCATCTCTTCTCATCATTGCCGAATGCAATATGTCTCATCTTTGGGGAGATTATGCTCACATACACCTGCCAGTGTCCTGGCACTCACGTGCCTTTTAATTAGAAATTTAACCATGACAAATCAAGCCACACAAACAGACAGAGTTCAGCTCATCCTCATCCGACGCCAGTCAAATCCAAGAGCTGCTGGCAGTTCCTCAAAGGAGACGCACTGTGCCAACATCACCGCACGAGATGAAGTGTCTCCCTCTTCGTCTGTGGTGGTCTGTGCACATTGAAGCTGCGTTTTGTTTATTTGTTGAGGATTATTGCTCTTTTCCATTGGCATGTGGCAGTGCCAGTGCGCATGAATTCTGTTGGGATGCCAATGGAGAGTTTCTACAGATGTGCCCTTTGATGTGAAGCCACCCAGCTACTGAGTGATTCAGATCAGGATCTTTAGAAATATCATTCAGCAAATCAAGAAAGGGCTGGTGGTTTATCTGATTTGTTTTCAACTGTCCCTGCTGGAAAACCAGCTTAGACCAGTATAGTGCTGTCCGGTAAAACCAGCATGGTCTTTCTTTTGAAATCTGGCTGACCTGGTTAAGTAATCTGCTCTTGTTGGTTAAGAAGTCTGAGTAAGTCAATTGTGTTGTTAAACAAATTCCATTCTTGGATTTGGTGCATACTTTAAACACTGGACAATATACCTAAAATGAATTGCTCTTTATGTAGCTACGCTACCATGCACAAGTAAGGGGGTCTGTATTTTTAGATTTATAGTATAAAATACTATTAAAACAACTGTTTTTTTTTAATGTAATTTATTCATGTGACATCAAAGTTTTTTTTTATGCAGCCATTACATCTAAACTTCAGTCACATGATTCTAATATGCTGTCAAGATACATTTCTTATTATTATCAATGTTGAAAACAGTCGTGCTGCTTAACATTTTTGTGGAAACTAAAATAAAAAAACAGGATTCCTTGATTAATAGAAATTTTAAAAGAACAGCAGTTATTTGAAATAGAAATATTTTGTAACACTGTCTTTACTGTTACTTTTAAGCTTTAATACATCGTTTGTGAATTAAAGTAGGCCTATTCATTTCTCTCTTTTTTAATAGTGTTTTAATTGATAAAACCTTTGTTACAAGTTAGTGAAGAAATTGAGTTACTGTTAATCTTTGCCTCAACCTACAATGCAGTTCTTTTTTTCTTTTTTGCACTAATAAAATGTTATGGTAACTAGAGTGAAATATTTGACAAGAAATCTGCGCTTCAAAAACGATATGTGCACTTGCATTGTTCAAACTAAATTTGAAGAAGGCCTAAATCAATTGCATTTTTTGAATGAAGCTGCTCACTGCAGAACAAATGGGTGGAGCTTACGTATAGCTCCTCCTCGCTAGACGTCCAGCTGGAGGAGGAGCGTATGTAAATTAGGTTTAATGGGTCTAGTTAGTCACGTGCACTACCTCTAATCCACCAGTAGATGGCGTGCGAAGTCCACATCACCTCTTCCCCAAGAGAGGCTTTTGTGACAGATTGTATAATCGTTTAGGGGCAGCAAAGTCTGCCGAACAGGAAATCCTCAGCGTCTCTCGTCGAGGTTGTCAAAACAGCCGCACAATGTGCACTTTCATGTGCACAACTGGACCCTGTCGCCCCTACCAACAATCGCTTGTGTTCGCTGCACAAAGTGGCCTCTGTGTCGGCCGGCCGCCTCCTTATGGCCCGGCGGCCGCTGTGGAGGTGATCGGGGGGCATGTTCAGCATAGCGTGTCTGTTTGTGTGATTAATCACCGTGTAAAACTGCGGCGTATCCGTTTCGGTGGGAGCGAGGAGCCACGGGCGCCTCTCCGTTTATGCGTCACTGTGTCTAACGGTGCCCGGTAGCTGAGAGCAGAGGGCAAAAGTTTGAGCATATGGTTGAGATTAAGGCGCTAAAGAAACTGGCTGATTCACATGATTGGGATTTGTTTTATTTTGAGTTTGGCTGATTACTGAATAAACGTCTTAAAATTGATTGATCTTTGGGAATACTCACTAAAGCCTTTTGTTTGGTGTAGCATGATCATAAACATCTATTCCAAATCCAAAGTATTGGTTGCTTCCTATAGGCTATGTGTTTACATCTGTTCAGTTTGGTTTTAGGCTATTTGCATGCTGTCATCATGAACCTTGGTTGATTTCTCTTTTAGTGGAAATCATACTGCTTGGAATAACATCGCCGTAGCAGGCTATGTAGTGTAGGCTAGAGTACCCTAGGCTATGCACATTTTCTGTATGTACAAAACATGCAAATGGCCTTCAAAATGTGCAGTATTTAACTTTTAGAATCTGTGGATTCCTCTCTCCCATCATGGGCAAAGTGTCCACTGGTTGCCCACTTCAGAATCTCAGCACACAGTTGGGTATTGTATAATAATAATAATAAAACCTTTATTTAACCAGGTGAGCACTTTGAGAACATTTTCTCATTTACAATGGCGACCTGGCCAAAAAAAGCGTCGAGGTACAAAAACATAAGTTACACATATAATTACAAGACAAAGTAGTACTCAATTAACATAGAAGAAGATTAATAAACAGATCCGTAGATCAAGTACACAGATCAGGTTAGCATGTACAATGGTCCGACAATAAATTTGCTAACAATAATTTAAAAGTGATTAACGGGACAATGGATTCAAGTTTCAAAGATTTTTAGAGTGTATTCCAATCATTAGCTGCAGAGAACTGGAAGGAGAGGCGTCCAAAAGAAGTACGAGCTTTAGTAGCCACCAGGGTGATATACCTGCTTGAGCGAAGGTTCATAGAGGGGATTGCTCTGGAAATTAATGATCGTAGATAAGGTGGGGTGTTACACAGTAAGCATTTATAAATAAAAAGATACCAATGTTTTTGACGCCGGGTATGTAATGAAGGCCAGCCGATTAAACTGTAAAGGTTGCAATGGTGAGTGTTATATGGAGCACTGGTGACAAAACGGATGACACTCCAATTTCCTAAGGAGAGAATTTGAAGCGATTCTGTAAATAACATCACCAAAATCAATAATTGGAAGAATAGTCATTTTCACAAAGACAAGTTTGGCTGGGAAAGTGAAGGAGGCTTTATTACGAAATAAGAAGCCAATCCTAGATTTAATTTTAGCTTGAAGCTGATTGATGTGGGTCTGGAAAGAGAGTGAAGAATCTAACCAGACCCCTAAGTATTTATAGGTATCTACCTGCTCTATTGCTAACCCATCTAGTGTCATGATACTTTTTGAACAGTCAAATACAGTGTGAGATCGATTAAAAAACATAAATTTAGTTTTGCTAGAATTTAAAAGCAGTTGAAGGGAACGGAAAGAGTGTTGTATATTATTGAAGCTTTCTTGGAGGTTTTTTAACAGTGTCCAACACCAGACCAGCTGTGTAAAGGATGGTATCGTCAGCATAGAGGTGAATCATTGAGTCTCCTGCAGCAAGAGCAACGTCATTGATATATACAGAAAATAAAGTCGGCCCTAGGATTGAACCCTGAGGCACCCCCATAGAGACAGCCAGAGGACTGGAGAGTAGTCCCTCTGACTTAACACATTGAAACCTATCAGAAAAATAATTTGTGAACCAAGCAAGACAATCATTTGAGAAACCTAGGTTTTTCAATCTATCAATTAGAATGTTGTGATTGACGGAATCAAAGGCCTTGGCCAGGTCAATAAATACTGCTGCGCAATAGTGTCTTTAATCAAGAGCAGTTATGATGTCATTTATTACTTTCAGTGTGGCTGAAGTGCACCCATGACCAGCTCGAAAACCTGATTGCATGTCAGAAAGACTGGGTATTGTTTCCCTACAGATTCACAAATACTTCATATTCTTCATAAAATATACTTTTGGCATACAGCTTACTGCTTTTTTTGTTTCCAGTTTTGCTAATAACTAAGTTAGCAGTTTTAGGCTTTAGGTTCCATTGTCCCAAAGGCAATGGGTATTGGTTGAATGCCTGATATAAGGTCTGAGGTTGACACAAGCTCAAGATATTATTTATTTTATTCAACGGCATAAATTAAACCGGTAATACCCCATTCAGGATTTAAAAAAAAGCTTTTACGTGTCTTGCTCACAATGGATTAAATTGGACTTACAGAGGCTGTCCGGGACATTAAATAAATGTCATCAAATAGGATTACTCATACTTTTACAGCCTCGTTGTGTGCTCGAGCATAACTATTCTAACTCAAACTTTTCAACTTGTAGATTTTAAATCAAAAGTTTTTGGAACTTCTTTTGAATAAGTTATTACTTTGCATGTGAATGAGTGTAATGTCATTCGGATGTTCAACATTCGTCATGTTGTCACTGTCACTAGCGCCAGTTGCGTAGCCATTCACAAATCCTCTCCTGTGGCCTCATTATTAGTGTAGTGTCCATTTGGAAGTGCACTTCAGGAGGCATCTCATCGGAAGAAGTATAGGTCATCTGGGAAGTTTTCGCCTAATGTTTTATGAATACGATGAATTCGCATACTTATTTTACATAACTTTTTTCGCCTATAGAGGGTATGCGCATGACGTCACCGTCGGCCGGAGTGAATGCGGTCACGCCCACAAGTGGCAAAAAGACTGAGCGGCAGCATTTGTTTTCAGCGTGAATGCCGTGAAAATCACACAAAACACATCTAAAACGGGAAAGAGCTTTGCGATTGACTGTACAACTAGATTTGACCAGAAATCTGAGGTACTGTATATTTTTACAGACTGCAAAAAGCTACAGAACAGACTATATTCTGCATAATTGGATGTTTTTAAATAAACACTGACAAAAAACTATACAAGTTTTAGGGCTGGACGATATGATGATATACAGTATAACATTAATGTAAGTGATCACTCGGATTTAGACCTATCTATATTGTATTTATATAAAACGTTTACAGGCAAATTTTCTTCATTTATTTCCCCGGCGTCGAAATCAGGCACATATAAATGTCAGGAAACACGATTCCTGGCTGCATGTCAATATCCATGGATCACTGGATCTTTGATAAGTTGTAAGGAACACTATATCGAGTCTAACTTTTAGTTTAAACTGATAATAGTTTGTTTTACTCGCGTTAACGCAGTTTCCCCTATTAACTCCAGTCACGCAGCAGCTCTTCTGCCACTCAGTCCGGCTGAGGGGGGCGTGTTCCGGCGGGGAAGTGACGTTAATGCATTCCCCGTCATCCATACAGCACTCTAACCAGTGTGATAAATGATATGGAAGGTCTCTTTCTTGACGTATTAATTGATCACCACACATATTATTTGATTTACCACAACAAATTGGATTATAAAAAGAAAGATATTACTAAAATATTGATTTCAAAGAAGATAACTGAATTAAAGATGGTGAGGTCATATGAAATTGTTCTTCAGAATCAGGCCAATTTGAAGATATTTCTGTCACATGGAAATTTTCGTTTGCTCCGTGAATCTGAGCGCAGCTTTTTGCATTGTGTTCATGATTTCATGAGTGATGTTTTCTTCAGTGAATGGTAGCCAAGATTGAACCCTAGCCTCAGCCTCATGATCCGCCCACAGTCTTCTCTGGCTTGCATAAAGACTAAACGAATTCTGATTAGACAGAAAACAAATTTGAACAAGCTTTATTAAATTCACATTTTGGTCTCTGTGGGCTAAACGGTGTGGTCTACATAGTATAGCAGGACAATCTACCATGTTAAATTTACCCTATATAATGTTACATAAATGGACTAGTGGGTGTTTTCATTCTCAATCAATAAACGCATTTGAGCAGGCATGAAGAGGGAATGGCTTTACCATGTGGAAACACACGCACGCACGTGCACACACACAGACACACACACTTGTAATTCTTGTTAGAGGGTAAATATAACCTACAGCTGTGGATCTGTGCTGTTCTTGGCAGCGCCATTGGATTTTTAATGTTAAAATATCACTATTAAACTTTTACAGACTTTACTATTTATATATTTAAATTGGGGGTCTTTACAACTTCCTCATAGATCTGGATGGTGTACACCGCTCAGCTGTTGGCTGTCAGTTGTGTAAAGGGTCATGACTGTTGCCGTCTCTCTCTAAGAGTTGACTGGGCGAGAGATAAGAGAAGCATGTCAGTCTCTGCTGATGTTCAGCATCTTTCTTTCTCTCTCTGCTGTCAATAGCCTGGGGGTCTCGGTTAGCCTGGGCATGAGATAAGAGAAGTGTGTCAAACTGTACTGCTGTTTAGCACTGTAAAACTCTGTTTCATGCTCTCTCTCTCTCTCTCTCTCTCTCTCTCTCTCTCTCTCTCTCTCTCTCTCTCTCTCTCTCTCTCTCTCTCTCTCTCTCTCTCTCTCTCTCTCTCTCTCTCTCTCTCTCTCTCCACCGCTTTAAACGTTTCAGGGTTGAAAGTGGGTGGATTGTCTGGTGACAAGTCCCAGACCAGCGCTCTCTTGTCTCATTAGCACATGTGGTGTGCCATCACATGGTATCTTTGAAATGCTTCTACATCAGAGGCCACTGTCAAACCGGCATGTTAAAGTCCCTCAACTGAGGTGTCAGAGCCCACGTGTTTGATTTATACTCACAGATGTGCACAAACTGCCACACGGCACACTCCTTCTTTTAACCTATAGCTCTGGGCATGGATGAATTTTTTTTTATTAAATTTAATCAATTGCATAAAATAAATGTTTTTTTAAGACTGGTATGTAATGTCATCAACATCTGTTAAAGATCTATAAAATGTGTTTTTGCAGGCTGCTGTGTGTGAAGCACGGATCTATTCTCTCTCTCTCCCTCTGTTAATTTTAAGAGCTCCTTTGAGTGCATCATAAAAACAACAGCATGAAAGACCAGTGTTGCTCTCAGTGCTCTCATATCTGTCTCATAACCCTTAACACACACACACACGCACACACACAATGATGCTTAAAACAGGCTCTTAACATTGCTCAGGTCTTCCACCATCTTTGATTGCATTGGGACATTTTGAATGCAATTTATTAAATTATTTTTGGCATGCACTTTTTATTGTATGCTGTAAAATTGTATGCTGTCATATATATATATATATATATATATATATATATATATATATATATATATATATAATATATAAATATGTATATAAATATGTATATGTATATATATAAATATGTATATAAATAAATAAATAAATAAATATATATATATATATATATATATATATATATATATATATATATATATATATATATATATGACAGGAATTTAGGCCATTCTGCATTTGTAAATAAATACATTATTTGTCATTCACATTAAAAAAAATTGCCAATGCTCTTTTCTTCATAATAACAAATAATTTCTTTCACATTCAATGTTATCTTGAAATGAGTTTTTACAGAAAAAGTAAAAATAAACAAATAACATAAAGAATCCTCAATAGTATTACAAAAGAAAAATTATTTTTCCATTTCCATAAACTTTTATGTATGTATGTAGCCTATCTTTACTTGAAATGCAAAATGTGTAGTGCAACAGCCAGGCCTTTCAGCATTTTCTTATTTATTTAATCATTGACTTTCTTTCTTCTTTGGAACACAACATTTTTTCCAGAAAAAATGAAAGACAATGGGGTCCAGTGTTGTTTTGGACCCTATATTTACTTTGATTATATGGACAAAAACAGGCTTTAAATGGTCTTCTTTTGCATTCCACAGAGGAAAGAAAGTAATACAGGTTTGAAACGGCATAAGAGTGAGTGATGACAGAGTTTTTTGGGAGTATCCTTTTAAAATGGACTATGGTACAATACAGACTTTTCTCTCTCATCTGCATATGGGTTACATATATGACTTCTTTAAAAGTTCGGAAACACGGTTAATATGTGTCGATTTATGTGTTGAGGTAGAGAACAGAGTAATCTCTGTTAAAGTACATCAGGGGCATTGAGATCTCTCTCCTGCTGTCCATAAAGCCTACCGCTCAGATTGTAAAATGGCCTTTCACGAGATGACACAGGAAGCACTCCCTAGCTGAGGCTCAGCCATTCCCCACCGACCACAAATCACTGCGCACCATTCAGCTCCTCTGACAAACCCTCTCTGAGTCAGAACTGGTACAGTAACAGCTGGTTTTGAATTTAAAGGTGCAGTAATATATTCACAGATTTTATGGCTGGTTGAAGATCAGTGATTTGTTGAAATGTAATTGTCTACTGTCTCCGCCGGTGGTCACGGGCTAACAGGTCAGTGCTGGTCTCAGAGGAAGAGCACTGCTAACAATCAAATCCATTGTGCAGGTCTGCTTCAGTTCATGTGTCTCACTCTGTTAGGACTTCACGCTAATCAAAAACATGTTTAATCGCAGTCCCTTCTATGACCCGAGGCATAGGGCCACAGCATGAAAGACCTTTTCTTGTGCCTTTTACCTTCCTTTGTTGAAGTGAGCTGCAGCAAAAATTGGGAAGTTGGGATTGTTTCTAAGTGAACATCTTTTGACTTTTTGAATTTATATATAATATAAGGCTGTTGTTGAGAGAATTATATTGGTTCTATATTTGATCTATATTTCTCTGCCATTTTAAGTAATAAGCAAGTAATTTCTCTTTTGCTTATCAAATGCATTTAGAATTTTCTGGAATCTACTTGATTCCAATCCCAGGTTTTTAGAATCAACAGAATTGATTACACTCTAGTTTTTTTTATTCTAAAAGTCACAAAATGGAAAACTTTTATTTTTATGGAATACTGCAATATTTATTATTTATCTGTGCACATCATCAACATTTTAGTGATTGATTCACAGACTCACATAAAAAGACAACCACTTTTCGCCACCTACTGGTGCAATGGTGCATAGCTGTAACCTTAATTGCGAACCAGCTGTGCGAATCTTTTTAGTGAAACAAAAGATTCGATTCAATGGGATGAATCAAAATAATGGTTATGGACCGCCCAGTCAGTTCACTCGGTACAACACAATGGACACAGTTATTCAACTCCCTCGTTTCCTGTATCGTCGTGAATCGGTATATTATGAATTCAGACACTGGCAATGGATTTTGATGAATCAATTTAACTGCGACACGGCCTGCCACGCATTACAACCATAGCATTTTCATCAACAGTATTGCTGTAGCTATAGAGGGTATGCGCATGACGTCACCGTCGGCCGGAGTGAATGCGGTCACGCCCACAAGTGGCAAAAAGACTGAGCGGCAGCATTTGTTTTCAGCGTGAATGCCGTGAAAATCACACAAAACACATCTAAAACGGGAAAGAGCTTTGCGATTGACTGTACAACTAGATTTGACCAGAAATCTGAGGTACTGTATATTTTTACAGACTGCAAAAAGCTACAGAACAGACTATATTCTGCATAATTGGATGTTTTTAAATAAACACTGACAAAAAACTATACAAGTTTTAGGGCTGGACGATATGATGATATACAGTATAACATTAATGTAAGTGATCACTCGGATTTAGACCTATCTATATTGTATTTATATAAAACGTTTACAGGCCAATTTTCTTCATTTATTTCCCCGGCGTCGAAATCAGGCACATATAAATGTCAGGAAACACGATTCCTGGCTGCATGTCAATATCCATGGATCACTGGATCTTTGATAAGTTGTAAGGAACACTATATCGAGTCCAACTTTTAGTTTAAACTGATAATAGTTTGTTTTACTCGCGTTAACGCAGTTTACCCTATTAACTCCAGTCACGCAGCAGCTCTTCTGCCACTCAGTCCCGCTGAGGGGGGCGTGTTCCGGCGGGGAAGTGACGTTAATGCATTCCCTCTATAACGCGTCAGAATTGATATAGTTTGGTGTAATTCGTTGTTATTTATTATCACTCTTCGTTGGCATCATGGAATGCGTTTTCTACAAGACTGAAAGAACATAACGCCACCGGTGAGTTACCGAGGCTCGTTTTTTTTAAACGGTTCTTTTGGCAATGGGACCGTTTTAGAAAAATAGCTAATTCTGGCCAGTGCACTGACTAGTGAGCTAAGTTATCCAGTTCCCTATTTGTGTCATACATGTCAGGGCAGCCAGGCCCTTCAGAAGAGTTGATTCCCTTGAGTGGAACCGACTTTAAAGTTAAATACACAAAGATTTCAACAAGCAGTCTCGAACAGTAAATTAGGGTATAGGGACCAATTTCAGAGACCGCCATTGTCTTTGTTTTCAGTGGACTATTTCTGCACTGCTTACTGTAAACTGCACTGTAATAAATAATGCAGCTTACTGTTCTTTAACTATTCTGGAAAGAATATCCCGAAAGCATCCTAAGCCTATGTAGAAACCATTGGCATTAATTTGCTTATAGAATGTCTTATAATACCTTTGGGAAACGCAATCTGTGATGCATGCTGTAGCCTAACTGTAGTCACACAATGTCTTTAAGTTGTATGTTTAATTCAGTGAGTGAAGTTATCTCAAAAAGTATTATTTTTTATTCTATATTTATTATGTTTAAAAAGTCTTAACTTTTAGTATTCTAATCAAATCCACCTTATTTTTCAGTGCCGGTTAGCTATTTCTTATGCATGTTTGAGAGTCACGATTTTTAGCTATTGTAGGTAAAGGAAAATAACAACAAATTGCAGGACACAGTAAAACTATCTGCACAACAAACCAGTGTGATTGATTACAATAAGTCAGAAATATCAGTTGATATTTCGTCTGGGTCATTTATCACAGTGAAAATGAGCCGTTAGGGTAAGCGCATTGCATTTTGGGATACAGCAATTCCACATTTTTTTGTATAATGTAAATTTTTTCCAAATGTAGAATGTTTGGGTGTTCCATGATACAAAAAAGCAGGAAAAACGCCATTTTAACTGATGAAGCGATCAATACATCAATGATGAGTGATGAGCTGTTTTCTCATAAGCGCCACTGACTGTTGTCATCTAATGCACAGTCCACTGACTGGATTAACCCAAACTCCATGGCCATTCCTGAAGGTGAGAGGTCACTGGTATTATTGTACCTCTCTGCATTATTTTGGAACAGGAATGTCAGTGACCACAAAAGACTGCTTTGGCCAGGTGATCAATGAAGTCCAAACGCAATCCGTTAAGGTCAGGGTTGAAATCCAAAAAATTATGCTGTGGTGGATCCAGGTCAGAGGTGATCGTGAGGCCACATGCTGTCTGCTCAGTCATGTGTGAAGTTTTGAGTCATGTTTCGGTCTGTTTAGTCACATTACAAAGAGATATGCTGGCTTGTGTCACACACGGAAAACAAAAACCCTGACAAGGTGATACAAGAAGAATGACCCAGTCAAATAAAATTGTAATTTTCTTTGCAATAATGTCTGGCTGACTGTACATTGTGCATTATTTAACTCAACTGCCATTTGACTATTGTTAAACTCTTCTCATTTACTGATGCTCTATGTCGATCCAATCACGTATGACTTCCGTTCTTCTGTAGAACACAAAAGAAAATATTTTGGAAAATGCCTCCATACAAAAACAGTCAATAGGATCCAATCTCAATGTTGTTTGTGACCCATTGACTTTCACTGTACGGACAAGACTTTTGGGAAGACAAAATATCTTCTTTTGTGTTCGACAGAATAAAGAAAGTGCTTGTTTGGAATGAGATAAAGGATGAGCAAATGATGACATTTTAATTTTCGGGCGAACTATCCCTTTAAAAGAGGGCATTTTAGGATTAGTGAAGTTTTTGAATGTGTGTATACGTGCGAGTTTGCCTTGACAGAACTGTAGCAGGTGGTCATCAGTCAGGTCGGACAGATGTCCTCTGGCTTGTGGAGGTCAGAGAGAACAGACTGAGCTCCGACCTCCGGTGTGCTGAGAAGGCGAAATTCTAGCGCAGTCTCTATCCTCATTGATCGGCCACACTTGAGCAAGCATTAGGTTGCATCCACACACAACAGCATGCTCTAATGAAATCAATCTGCTGTGGATATGCCTCGCTCGGGTAGCAGAGACAGAAGGAGCATTTATTTAGAAACCTGTTACTGTACCATCAACATCTCTCCGTTGGGCTTTTCAGTTATATATACTGAGTGTAAATAAATGTGTATGTGAATGTGATTTATATGTGAGGAAGAGAGTTCACATCCTAAAGGGGAAAAGCATTAAGAGTAGAGCGGGAGCGCATGGTAATGTTCAGAATAGCATACTACCTTACCACTCATCCCCCTCCCCTCCCCCTCAAGAATGTAGTATGTATATTATGCATAGCATACAGATTTTTTCTTTATATGTAATGTCCAGATGACCTTCTACATTAGTATATAACAAAGTGCACTGCATGAGATCTTGACCTTTCATTTTAAGTGATGAAAGAACAGAAAAATGTTAACTATGGTTTTCTTCAACTACTACTACTACAATTGAAAGAAAATATATTTTTAACCAGCTTTGTATTGTTCTTACAATGATGACAATAATTGTAAATGAACAATATGTATACTCTTTCTACCATGTTAACTGCACACAGATTTCCCAGTTTATTTGTCAGCTTAAAGGTGCTCTAAGCAGTGGTGGAAAGAGTACTAACAAATTGTATTTAAGTAAAAGTATTGCTACTTAAGTACTAATTTACTTGAGTAGAAGTACTGAAAAATAATATGACTCAAGTAAGAGTAAATAAGTAGTTTGCTTAAAAACTACTCAAGTAACTACGATACAAAGTACTTTACTATTATTTTTCTGTTTTTACCCAAAATGGTAAGATGATAGCAATATGGAGCACTAAACACTCAGCCCTTTAATGCAATGCGAATCAACATAGCTTGTATCATATAATTTAATAAAATAATATATTCTCTCTCTGTGTTAAAAAGCAACATGAAACCAATTTCAAACACGACTGACATGTATTGTGATTTTGAAAAGTAAGTCCAGGAAAGATCATTTGAATGTTTCATTTGAATCATTTCAAAATTGAAAGAAAAGAAGGTTAAAGGGTCATGAAACCCTAAACCAAATTTTCTGAGATTTTATCAGAGGTATGTGTGTTGAACACCATTGAAGACAGTGTTAGCATCTGTTAGATTTAATAGTAGGGTGAAAATGGTTAAATTTTAGTTTCTTTCCGCTATTTTCGTCTTCCGAGTTTAAAATCTTCATCGCAGGCTGTGACGTGGCAGAGCACAGTATAGTGCGTTGATGACTCATCGGTGTCTCATAATTATTAATGAGACTGAGTTTTCATATCCTATGAGAAGACACTGTCTCTTAATTATTCATGACACCATGTGGATCTTTCCAATGACAGACATGTCAAACTGTGATATCGCGTAGTAGATGAGAGAGGCAATCATGGGACGCACGCAAGTGTTTGTTTTCGTGGTGCAAAAGTCCAATTGGGTTGAATATGTTTCCCCGCGATGAGGCCCGGGCTAGACTCTGGCTCCGGGCGGTTGGTTTTCCATCAACCACGGACACATCTAAACGTGTGTGCCGCAGGGGCGTCGATTTCGGTGGGGACGGTGGGGACGCGTAACGTTACCCACCAGATTTCGTGATGAGTCATTTTGTACCCACCACTTTTTTTTGGCATGATGCTGGATGCTGGTTTTATTCTCGCTGACTATCGCGCTTCTTTATTTAACCCTTGGCTTTCACACAAGTTTAAAATATTCTGGCTGACCACCCAGTGTGAATATTTCTAGGCGACCGTTATTTAGAAATGTTGCACTCTGGTTTCCATGGTGACGTGTCATCGCTTGTCACGTGAGACACCGCAGCCACAACAGCACTGAATAATGAATGATTTGCTTTTGTCATTTTCCCTTTTTATTCAAAATATTCACAAATTTGTTTGCTATAGCATGACATATCTGATATTCCGATTGTCAAATATATGCAAGTGGATGTGTTTTGTTGTTTAAACTCCTTTATTTTTTAAATGAGCTGACACTGACAGCTTAGCATGGACAGTGAACGAGCGGGAACTACATAGTCTGCTGGGATGAGCCGAGGCAGAGAATTTCCGGCCAAGGTTCCGCATTTTAAGGGGGCTCCCGAGGGCTGATCATTCAAACAATCAGGAATGTTAATATAAAGACGCAGCAAATATCTCTGCATCCCAGACCCCCCTCTCTCGCTACGCGATCGCTGGCTAACGTCATGCTTTTACCGTCTCGCCTTTTTCAAACTGGAGCAGCGCTTACTCGCAGGTATGTAGACAAATTACAATGCATGATTTGATTTGTTAAACGTGAAAAGGACTTATCCGTCTAAACGCTCGCTCTCTAACGTAAACCTAGATATATATGTTCACTGTTGTTAGGCGCATATCCAAGTGTTTGTGCGGAGTGTGGACATGGAGGCGCCGACGCGATTACTTGCATTTTCCTATAAACAGTGGAAAGTTAAAACAATGTTTATTACTTAAGTTTTGCTGGTATTGTGGCTATAGTCTTGTGCATTTGTACACAACGGATCAGCTGTTTTAACTCTTCTCTTGCAATACATCATGTTAGCCTTGCCTTAGCCACCAACTTACTCAGCTAACTTAGTTACGGTTTGCGTTCGTACAGCAAGCATTGGTGGAGTCGGAGATGATCGTGGAGTAGTCAGTATCTTGTTTAATTATTGCTTGAATCTATTGCTGAATTTTGGAATAGTTGTGATGAGGATGATGATGGAGGCGGGGTGCTTTCAAGTTTTGGTCAAAATGGTGATACGATTGGATGGATGCAGTGTCAGATCATGGTGTGATCATCGTTCATCTGTGCGACACATATTTTTGCTTTTTCAATCTTGGCAAAATTGTAGTGCAGAAGTTGTGTTGTCAATTGGCGATTTTTTTTGGACAGTTTTCAGTTGTTATGAGGAGCTATATGAGAGAGAAATTTGGTAATCATTGTTTACATTAAACCACGTCATGTCATATTGTCAATGTTACTTATCTTATGAAGCAGAATAGTGGGTCATAGGCTACTCGTATGTCTAATGCTTTTTAAAAACCTAAGGCTTTCAAGTTCAACATAAAACGAGTCAGACATCATCACATGTTTGTATACATTTTTATTTATTTACATTAAGCGACAGTAACGTTACATCGTCTTTCAAAACATGATCTGCGCGAAAGAGAGAGAAAAAAATAATGTCATTCATTGTACCCAGCACTTTTGAAAATGCACTTCCGCATACGTCTCTGTCCCCAGCACATTTCAAACCAAACTGACGCCCATGGTGTGCCGCAAACATTTTTGAGCTTCGAGAATTGGAGAATGGTGGACTTCGCCTTGTTGACAACCAATGCAGGTTGCGTCTTGCGAGTGATGCGGTACCAAGTCCTGAGGACTTTTCTATCCCTTCAGAGGTGTGTGTGTGTGTGTGTGTGTGTGTCTAAAATGAGAAGTCATCCACCTCCACAGAGCCCTCTTTATTATGGGGGTTCAGGGGTCGCGTAGATCTAGGCTATGCACGGAACGTTTTTTTTAAGCGGAAATTTAATAATTTTCAAATATATGTATAGTGTCTATAAACAACTATATATTTTATAATGACATTATAATTATACATGTAGCCTACATTAATATGTTCTCAATAGAATTACGATTACGGTAGGCTTACTAGGCTAATATAGCAGGGCATTCAGTTACTTTTGAAAGGACAATAATAAAGTGTCGTATTTCATAAGACTTTAACTTTGCCAGCTATAAAAAAAAATCTAGCATTTCCTCACGTTTTACCACTGCTTTTAGTGACAGTAGATATGCAGGGGATAGGCCTAAAGGCGATGACAGTGATGGCCTTACCACACCCCTTCTCACAGCCATCCACGCCCATTTAAGTTGCATTTTTCAAAAAGATTGTGAGCTAGACTTGAGCTGAAAGAGGGGGGTTTCATGACCCTTTAAGGGTGTACTCACACTAGGCACGGTTGCCATGAACCGGGCCCGAGTACGATTGTCCCCCCTCCCCACTCCCCCGCTGGCCTGCACTCACATAGGGTTTCAGCATTCGTGCCGGAGCACGCTTACGTCATTATGGTACGACGGTTTGGGGATAAACAAGAAGAGCGGAGCTGTCTGAACACAATGGAGTCCATCGCTCTGTTTTCTTTGTGGATAATTTTGTGTCGTTTAAAGTCACAATTACCTTTATTTTCTTTTTTGTATTCAGTGGCGGAAACTGGCTTCCATTACAAATGACATAGGCAAGCTACTAAACGTCCACGGTGGTCCACAGCCCTCTCACAGCCTGTTGTTAAACAGATGTGTCGCCTTAGTGGCGCGAAAATTTTCACGTAATCGTGCTGCTCGTATGAGGAGGTTTGCAAGGTACCAGCTGAAGTGCAGAACCATGACGTCACGCGTCCTGTTCCGTGCTCCAGCACGGTTAGCGCTCACACTGCATGCGAACCGCGCCCGAGTCCAACTGAACCGTGCTCTGGCCCACCTCTTCCAAGCGGGCCAGGGCCGGCTAATCGAGCCGCGCCCGGGCACGGTTCGGAGCACTCACACTAGTCAAACGAACCGCGCTTTGGTGGTCAAACGCACTCGGGCACGGTTCAAACTGGCTAGTGTGAGTACTAGGGCTGCAACAACTAATCGATAAAATCGATTATAATCGATTATGAAAATCGTTGTCAACGAATGTCATTATCGATTAGTTGGTCTGCTTACGTCACGGGGAGCGTTTACTGGTACGCACACACACGCAAGGTCTCTCTCTGCCGAGCGCGCGCGCTACACGGTTTGGAGCAGTCTCTTCTGTCTCGCATGCGCGCTCTTGCTTGCGCGCTCTAGATTTCGGGAGTTTGAACTAATTCGCGGGCATCAGGGAGCCGCAATCAATATGAGGGAGACTCCCGGGACTTCCGGGATCTTGGGATGTCTGTATTTTGTCTCGAGCATCAGGTTGCGCAATCAGTTCGCTCGCAACGTAAGTGATGGATTAAAATAGCGCTACCGCAGAAATAGGTTAAATTAAAATGGTGTTTACAAAGTGAAGCACTAAATACAAAGGCAGTTAATAACAGCAGCAGTAAAATATTGTTTTTTAGTCACTGTACTCAGTGGTTTTCAGCGAATGCTTGTGCACTAATGCATCATTTCTCCTGTCCTTTACTCAAGCCTGTTAGCTTGCTGGGTAACGTTACCTCCATTCCGTTCTCTTTTTATAGCATTAGTCTACTAAGTTTTAATTGTTTGTAAAACGCGATCTACTGCGGCTCTACGTTTACACAATTGTTTTCAGTCTTTCTATATTTATTTAATCAATTTATCCTTATATTATATTCTTTTATATATTATATATAATATATATTATATTCTTTATCATTATATTCCTTATATATAATTAATTTTAAATAAAAATTAAATGAATTATATATTTTAGATGTTTTTAGTTTGTTTTTAGTTCAGATATTCACATCTGAACAACATGTCTGTGTAAATTTGTTTTAACAAAAATTGTGTTAAAACATAATATGTTGGATATCATTTTTTTAACAATAATCATGTTTGTCAACTTGCCATCAGCAATTATCATTAAAAACAATGCAAATATTGATATTAGTAAAACTCAATGTGTGGCTTTTGCACTTTTTAAAGTACACTTTTACACATAAATACCCTGATTTACGGTTTTATTTAGTTATAAAAAAAAAAAAAAATCTAATTTAATTTCTATCCGATTAATCGATTAATCGAAAAAATAATCGTCCGATTAATCGATTATCAAAATAATCGTTAGTTGCAGCCCTAGTGAGTACACCCTAAGTGAGAGGACCCATAAAAAAAGAGAGATTTACAACAGTAGCTTGTGAATAAAAAAGTGCCAGTAAAAAAATAAAAATAAAATAAAAATAAGTTGGGAATGGGTTAACATTAATTAAATACTGTTGGTTTTTTTTTTTTTTTTGCGTTCTACCGATAATGTGCTGGGAGGCTATTGTAACTGTACGTTCACACCGCCGCCGACTTGAGCGGCAAAGAAGCTCTAGCCGCCCTGTCAAGGACGCTTGTCAAAAAGTACGGGGAAGCTTGTTGACGCTTTGGACGTTCTGACATAGCAGGGAGAAGAGAAGTGTCACAACATGAAATGTAATAAACAGAAAAAACAAGCAATACATTGAGAAAATCTTTGATAACGACAGCATTTTTATAACCGTTTTGGTCACATTTGGTCGGAATAAAAAAGAATAATTAGCTATTATTATTATTTGCATTAGGCTATTATTTGCATTAGTGCAATTGGTCAAATCGGTGTCACCGTGAGCAAATGAATTGCATTCCCGCTTAAAACGAGCGTTCGTAAATATTTCAAATAAACAACGTCATGTCATAAATGATAGGAAACCCAGCAATGGCGATTATTCAGCTTCTCCTCCATTTTCTCGGAACTAATGTTTTGGTAGGAACGAAAGTTTACATCGGAAGTTACATCGTACAATCAGCCAGCGCGAAGGACGTCTATATTCCGATAGGTTGCTGGCGTTTTGTCGCTGCTTGCCGCTGAACCGCGTCATAGCTCATTACCATAAAGTTGAGATTCTTTCAACTTTCTGATTGACAGCTGAGAGAAGCCAGCTTCCATTGAAAATGAATGACTTCCAACCGCTTTGGAAGCTCAAGTCGGCGGCGGTGTGAACGTAAAGTAACGAACTACACTTTTACATGCCTCTGATTGACATATAAATCATGCGATCTTATGCCGCGTTCCAGGCAACCTGTAACCCGTGTTTTTCCAACCTTATACCCGTGAAAGTGCACTGGAACTGCAGTCAAACCCGTGATTTACCACCCGTAAACTCGTACTAGATCGATGTACTCCCAGTTACGAGCTCTGACGTCACATAGCCCGCGAAACCATACAAAACAACAATGGTTTGTTTACATCTAGCTACCACAATTCCTTGCGCTCAGGTAGTTTAGTCTGACTGGCCTGGAACGCTACAAAGTCGTGAATCGTGATTTACCTGCCTTGAACGCAGCATTATTTCACTGTTGTTGAGGTTTTTTCAGCTTTGTACAACGTTAGCTTCGTACATTTAGTTAAACTGTATTGTTATAGATGGCGAGCTTTACCATTTAATTGAACTGTGTTAATGTTTTCAAGACACTTACATTGTTCTTGCTCCGTCAGTGCAATAACTGCACCCATGTTATGAGCCGAGTTTTTTTATTTACTTTAACTGCTCAGTGCTCTGGTATTATCAATGGGATTACGTATTTCAGGAGTTGCTAATAATATTAGCATAGCTCACTTACATTCACTGAAATATTGAAACATTAGCGATACTGATTCAAAACACGAGCGCCAGTGTTTTGATTCAGTATCGCTAACGTTTCAATATTTCAAAAAAGGCTCACATTTTCTCTCAATGAATGAAGCTAACTTTACTGAAGCTAACGTCTCTCGTTTTTTCTATAGTCTTACGTTATAATCGTAACGTTATGCCGCCACCCTCCCTCCTCCTCATCCGCGCACTAACCCCCCAAACCCCACCCCCAAATCCTTCTTGTCGGTTATTGGCTGGAACACTGTTTGTGTTTGTTTCGTGGTGCGGGTTGGCCCAGTTTGTTTTTGTTGCTATTTGTGGAGCCTGGGGTGTCTAGAGACCGCGTTTTTTTTACAGAGTGTTCAGGGGACAGACAGCTAGCAGATAGTGAGGAGATGTTTGCTGTATGTGACAAAAAATGTTTCGGCCTAAAAAACGTGTGACATTGCTTAGAGCACCTTTAAGTCCTTTTAACAAATCTGACTTTTGTTAAAACTCCAGTTCGTACTTCAGAGTTTTTGTAATCACGGCCATGGACAGTTGGGTTGAGCCCAGAGCATTATGGGTATTGAAGTGTCACTACTTTTTTTGGCAAAAGTGAATTCCACAGCCCTTTTTCTCTGTCAGCAGTTTCTATTGCATAGAAGCCACGTTGTATTAAAAGCCCATCTTTTCAGCTGTGAATTACCCCTTTTACCCTTAAGATCTCCTAGAAATAAAATGGGAAATTTCTATGAAAAGAGTTTTTTAGAATGAATTGTAAAATTTCAGTCATTTTTATCTAAAGAAATTGTTAAATCATGATTTGTTTCATAAGCAGATGTCACACATGCTTAGTGAATGAGACCCGATGTGTTTTAAACTCTTTGATTGTTGCATACGGTTTCTCAAACATTTATGAGAACATTAGTGTTTTGTTCTGACAATATCCCATGTCTATTTTACCCCGTAGCACAGAGCTCAGTGACACACAGTCTCCGCAGACAAAGTAATAAATATCTCATCTGTGAGATAAAGGGAGAGTGTATGAGATGATTACCCTCAGATGTGCCATATGTGTGAGTTTACCCACAGTACACGCAGAGCCGAGAGGATGGAGGGAGTGGAACCTCCCCACACTTGTTCTTTTCATCCCTTTATTCTGGCAGGAAGAGGCACATGTATATTTTTGGGGGGGGTCGGGGGCTGTGAGTGGTGTGTTTTCTCTCAGTAGGGATAATGCTAGTCATTAATCATCGTGTCTCGTGCTGAAACGGCCTCCTGCTTGAAATGTCACTGGGATCCGCTGTGCCCAGCGCCCGCTACCGTTCATCCGCTCCGTTAACGTTCCTGGGAGCCTCCCGCTGTTTCACACACCTGGAGTTGAGCCAGCCGACCAGGATATTTTTAATTCCGCTTCCCCTTTACCTCAATGCTCAGGAATGCTCTCCCACCTACGTGGCGTCTGCTCGCCATTACTTTTTTTTTGAAATTCAGATCTATATTTGCTCATCAGAAACACATGCTACGGTGGGTAAAATGCACACAAGAGCGCTCACAATGAGGAACATCTTGGAGCCCATAACTTAAGCTCTCTGTTAAATTGCCCCGAACCATGTGAATGTGTGTATCTGTGTTACAGGAACACAGGAAATACCATCCTGTTATCCAGGTTTTTGATTTGTATGTCTATACACAACCTCTCGTATATCGCGCTATGAAGATACGTTTAGACCAGAACCAAAGAGACTGAGAACCAGGACAGTTTAATTCAAGCTCACACTTTCGTTTACAGTGAGTTACAGACACTCTTGTGTGACTTTGAAGTGGATCCTTTATGTTGGAATGATGATGTGTGGCATCTGTGCACTTCATGCTCACGGGGGTCATGTTATTGTTGTAGTAAGAAGTTCTTCACATTATAAAAATGCCCCAGGGAAGCAAAATTTTGAGGAACTGAAACATGCTTTCGAGGTAACGCGTAATTTACACACCAAACTTCCCCTGGGACAGATGCTTCGCTGACTGGCTGAAGGAGCAAATTGTGGACATAATGGCCGCAGGCTTGCTGCCTTTTCCCCCTTTTTGTTTAAAACCTTAATTTGAATCGCATAAATAGGACAAATCTGCCCGGTTTTCCTCCTGGAGCCCACCTTGGTAAGTTTGGGGGAAGTTTCTGTGATCAAAAGCACTGAAAAACGGTTCCAGGGCAGGATATTTTCTCGCCGTGTTCTCAGGTTTAGACTGAGAAGGAAGGAAAAAAAGGTTTACCTTTTTTCTCTGTGAACTTTTGAGGGGAGACCCCAAAGGTTTTTTTTTTCTTTTTTTTTTTCTCTGGTAACGCTACATTCCACTGCAGCCATGACAGTTGGGGTGGTCTCATGTATGTTTGCATCTCTTCATGCTTGTCTCTCCCTCACAGACCCAATGAAACATCTTCAATGAAAAGTTCAACCCTCATGTTTTGTTGATATTAACTTTAGTGTGAGTCTTTGGGGTTCCAGACATTTTGTAAAATGTCAAATCAAAACATAAATGATAATCATAGCCAAACTGATTAATGAACTGATGATTAAAGCCAAACTGTTAAATTAACTTTCAAAAGAACAGCATTCATTTTAAATAGAAATATTTTTGTAACAATGTAAAAGTATTTCATCAGTTTGATGTGCCCATGCTAAATAAAAGTATTAACATTTGTTTTACATACAACAAAAATGTTTAACAGTATAGTAAATTACTGAAACCAGACTTCTGACATGGATTGACCCAATAGTAATTTTAAAAATTAACTCAAAAGTATTTTTTCCACCCTCTAAATTTTTATGTCCATCTCAATTAAGTAGCTTTAACCATTTGTTAGCCATGTTTTATGTCAGGGGTCTCGGAGACCCCAAAAATCATTTTAGATATATCATAGCTTGATGCATGTTTTCAAATTTTATTTACAGTCAGTCCTTTTGGAAAAATCATGAAGTATCAACCTGATTCAACATTTTCTGAGATGTTTTCTGAGACATTTTCTGGTGTCTCTGAGACCTCAAAATGGATAGAAATGCCACCTTCAAGTTATGTTTAAGTATGATCATTTATAGTTAACTGATCAATAATATGTAACTCTGAAACGCTTCTTGATTTCTTTGGTGCACCACCAGTCAATCATTAAGAATATAAGTCGGCCTTTGATTGGCTGACAGCTCTCTTGCACTAATTAGGATTGCTTTAACAGAGTGCCCACTCCTCCCCCTGTTTTACATATGTACTCTTTATTTAAATTGGCCCTGTCATATGCAGATAAGCGGCCGCATTGTTGCGCGAGGGTCGGCGAGTTTCACACTCATGTTGAAGCAGATGAGGCTTCCTTTCCTTTGACTGCACAAAAACAAAACATGTTAAGCAAAGGGAGGAGGAAGCTGCCAATTAGAATCTACAGGCCTGTGGAGCTTTGGCTGCTGATTGGCTAATTGGGTGTCTGAACAGAAAGCTCTCTCGCAGTGACGCAGATCTCATGCCTCAAACATTAGTCTCACACTTTCGAGGTGTCTTTTGTGGCTTGATTTATGGATTGTTGTTTGTTTCTCTTTATCCAAATTTTTTCTCTCTGGCACAGAAATACTTGGATCATGTCCTGTGATGTCAGTGAGGTGATGCTGTTCATCATGATGTCGCCTGGTATGATTTATCTTATGCCTGGCAAAAACGACTATACTTCAGAACTATATTAGTTCTCTTTCTGTTTTTGTGAATCGACTATACTTTCAGAACTACCGTAAATTAGTTCTCTTTCTGTTTTTGTAAATCAGATGATCTTCAGAAGCATTTTTAATACTTTTTTGACAAAATAATAGCTTAATAATTAGAGAACAACAATTAAAAAAAGAATTTTCATTATGAATATTTTAATAAAAACAACAGTTAAACAATTATTTGTTTCAAAATATAAATGGAAATATAGTTTTTTTATCATCAGACTAGGCTATGTGACTTTTTTCTCTTTATATTTTATTAGATTTTAATATTAATTTGTTATTATTTTACAGGGGTAGCAATAACAGTGACTGGAATTATGGTGGGAACTATGGTAAGGAAATCCATGGTAAATTTTAAATAACATGTTTGCATCAAATTGTATCAGAATATGTGAGCTCTACTTTGTAATTATTCACCTTCTACATAATCTTTTATGTAATCAAATAATAGTAACTCTCGTGTAAAATGTGGATTATTGCAGGTGGAATATGATTATGAGATTGACGGAACACTAGGAGGCTGCTACATTATTATTAGATCAGGTCAGTGATACTGGTAAATTATATAAGCGTTATGATGTCATCACTGAGAGGGAGTTAGGATGATCTGTCAATAGTTAACAGTGACAGTGGCTTCTCCCCGTCAGCATGCACTCACTCACTCACCCCAATATACATAATACAAATGCACACTATTTTTATTCTGATGCATTATGTATGTCATCGTCTGTGACGTTCTGGTGAATGGTAAAAGTATTTGCTCATAGCTGTGTTGGAGAGAGACTGAGCTGACTGAGGTTGCGTTTGTTTGTCTAGTTTCGTCGTCTTGTATCTTCCCTGTTCTTTGCCTGCTCAGAATATTTTTAACTGACAGTTCACCCAGAAATTTAATTTGCATCATCATTTACTTATCCTCATGTTTAAAAACGGTATGACTTTTTTTATCGATAAAATGAAAATTAACGAGGACCGTCAAAAAGAAAAACCATGTGTAATTCATATGACTCTAGTCCAAGTCTTCTGAATCAATAAAATAGCTTTGTATGAGGAACAATCCAAAATATAAGTCCTTATTGACTGATAAACTTTCACTCCGGTGAGCTGTTAACCATTGCAACCTGATCATTAGCTATGTTACATGCACTTATTTTCATCAATCTGAATGAATTCAATCTGATTTCAGTTTCAAGTTCTGTTTATATGAACCTTAAACTTCGCAATCTGATTCACATATTCGTTTCCATGTGCATTACGTAGACTATATGCAAAGCAAAAATTGTCCAGTCACAGTGTTCCGAACCGGAGAAAGCTGCTTCGATCATCATGTCACCAGAGCTACCGTGAGTGTTACATTTCTAAAAAGAAAACTCACATTTAGGGTTGTCAAATGTACCAGTAGGTACCAGTCGGTACTAAAAAAATTATTTTTCTGCAGTACCGGTAGTACAGAGTGCTTATTTTCCATACCCGCTGATAGATGCTGATTTCAAACGCTCTCTTTTGTGTTTGAGTGCTCTCTGAGCTTCAGAGGTTTCTATTTACAGCATGTTTTTACAAGCATTGAGCATGGTAGCCAAACACAATCATAGCTGTTGAGCGTGTGAACGCATTGACCTATTGGAGGTGCTAGTCAGTAAGCCAGAATCAGTTAACACTGCTGAAAACACACAAAACGTTTTGTTTTGTTCAACGCGAGCCGCATTCTCGTGAATCCTTTCGTGAGTCAAGTCACCTTTATTTATATAGCGATTTAGCTATACAATACAGATTGTTTCAAAGCATCTTTACAAAGATTTTTAATGTACTGAATTCAACAGTTTTTGCTCTGGTTCCGACTACTAAAATTGTGGTACTGTGACACGATCTTCTTTAGCATTTATTTTGTAAATATATTCAGTCACCTCCTCTGACCAGTTTGTAAAATGTAAATAAACATGCGCATATTCGTAAGACGTAAAACAAATATGCAAACACAACATGCGCATAATGCGCACTTCACAAAGTCATTCTGGTTATTAGCCATTCAAATGATTTGGGTGCGTATTAGGGCTGCACGATTTGGCAAAGGCTGTGATTATTGTCAGTGCAGCACGGCTGATGGGTAATGCTGCTCCATGCTGCATCTATGTTATTAAATGTTGTCTTTTGTTGGACAAGAGGTTCATAAATGCTTCTCATGTTTGGAAAGATGTTTGACTCGTGTTGCTTTTTCAAATGAACGTTATAAGTGAATCAAACTCGCAGTGTTTACAGAGCCGTGCGCTTTAGCTGCGCATAAAAAATAATCGCAGCCTTTGCGATTTCATAATCGCGATAAGCCAAATCGGTTTAAGTGCGATTACATGTAAATTGCAATTAATCGTGCAGCTCTAGTGCGTATGAAGAGATTCATGATCATTCTGATTCATGAATAAATCATTTAGACCTTTTTTGTGAACTGGATCAATTGATTCATTCAAAAGATTGTAAATCACTACTTCTCTTGGACACAGTTGCCATTGTATGACTTCAGAAGACTTTGAATATAGTTCACAAGTCATATCAACCAATTTTATGATACTTTTATGGTTCTTTTTTGACATTGTAGAGCTTGATAGCCTTATTCTCATTTACTGGCATAAAAAAAATCATTTATGTTTGAAATACTATGAGCTTGAATTATTCCTTTCAAACCTGAGCCATGCCTTATCCAATTCAGGCCAGTGGAAAGTATAAAAGTGTGAGGGGGGAAAAGAAGGAAGGACCAAAAGAAAACACCATTGAAGGAAAAATGAAAAGAAAGAGAAAAGATTAAAAAAGAGGGTAAAAATGGTGGAAAAATGCCGCTCTAAAGGATTTCGCTTGAGTTCTGTGCTTTATATTGAGATCTGATGGCTTTTGACAATAGTGAGCCCCCTTCTCCCCCTATCCAGATGCCTCTACCCCTGAGGGGGATCTCGGGGGCCCATGGCGCTCCGCTCCTGGGAACTACCGTGGGTGATTGGCCCCCCGCCTCACTCACCTACGATGCTAGCCTGAACAGAGCGCCGTGTGTAGGACAGAGCGAGCGGGCCGACCTCAGGGCCTCCTAATAAGCAACAGCAGCCATGGAGCCGGACTGCTGAAGAGATCTAACAACAATGATTGTGTAATGATATGGAAATGACAGCAAAACTTGAGCTCGGCTACTGGCAGTGCCGTGATGGGAGACTTGTCCAAACTCATTAGGGTTTCTGTATGTGTCTCTATTCTTTTTTTGCGGGCATGCCCACTTCTGATCGGACTGTTTTTCTTTTAACACGTGTGCATGCAGTGGTTCAAACCCGGTGGGCTCAGTGGGCTCCATGCTTGTGATGTGCGATTGGACGGTGAAACCACCCGAGCTCGGGCCCCTTATCATGTACAGCACACAAATTACGCAAAGCAGCATCCATCTGCCGCACAAATAGAGCTCCAACTCGAACCGGCGCTCTGCCATTGTTCTGGCCGTTCGCCGCCCCACCCGGGGTAATTCATGTGCCCCGCTACTCTGCTCACCCGTCACTGGCTATTCACTTAAACCTGAAACATTTCCATGGGCACAAAGGCTTCAAACATGGCAGTGACAAAGGAAAGGATTTTTGCGTTTCTATTCTTTTCCTCCTCTGTCTTTCTCCTTTCTTCAAGACATTGTGTTGTTTAATTGGTTGTGCTTGGTAATTTTGTCTCTTGTCTTCTCCCATACTGAGTGATTGTGTGGGGACGGACGTTTGCTTTGACTGGATCGGACAGGAGTGGGCTTCCCTCCCGTATGCTCTGAGCCGTCTACCTTTGTTAGGTACGCGGAGTTCGGTTCGGGCTCCGTGTGTGGTAAGGTTAGGGAATCCTGCACGGATGTCGTGGGAATGCTAAGGAAACATCCCTCCTCATGCCGCTGAATGACTGTGATGACCCCTCCGTGACGTGCTCAATGAATTCATATCTCCGGTCTTGCTGGTGATTAATGATTCTTGGCGCTTTCGTGCCGGATCCATTGAAAAGCCCAGCAGTGAGCCTGTACAGTATATTTTCTTTGTTGCAGTGACTGTGTGTGTCCTAACATGCTTTTTTTGTGAATTCCATACTGTAGTGCTGGCTGAAAGAGTGTCAAGGTTAATGAAGAGAGTGGAAAAGCAGGAGAGGGCGAAAGAGAATAAGGGAAAATGAATTTGGCTTTGTCTGTACACAAGAGAAGGTGTGTGTATGTGTGCTTAAATGCATGCGTGTACATTTAGAGAGAGAGAGAGAGAGAGAGAGAGAGCAAAAAAAAGAGGGTTCAGCGAGTTTATTACCTGGAGTCAGACAGCTCATCTCAGCCAATCCTGCAGCGCCTCTTTATTGTACAGCATGTGGTTGTGTAATACACTTTTCAGCCAGAGCTGGGATTCTTTGTTCACTGCACCTAGGATCCTGCAGGCTTTGTTCTACACATTCAGTATATGTCCTAGAACCTATAAAACACATAATTAAAATAATATATTTCTTTAAAAAAAATCATAATTTATTTCATTTTATTTATATATATATATATATATATATATATATATATATATATATATATATATATATATATATATATATATATATTAGTTTTATAATACTGCACAATTTGTGTGTGTCTGAATATCAATTTGTGTGCTGCCTGGCCATTTAAATGTGTGTTTTTGTTTTGTTTTGTTTTTTAATCTTGTTATCTTGTGTTAAAGATTAGATAAACTGGAGAGATCAAAGTAGAGAGAAAATAGTGAGCCCCCTTGTTATGCTAATAACTATTTGTTATGGTCTGCTTCAGCTTGACAGCTAGATTCTTAAATGTACAAATTTATTTTTATTCAATAAAATATAAATATAGGGTATAATAATAATTATTATTATTTTTCAATTTTTTTTAAATAATTGTTTCTGGAATGTATGTACTTATAAAACAATTACTGTGAATTAATGTTTTTTTCTTTTTGACACAAATAAAATACAAATTTGTGACATTTTAAAATGTACATTTATATATAATTTTGGGTGGGATAGTCTTTGTTTCATAGAGCCATTGTCTGTAACTTGAGCAGACTGCATGAGTGCTAGGAAAATCAATATTTATTTATATAGCATGAGCTGAATGTGCAAGTGTGAGAGCATATGAAGCATTCCAGACAGTACGTGTTTCATGTGTCCTTGGTAAGCCCCTGCAGTCCATGTCTCCCCTGTCCTCCCCCCCCACCCCCTCATCTGCCTCTCGCTTGCATAATGGCAGGAGCGAGCGTGTGTGCGAGGCTGGATGTATAGTGAAAAGGGATGATCTCATGTACGGTTCGTTGCTGTAAAGCAGCCAGGATTTCATCATCCCTCTCCTCTCTTTCTTTCTCTTCACCCCTATAGGATCTGTAATGCCACAGTCTGCCTCACTGGGGTGCCATAGACCTATGATCAAACCAGGGTACCCCACACACACATACACACGTGATACACACACTCTTGCTTTCTTGCAACCCACTTGCAAAGCCTTAAGCTCTGGTGCATACGGTGTGATTGCCCCCACAATTGACACATTTTGGTATCATAAAATATTGATTTGATTGTAGGGGAAAATTGTACATCACTTAGTTTGGAATGCTCACCGATAAATGATTAAATGGATGATTTGCAATAAATATTAGCCTTCAAACGGGTTTTGACAGCATCAGCTGTTGTGTGAATGAATCTATAATGTCTGTCTAATGAAGAACTAATAAACGTCTTATTATTTAGCATTTGTTCCTTTCATGTAATGACTATACATACTTTTACCAAAGATCTCACCATGCTAAAATGTTACAGTCTGAATAAACAAGCAACAATCTTATAGGACAGAAACAATTCAGGCAAACACGGAGACCAAGGCACTGTCAGAGAGTAAGAGGGGGGGGACCGCAGATATGATGACGGACAGCTAGAGACTGCAGAGAAGGGATGTGAGAAAGAGAGCCGGAGAGAGAGGTGTGGTTAGGTGGACTGCATTGTTAGAAGCAGAATAAATCAGTCTGGTCAGTGTCTGCAGGGCTTTATCAGTGTAAATCTGCACATAGATGTGTGTCTATTTATGCTTTGTTTCAAGGTCATACTGCTCCCACAGCTTAAAGGTTCAATTATGTAACCCAGATATTAATGCCTTCAGTGTATCTCTCCCTTCATCTCTGGATTGTTGGGATACCATGTTGTTATCATTAATGGAACCTAGAACTATATATAAAAAAAACATTTTTGTTAAAGCTGCAGTCCGTAGTTTTTTTGGGGTTAAAAATTATCCAAAATACATATTTGAGAAAATACATAACCAGCCAGTGTTCAAAACTATCTGCTTGCCTTAGCTCGATTCAAAGCGGTAAGCTTGTAATAATGTTTTTAATTCCAGTGGTACTGGTGGATTTCCGCGGGAGATTCAAGCATGTCTTTGCGTCATTACTTCACATCTGTACACATAAAGAAGGAGTCTCGGCTAGTAGGCTTTATTGAGTGTGAGGATGCTGGAGGTGGAGATTTATAGCCTTTTCTCACAGCACTTGATATAATTAAACGTATCAATGTGATGGCGGATCCAGAAAGGTTCAAACAACAATCACCAGTGACAACTGAAGATTCACCCGCTGTAAAATGTAAAAGACTTCGTTCAGACTTCGGAGTGGCTCATGCGAAAACGAGGATACATATCGGAAGGACATTACATGTAGTCACACAATGCTGACGTTGTTAACATTAACAATTTGAGAACAAAGTATACTTTGAACGGTTTTGCATTATATAAGCGATTTTTAGATTTAAACAGCGCGATTTACTGCAATGTCAGAACCAGAACATAAGTGGATGTTTCTTACTTGTTCAGATGCCATTTTCCGGTGAAAATTATTATGTTGGTCATACTTCCAAAAATAATAATCTGTGATTCTGAATGCCAGTATCCACACCGTCGCGGTGACTGACAACTGCACATTCTCCGCAAAACATTGTGTTCATCCGCGCTGTGCCGTGTCGAAGTACAACTCACGTTAAGTTGATAATTCCGCAAATAACTGCAATTGCAGATTTCGAACAGAGATGGCGACAGAGAGGAAAAACTGCGGACTGCAGCTTGAATTGAAATAAAATATAGGATGAATTGAAAAGTGAAAGAGTTTTGAAATGTTGCTTTGGAAATTAACAGAAATAAGTTTGTTGATGTTCTAAAATGTATTAACAACTAAAACTGAAATTAAATAAAAATAATTTAGAAATGTAAAAAATAATTTTTATAAAAATGACAAGCACATAACACAATCAAATTAAAGGGAAAACTGAAAATAGATAGATAGAATGGAACTCAATAGAATGAAATGCATAGTGTGTTTGCCCTTTAAATCTGTTGCAATGAGGGAGTTAGTTGGTTCTGAAGGTGTATGTCCTTGTGTGACAAACATGTGTTGTTTCCGCACAGATATGAGGCCTTTTCTCCTCTTGACCTGGGTGTTCAACATTTTGACCTGTCAAAGTGTCTGGCAGGGGTGGCCCATAAACCAGCGGGGTGTCCGAGAAACCCTCATGTCTCAGCACACTTCAAGCCTTTATTAGAGAAACAGGAAAGAAACGAGGGATCAAGAGAGGAAAAGGGGAACCTTCGCTCTTTAGGAGGCCACAGATCCATTTTCAAGAATAAACGTCACACGCCTCAAAACCTAGTAAAGAAATCACAAAGGCTCTTAGTTGAACCCAGTGCTCTGCAATTACCTCCACACGTTCTCTCCGGGTCTCACACACACACACCTGGTTCAGTGAGTGCAAACCTGGCTAATCTGTCTGCCAAACACTCCCCCACCTCTTCCTCTACACCCAGCAAACATCTCATCATCTCGGCTGAAGTGTCATTGTGAAATCCCTGAAGTCATTAACAAATAATTAATTAGCAGCCCCCTGAGGGAATGGATTAAGACCTCTGCAACGATGTTTTGTTGCACTCTTGGGAAGAGAAAAGGGGGAACTGCAGGAAGAGCTTTACAAATCAGGTTCATGATTCAAGTCATCACTTCACACATCAACCTGATTCAAGCTGAAATCCCATGCTATGATTTATTTGAGCTCCTTTTACTGTGTGTGTATAATTTTATTTATTTATATATATCGTATTATATATATCGTATTATTTAGTGTGTATTTAATGATGCATTTTTATATTTTATCAACAGTCCATATTGAATATATATATATATATATATATATATATATATATATGTTGAATATATATATATATTCAATATGGACTGTTGAATATATACCTATTGAATATATATATCTATCTCAATGCTTGGGTTTCTGAGGGTTGAAGGACATAAATGTGTCTGTTGAGAAATATCTGTGGGTTAATATTTAAACAAATCCCTAATTAGACACATTATTGAAATGAGGCAGAAAAGCAGCAGTAAAGGATCATTAAAGTTTACAAGAGGACTTTTAAACGTCGTAAACGCACAGACACGCCAACAGGCTTTGGTTTAAGTTCACCCTTGACCTTAAGAAAACTCACATGCTGATGAAGCCATTAGCTCCACCACGGCCCATCTCTCTGTCTCCGTCTCTCTCTCACAGACAGCTGAAGAAACTGCCCTCATCTGTCCCGTCTCGTACAAATGACCTTGTCCTGCTCGACCTTGACCCTTCCCACTCGTCTTGCCAGTGTGAGTGACATCATCACATGGTTGGATTACAAAGTTTCAGCAGCTGTCGCTCTTAAATCCTTTTAACCTCCTGTCATCCCTCTCTTCCTCTTCTTTCTTCATTCTCTCTTCCTTTTGTTGGATTTTGATGGTGGAGATGGGGATGGATGAAGGACGGGCTCCCTAACTCGCCTATAAATATTTTCTGTTGGGATGAGTTTGAAACACACACACACACACACATCCACACACACACACACACACACACACACACACACACACACACACACACACACACACACACACACACACTCTCTCTCTCTTTCTCCATTCAGATACAGGTGTGTGTGTGTCCTGTGGTGTGTCAGTCTCTCAGCTGTGATTACAATGAGAACTGACCCTGGTGTCGAGGTGATAGTAGTGCTCTAATGAACACTAATGAATCAGATGGCTGACAGTGTGAGCACCAGGAATCTTTTGTGTTCATGTCACCTCAGTCTTGATGAAGAGGTGTGTGTGTGTGTGTAGCCTAAAGCTATTCGGCCAAATCAATCTATCAGAAGATAAAAGAATTAACAGCACACAGGAGTCCAGGAATAGATGGAGATTTAGACGATAATTCGCTTGGCTACGCTAAACCTATGCTAATTCTCAGCGCAGTAATTGCTCTGATGAATCAGTTGGGTTTTGTCTTTCATCTCTTTGTATGTGGCTCTGTTCTGCAATAGTTTTCTTTTGAGTATTTTGGTATCCCTTTGTTCAGCCTCAACATTCAGCATATGCCTCCATTAGTAATAGCACAGATTTTTACCTTATCGAAAGCAGCTTCTCAAATTAACTACAGAAACAACTTTCTTATGTACAGTATGCAAAAACTGAGTTAACTGAGGATTATTTTCATGTTATGGCTAATAACTGATAAAAAGACAGACATTAAGATTCTATTCTATTTTGTCTACACAATTTTGTCTAAATAACATTGAAAATTAAAATAAATTGTTAAATTCTTAAGTGAATTTAGGAAACGCAACATAATTACAGAATGAACAATTGGATATTAATTTTGGAATCTGCTAAAGATTACATCTAACTGTGTTTTTAAAGATTAAGATTAAATTAAATGATGGCAAAGGTAAAATATATATGTTAAAACGGGAAATGAGCATGCAAAATTAAATATCCAATATTGAGTGATGTATGTTCAGTGTCAACTGATAACAACTGTAATATGAATGATATGATAAAACTGAATGTGGTATGATAATTTGATGATAACTGATACCAATAACTGATATGGTACCAATAAATTACAAATAAAAGTTTAAAAACTAAAATAAGTCATCATAAATGCTACAGTGAATTTAAGCAACACCATATAATAAGAGGGTAGTTATTTCAAATTTAAATATGAAAATGGGGGAAATTAACAATGCACCTTTTGAATATCGAATATCGTCCGATAGTGATAAATAAAACAAATCTGTAATATATATGCAGAAAAAAACAATATAGTACCAATATATGCTGCATAAAATCATACCAATTGTGAAAAGACGTTTCTGCTATGAAAGTTATTAAATTTGTCATCTGTGATATTTACTTTAGTCACTGTATTTATAGCCATTTATTTATGCTATTGCAAGAATAGAAAAAGGGCTTGACTTCAGTTATTCATTCATACAGACAGTAATCAAGCCGCTCCTGTCAGCTGTTGTATGAACCGAAAGCAAATTGCGTGATCATAGTAAATATTGTCAAACACGAGCTGAGCAGATGTGCTTAGTTATGCTCTGAACGCAGCTATTTCAGAGGGAAATGGAGAAGTGTGTGTTTAAATAAAACCCTCATTTGAGTTGTGTAGAGATGTTCAAGGTTCGTGAAGCATATGAGGCCCGGAGGTTGACCTCGTTATGGTAAATGGATTCATTATTGCTAATGATGAGAGTGGCTTCATTTGCATCTTTGAACAGTTTTGACAGAGGAACTGGTTAGTTCCTCTGGGTTCTTAAGGGAACACTTTGGTAATTGTTGCAGCGTCAGATTCGGCATACGATAATGTGATCTGGTTATTGTATCTACGGGACAGATTTTGGGCGTATGTGCTTTATGATTATGTAACCAGTAGCACAATGTTGTATGAGTAATTTCTGTATGTATGGCTTGCAGTTTAAGTCCAGCACACACACACACACAAACTAATTATGTCAGTGCACACCCACACACGCCCCTCACAGTATGACTTATACATCTGATGCCCGCACCGTGACTCAACAGAGAAACAAAGAAATTAATAAACAAAGCATAAAGTAAATAACACTCATACTCTCATTGTGTGTTTGTGTAATTGTTTATTTAATGAGGTCAGAGTTATGTCAATGTTACTTTTGGATGGAAGGAAATTCGAACCACCAACATACATTTTATTTAATACATTTATTTATTTATTTTTTGTAGTAAACCCCACAAAAATTGTAGATAGGGATGCAGTTTATCCAAGTTTAATTGTTGTGCACAAAACATCAGTGTGTTATAAATATTACAAACATATTATACATTTTTTTTTTTACTATCACCTTTGAGGTTTAATTAATGTATCAATGAAAATATGAATTTCTTAAAAACAACTTAATTCCCATATTTTACATTTAGATTGCCATCATCTAATGCTCGCCTAAAGTTAATCTTTAATATAATATAATCATATAATATCCATTTTTCACACTGCACATAATAATGTTAGTGTTTTATTTTTTATTTATGACAAAATAGAATATAATTTTAATATCTGCATTGAAAGGTTATTGGCCATAACATAAACATAAACACATAGTGATCAACTTATCAGTATTGATCCGAATTTTAATATCGGGACATCCATACTTGCATTTGTGCGGTTGTGATGACTTTTGGCATAGCTGTGATACGCCCTTGTTTAAATAGATGCTGTTGCGGTGTGGTCTGTTGGCACTTGAGGTGGCAAACGCACTGGAGGCAAGTTGTATTTTAAGAGTTCTGTCAGAGTCACCTTGTACTTTAAGTGCCCCTCTGTGCTTTATACAGCAGCTGTTCCTTATAGATCTCCCTCCTTGCTACACACACACACACACACACACACACCAACGAAACTGATCTGCCACCCTGGGCAATCAGCCAACACCATCCCCCCCAGTACCACCTCAGAAAACACACACACGCGCACACACACTCACACACACTCAGACATCACAGCCCAAACCAACAGAACATTCCTCTGGGCCAATGTTTAGCTTTAATCCCATAATAAGACCCTCAGCTGTCCAGGAAAAGAAAGAGGACTTTCCGCTGTTGAAGTCAGACACTTCAGTCTTCTCCTCTCTTACGCTCTTCCTTTTCATTCTACCTTTGTTCTCCTCGCTTTGTTTTAATTTGGAGCATTTGGCTCTCTCCAGTTGGCTATTGTCCTCTATTGGTTGAAGTTTCTTTCTTTCTTTGTTTCTTGTTCTTTCCTTTACTTCTCGTTTGCAATGACTTATAGATAATCATGAATGTGTTCAAGACCACACACAGACATGGATGATAATATAAGCAAAGGCAGCCTTGCATCCCACATTAGCATTTAACATATAACCCTGGTCCCTAGCTCTCTGAATAGTCTTTATGCTGCTTACACTGAAGATGCAGCTTACTGGGCGGCACAGCTCTAAGCCTAGTGGTATTCTGTGTGCTGTTTCATCATTGGGTCACTGTTTCATGACCTTTTTAAACTCAGGGCACTAATACACCAGCATGAACTAAGGTACTGAAGAGCTGAACCAACAGTGCCATCTTATATGAGTAATCTTTAATATGCTTACAATCTGCAAAGCTTCATGACTGAGACTTGGCCTTAAATTAGTAGCTGTAACTGTTGTGACAGTTTTGGAGAAATGTAGCTAAGTAACACATTCAAAAAATAATGTGGTGGCACTTTGGTACAGTGATGCTTTCAGATTATTTTTACTTGCTTGCAGATTTCTTACTTTTGCATTACTTTTTCTTACCTGGGCCAGGCTTGCTTGCTTGTTTTTTTTTTTAATAATTAAAATAATTTAAAAAACAAAAGTAATATTTTTGGCAAATGTAATAAATGTGAAAAAGCCTCGGGCTGAAGGAAATGCAAATTCACACCTGTACAATAGAGGGAAAAGCTCAAACAAAATTATCAGCTGTGCTGTCACTCTGGATTGTAGAAGAATAGGATGCAGTAGAAGAAAGATCAAAACTCTTGTTTCAGCAATAAAAACAAAGGCTAAGCAAAACACTATTGGCTATTTTGAAAAAGGGGAAGGCCTGCTCTATGTCCCGCCCCGTCTTCCTGTTTCAGTGGAAATTACGTCAACACATTGAAAAATGCTGCGCATTTCAAGTGTGCCATCACAGGAATAAATTACATTTTAAAATATATTAAAATAGAAATTATTTTAAATTGTTTTATTTCACAATATTACTGTTTTTACTGTATTTTTTATCAAATAAATGCCTTGATGAGTATATACTTGCATACAAAACATTAAAAAAATGTAAACATTAAAAAAATCTCACCAACCCCAAACTTAGTTGTGTTTAAAACTATAGTTAATTGTATTCACATTTTTAAGGGTAATAGCGCATGTATTTGCCAAAGTAGACTTTTGTTATCTCATCTATGTCATTATTGTGTTTGTAGTGCAGCGTATGAATGAGCAGTAGTGCAGTTGTGGGTCTGAATGAGTACACATGACATGAGTGAGAGAGCTGCTGTTAATGAACCTCACTGTCAAGACTTCCTCTGCCTGAAGATATGATTCCATCAATAGTGAGATCACATCTGGAGATTAACCACAACACACCTGTGCAGTTAAGACACACACACATATAGCTCTTAGCAGAAGAGAGACAGTTAATTGTTATACCCTAATGTGTGTGCTTTAAAACTGTTGCCCATTGTGTTGTGTCTATTCGTCCAGGTGGTGATGGAGGGATTTAACAGGTTAGAGAATAATACAACACCAGATGGACCAGTCTACTGTCTGTAACCTAGATTCTACTTTACTAATCCACAGTCGCACACAGTCTCCGACACTCTCCGGAGGAATGTTAAACCGAAACATCGGAAATGTATAAAGTGCGACTGGACATTTTCCAGTGTCACTGCATGCTGTTATCTCTTTGATTAAAATCATTGCATTAGCGCAGGGGTGGTTGGAGATTAAAGGAGTTTGGTCATGTTTAGAACATAGTGGAAATCCAATCGTGAGAGCTTTGGATTGGTAACATGGCAAGTGTGAAAGCAGGTTATAGCTTGTGCTATGCCTTGCGCATGAAAGGAGTTGATGGGTTTGGTGTTGTGTTGAATCGGCCTTTCAGAAATGAGTTAATTGGACATCCCCTAGTTACACAGTGCAAATATTCCTATAAAAGAGAGAGGGAGAGAGAGAGAGAGAGAGAGATTAAATTTGCAGGTCAAAACATTGTTGATTTCAAGTGTCGTGTTTAGCAATTAATAAAAGCTTAAATGTGGGATTTCTTCTCCTCTAGTGGTGCTAAACAGAATTACAATATTAATGACTTTTCAAACAGGTTTCTCGAACACTCCACTTATCTTACATCGGCCGACCAAACAGGTAGCCCTGCCTGTTTAATGTTTAAGTGTTATTTTAGCATTATTTATATATTATTATTATTATTATTATGATCATCTAATCAAACTTTATTACAGACTCTAGGTCCAAATTTAAAACAGACAATCCATTAAATAAACAAAACACACACACACACACACACACACACACACACACACACACACACACATTTGAATGCTTTTATTTGGATCTGAAAGACATTACAAAGAAAACAAGATCCAAATTCTCTGGGAAGGGTCTTTGACAAGGTGACAGATCTACAATTCATGGCTAACATACTTGTACAGGTCTTTTCATTTATAATACTCAACACATCAAGGATAAACAAAACATCTCCGTCTCCATATCTGGATGCTCCCTATGGTGGCTGAAACAGAGCAGAATTTTGCAAGCCTTTTTGCCTCCTTTTTTTGCAGCCCTCCTAACTGTATCCTCCCTGATCACATTCTTATGGACATGGCATAAACTTCCAAATACCAGAATTATTAATTTACAGTTGTATCCAAGTTGGTGAATAAGATAGTGGTTGATATTTCAATAATTTGGAATAGTAGCAAGTATCCATATACAGGTCAAAACAGCAAGCCACTTCAAGGATACATACAGATTTCATAACCTCATTTACAATGACAATGTCAGGAGTATTTGGAATGTTTCTAAAGTAATCACTGTCGGATGTGTTATGATGAAACCAGTTAATTTGTACAGTGCTATGCTTATAAATCTCACTATTAGGTCCACAGGTTACCATTTGCAAGTCGTTTGCAACCAGATGAACCAGACGGTCATGTCTGCCCACATAATGTCCTTTATAATTGTAGCATCCATTGAATATATGAGCAACCGTTTCATTTTCCTGCTGAGTTGGATGTAATATACAGTAGGGTTCATGCTTTGATGGATACCATATTGCCAAGGTGTACTTCGTTGGAAGACACTGTAATCTTGCTTTAATCATGAATATTAGAATGTCTAACCCGATCTCACGGCAATTCGTACGAATTTTACGAGGTGGCTAATTCGTAACAATTCGCACGACCTCACTCATATGAATTAGTACGATTTTTGCTAAATCGTACATATTTTACGAGTTGCCCAATTCGTATGAATTTGTACGAATGACCTACCCCTGACCCCGCCCCTAAACCTACCCATCACGTGGGTTTAGACAAATCGTCCAAATTCGTACGAGTGGGGTCGTACGAATTCGTACGAATTAGCCACCTTTTAAACACTCGTACAAATTCGTACGAATTGGTCGTGAGATATTGTTAGAATGTCATCTGAGATTTAAGGGTTTTTCAGGACAGAATGAGACACCGAATGGTCGGCAAATTGAAGTAATGCAAGTTTTACTTGTTATTTATCATTCAACAATAATTGTTGAATAATAAATAAACAAAACACACACACACACACACGCACAAGATACAAGTCAATGTGTTACAAAAATACAACGATACTAGTGTCTCCACAACTTGGAAGTTTTTATTAATATTTTGAATTGGCCTTTATTTTTATATTTTCAGTTCTCATTTTAAATTTCATTTAATTTTTTTTGTCATTTTGTTATGTGCTTTTGTGAAATTTATTAGATTTGTTTAATTTAAAAAATACAATTTAGGTTTAATTTATTTATATTTATATTTCAGTTTTAGTTTTCATTTATTTCCTGCTATTATTATTTTTGCTTCAACTTGTTTTAGTTAGGTGCCAAGGCAACATTTCTAAGTTTCAATTAGTTTGTTTTTCATCTTATCTTTATATTTTATTTTATTTCATCTTTATTTTAATTAATAAATAAAAATGTAATAAAGATAATAACCCTATTAACTCTTATTGTTCTCTCCTTTTTTGTATTTAACTTCTGCTCTAGTTTGTGTACTAATCTAGCTAATACAGATTAGTATATCTGTATTACTGGCTCTTTTGACAAATTGCTTTATTACTCATTTTTAAGTCGCTTTGGATAAAAAGTAAATGCATGTAAGTATAAATGTTGGGGAAATCAGCCGAATGACTTCATTATAGTTGCTGATTACATAACCGGGATATAGGAGAGTATTTAACAGTTTATTTTAAAAACAAAGTTATACCAGCACACAGGAAATATACAAGCAATAATTTCTCCTCTATTTAGCGAACTGTTGTCTGTCATGCGTTAATGGTTTGCTTCCCACCAAACTTAACTGACCGTGTTAATGGATTACTAGGCATTGAGAATTAGACGGAGTCAGTCAGACAGGCTTTGGGGGTCTAGAAGGTCAACCAGGACACCTCCGTCTATCGTACCGTGTGAGACCAAAAGGTCGTAACCTTGTCTCTTTCCCTTTGAACGTTAAAATATTCTCCATATTGAATCTGATGGCTTGAGAATGCAAGTTACCAGTATATGCAAAAGTAGTTGTCAAAATTCACTGCTAAAATTTTGCTCTTAGATGTGTGTGTGTGTAGGGTTTGTCCTCTACAGTAAGGCTGTGCGATTTATTCAATCAAATTCATTATTTTTTAAATCAATTTTGGCATCCAGTGATATGAAAACAACATAATCGAGTTAAAAATATTGTATTGTCCTTTTGTCTGTAATTCATTTTTTTCATCTTATTGTCCTCAATAATTGTTTGAGTTTTTTTTTTTTTTACTTGCATTAGTTAACCTAGTATTATACATTTTGCTGAACCAATAATCACATGAAATAATATGATTCGCCATTTTAATCGAGCAGCTGTAGGTGTGTAAGGTTATAAACGCTCTTATTCCAGTGAATCAACCTGTAATTGTCTCTTTATTAGATACTCTGATGTGAAACAGAGAGTGAAAGAAAGGGTTTTGTGATGGGGAAACCCGTGCTGGGTAAATCAATAAGTGTAAGAGAGGCTCTGTGGTTGGAGAAGACCCTGGAGCAGAGCTATTAGAACATCTTCAAAGCACACAGCTAATAAGAGCTTAGGAAAAGATAACCAAGGCGACACCCAGACCGCTCTATTTCTGTAATCTAACACCCTCAACTCCACACAGCGATTCATGTATCTGTGTTTGGAGGTCACACAGCCTGCCATCTATTGCCACACACTGTAGTAGAAATTCCTACGCTTTATCAGTCTCTGTTTACTTCTTATCGTTAAAGTAAACACACACACACATCGATTTTTCGGATGCAGTCGAGGTGAAAAGGGGTTGAAGCTTCTCTTGTCTTTGTTTTGCGATGTGTCGGTTTTTGACATTTGAAGGTCGAAGGTCACTCAGCCCCTCCTGTGCTCCGTGTCACACTGATTCTGAGAGCGCATGCACGCATACATGCCTGTCGCAACACACTTTTGTAGCTGTCACTTTCTCACGCAGTAGGACACACTTACTCATTCACACAAAAAACAAGAACATTTGCATTGAAGGATTTGTTAGGATTGTAATGATAAAATTACAAGTGATTTTCAATTTAGGACTGGGTATCAATAAACTGATGTGATAACCAATTCATCAGGGTGTATTTCTCTCGGTTAATGCTGTAATTTATGCAGAGCAGTGTTTTAGATTGATGCAAATCTTTAAATGGCTTTTTAGACTATTCGTTTAAAGAACTGGTTCATTTGAAGTAATTTGTTTGACTTGTTGAATCAAACTAAATTGTGTATTTTCACTAATAGAACCTGCTCATAAGAGCAGGTTCTATTAGGTTCTATTTGTTTTCTGAAACTGTGTTTTGGGGACTACAATGGCCATGCTGTTTGTTTTTGATTTAGAACCAGCTCAAAACAGTAATTTGTTTAGGAAATAACCTACTTTGGTCATGCTGTATATTGGCCACGCTGTATGTTTTTGATTCACTTAAAAGAGTTGACTCATTTGAGCTATTTGTTTTTTATTCAGAAAAGTTTGAAATGGATTAGTACTACACCTATTATGTTTTCACTAAAAAGAACCGGTTTATAAGTGTCTATAATTGTGATTTTAAGAATCAGTATTGGGATTGCCAAATTAATATTTGCGATAAATCAGAAAATCGATATACTTTTATTTATTCAGTCCTAACTGTTAAAGGTGTAGTATGTAATATTGGTTGAAATGGGTACTGCAGTCCAAATTCAAAATATTGGAGAGAGTTGTTTGCTCCACCCTCTCCTCCTGAGACTGGATACTCAGGCGGGTTGCCAGATTGAGGACACACTACAGGAACGAGTGCAGTTGATGTGTTGATTTCTGCGTGTTTTAATATGCCTCTGGTCATAGAGCTTTTTAGATGGATGCCAAGGCTTTTTAGGTCAGGTAGAATCTGTGACCTCTCTGACCCAGTTTGTTTTTTTTGGCTTTCATGGCTGCAAGGTGCAGTGTTTTCTGCCAACTGGCTACTCGAGGTGTCGAAATCCTATTGGTAAATTGGCAGTGGGTGGGATTACACGGACCAAAACAAAAACAGACATTCCGATTAACATGCAGTAGAATAACTGGCTGTAGAATTGTTTTTCGTTGAATCAAGAATGTGAATTAGCAAGATAACTGCGAACAAATGATATTTTTTTATAATTTTATAGTCAAAAAATTACATAAAGCACATTTAAAATCATTACAGAAATGTTCAAGTGTTGGAAAAAGATGCAAGATGTATGTTTTATGTTTTTATTCCTCTTCTTTTGCAAAATATGTGCTAGAGACTTGAAAGACATGCATTGGTAGATCACCAGAATGCCCAGTAGCAGAGACCCAGTTAAAACTGGGACATACATCCAACATGTAATCTCTATGGGAAAGCTCACATGTATCAAAAATGGTCAGCGGTGGCTATATTTAGGACTGTGCGGTAAGTAGGTCTCACAGTCTTATCTCACTTTTTCTCTCCCTCTGTTTTTCTTTTTCGCAGTCGGGAGGGTCAGTCGGTGCACATGGTTTCTGTGGTAATCATTAGGTGAATAAACGTCAGGGAACATGGCCTGCCATCAGAGGTTCCAGTGGATTGTGTGAAGGCCTGCAGGTGTGATCGCTCAAATTGCCCCAGGACTGTTCAGGTGATTCCACACATAATTAAACTGCTGTAATGTAGCCGATTCCAAATTTGAAGCAATTTCAGTTTTAGTCATTTTCATAACTATAATATAACTCCATTATGTTGCTATAATTGCAGAAATCTATTTTCCTCAGTAGATTAAAGACTGAATGTGGGAGAAAAGGGAAGTATCAATGGCCCTATCTTGCTGATGTACTCTCAGAAAGTAATTTTGTTGTTTTATTGGGTTAAAATGAGCAATCATATGAACTTTTTGGACATTTTCTATGCAGATATTTGACACTTTTAATAAAGCTAACAGCTTTATTAAAAAAAAAAATTTAAATGTTCAATGAAAGAACAACAAAGTTGCAGGAATGAATGTGTTGAACATTGTCAAATTCTGTGGAAATCTCTACAGCTTTCTGTGGAGTTCTGCAGATTCCATGTGGGCCTGGAAGTCCGACAGGTTCTAATTCCTCTGAATTTCACAAAGGACATTTAATTGTGTAAGGGTTGGGCTCATATACTGGGTATTTGCTATAGTTGTAGTTTTTTAATATGACTAAAATATCCTTTAAGTTTAGTCAGTATTTTGTCATGTCATTTTCATTCATTTTAGTAAATTTTACTTTGACTAAAATGCAATCTACAGTGGAGAAAATAATTATTTGATCCCCTGATGACGTAGTAAGTTTCCCCACTTATATAGAAATGAAGGGTCTATAATTTTTTTTTATGATAGGTTTATTTTAACGGATAGAGACAGAATATCAACCAAAAACTCCAGCAAAAACACATTATATAAAGGTTATAAATTGATTAGCATTTAATCGAGTGAAATAACAAGTATTTGATCCCCTAACCAGCAAGCATTCTGCCTCCCACAGATTGGTTATGTGCCCATGTGTAACACAGATCAGTCCTGTCACTTTAGGAGAGTACTCCTAATGCCGGTTCATTATGTGTATAAAAGACACCTGTCCACAGAATCTGTATCTTCCATTCCAACCTCTCCAACACCATGGGCAAGACCAAAGAGTCAAGTCAAGTCAAGTCAAGTCATCTTCATTTATATAGCGCTTTTAACAATGGATTGTTTCAAAGCAGCTTTACAGAGATAAACATATAATTTAAGGTAACAGATTGTTTTGGCTTTATAGCGGTTCTTGAATAATGTTACTTCCAGCTAAAGTTAACTTTGATTGATTCACCTCCATTGAAATGATCAGACTTTAAACGCGAACCTGTGATTAACGCTGACGGCGTTCACATGCTCATTCAGAATTGATTCTATAGTTATGTGCTTTTAAATTATGTGCGCAGGTTTGTAATTCATACAACCCAGCCTAAACAAACTACTTTTCTTGCCTATAAATTTTGATACAGAATTTTGTTTTATTTTATCACTTCGGGGTATGCGAGCCGGAATTCACAACGCTTTATCTGTAGAGTGGGGAAGGGATCCTCCATAGGGAGAGGATAGTGGATACTTCAGCACTGCATTGTCATCGGGTCCAGGCGGATCTCCTTCGTCAGATCTGGACACGGCCTGGATCCGGCAGGCTGCGGGAAAACCTCGGGATAAACAAAGACACTAATATTAGCGTAGATGCCATTCTTCTTATGATGTAGCGAGTACATCAAGATTTAAGGGAAGTGTTCCCAGTTCCGGCTGACCTAATCTATGCAGCCTAACATTGAATTTATAGAAGTCTATAATGTATTATGTGTATGCTAGGTCAAAGAGATGTGTTTTTAGTCTAGCTTTGAACTGACAGAGTGTGTCTGCTTCCCGGACAATGGTAGGAAGACTGTTTCAAAGTTTTGATGCTAAATAGGAAAAGGATCTACCGCCAGCAGTCGATTTTGATATTCTAGGTATTATCAACTGGCCGGAATTTTGAGATCGCAATAGACGTGAAGGACTATAATGCGTTAAGAGCTCGCTCAAGTACTGCGGAGCTAAACCATTTAGTGCTTTGTAGGTAATCAACAATATTTTAAAATTTATACCATGTTTAATAGGGAGCCAATGCAGTGTTGACAGAACCGGGCTAATATGGTCATATTTCCTGGTTCTGGTAAGAACTCGAGCTGCGGCGTTTTGAACTAGCTGTAGTTTATTTATTAAGCGTGCAGGGGAACCACCCAGTAGAGCATTACAATAATCTAGCCTTGAGGTCATGAACGCATGGACTAATTGTTCCGCATTTCCCAATGAGAATATATGGCGTGTTTTGGATATATTTTTAAGATGGAAAAATGCAGTTTTACAGATACTAGACACGTGGCTTTCAAAAGAAAGGTTGGTATCAAAGAGCACACCCAGGTTCCTAACCGACGACGAAGACTTGACAGAGCAGCCATCAAGTGTTAGACAGTATTCTGGGTTATTGCGTGTGGAAGTTTTTTGTCCAATAATTAGAATCTCTGTCTTTTCAGAATTTAGTAGTAGGAAATTACTAGTCATCCAATTTTTTATATCAGCTATGCATTCCTTTAATTTTGTGAATTGGTAAGTTTCGTTGGGTTTTGAAGAAATATACAGCTGAGTATCATCGGCATAACAGTGAAAGCTAACTCCATGTTTCCTAATGATATCTCCTAATGGTAGCATGTACAGAGTGAACAGCAGCGGTCCTAGTACTGAGCCTTGTGGTACGCCATACTGAACTTGTGATCGATAAGACATCTCTTCATTTACTGCTACAAACTGATAACGGTCAGTTAAGTTTGATTTAAACCATGCTAATGCAATTCCACTAATGCCAACATAGTTTTCTAGTCTATTTAAAGAATGTGTGGTCAATGGTGTCAAATGCAGCACTAAGATCGAGTAACACTAATAGAGAGATACAACCACGATCCGATGATAAGAGCAAATCATTTGTGACTCTAATGAAAGCGGTCTCAGTACTATTGTACGGTCTAAATCCGGACTGATAATCCTCGCAGATATCATTTCTTTCTAGAAAGGAACATAGTTGTGAAGATACTGCTTTTTTTAATATCTTTGACAGAAAAGGCAGATTCGAGATCGGCCTGTAATTGACTAATTCTGTAGGATCAAGTTGTGGTTTTTTAACAAGCGGTTTTATCATAGCCAGTTTAAAGGTTTTTGGTACGTATCCTAGAGACAAAGATGAATTAATGATATTAAGAAGAGGATATATGACCTCTGGAAACATCTCTTTCAGTAGCTTAGTCGGTATAGGATCTAACATACAAGTTGTCGATTTAGATGAATTAACGAGTTTGCAGAATTCTTCCTCTCCTATAGCAACAAATGAATCAAATTTTTCCTCAGGGAGACTACAATGCACTTCCTGATGCGATACTGTGGTAGACGGTTGCATAGTTATAATTTTGTCCCTGATATTATCAATCTTATAAGTGAAGAAGTCCATAAAGTCATCACTGCTTTGTTGCTTGGACACTTCTGAGCTTGAAGCTTTCTATTTTTCGTTAGTTTAGCCACTGTTTCAAATAAATACCTGGATTATGTTTGTTTTCTTCTAATATGTTTGAAAAATAAGCAGATCTAGCAGCTTTTAAAGCCTCTCTGTAAGCAATCGAGCTCTCTTTCCACGAAATCCAAAATACCTCTAGTTTAGTTTTCTTCCAGTTGCGCTCCATTTTTCTGGCTGTTCTCTTAAGGGCCTGGGTGTGCTCGCTGTACCACGGCGTTGGACTATTTTCTTTAATCTTCTTTAAGCGCAACGGAGCAACTGCGTCTAAAGTGCTGGAAAAGAGAGAGTTAAACGTTTCTGTTGCAATATCAAGTTCTTCTAAGCTATCCGGGATGCTGAGATGATGAAACTGATTAGGAAGATTATTGATAAAGCAATCTTTAGTGGCAGAAGTTATAGGTCTAACGTATTTATAACACGGAGTCGGCTTTGCAGCCTTGGCTAAATGTAATTTACATGAGACTAGATAATGATCTGAGATGTCATCGCTCTGCTGCAGAATTTCAACGGCATCAACATCTATTCCATGTGATAATATTAGATCTAGAGTATGATTACGACAATGAGTAGGTCCTGACACGTGTTGTCTAACTCCAATTGAGTTTACGATGTCTTTAAATGCCAATCCCAATATATCTTTTTCATTATCTACATGTATATTAAAATCACCAACAATTAGTACTTTATCTGCAGCCAATACTAATTCTGATAGAAAGTCCGCAAATTCTTTGATAAAATCTTTATGGTGCCCTGGTGGCCTGTATACAGTAGCCAGCATAATTCTCAAATGTGATTTATCGTTTACACTATATATTTTTACATTAAGCACCAATACTTCAAAAGAAGTATATTTAAAGCTAGATTTATTAGTGGTTTTGAAAATATTACTATAAATTACAGCAACACCTCCCCCTTTGCCTTTCAGACGAGGTTCATTTTTATAACTGTAATCGGTAACACTTTATTTTAAGGTGCTTGTAATAAGCAGTAATTAACAGTTAATAAGACACTTATAAGACCTTATAAGATGCATATAAGATGCATATAACCATTAACTAATGATAATAAATAAATTCAATTAAATAATACATTTCTCAAATATCAATACATTGCACTTTTAGAACAGCCGGACAAACATAAATGGTAACACAAACTCCCAGTCACTTAAAAATTGACCTTCCCAAGAGGGAGTAGTTTCCCTGATCTCTTCAGGGCCTGGACCTTTAATTAACCCTTATATGAAGTAGTTAATGCTTATATGCATCTTATATGCATCTTATAAGGTCTTACTAGTGTCTTATAAACTGTTAATTACTGCTTATTACAAGCACCTTAAAATAAAGTGTTACCCTGTAATCTTGTGGGGTTGACTCATTTAAAATAATGTAATCGTTTCGTTTATCAAGATTATAATCTGAAATCATATCATTAACTATGAGAGATTTTGAAGTAAGGGATCGAATATTCAGCAACCCAAGCTTTATTATTTGCTCATCTGTATTATATCTGTTTTTTATTTGTTGAACATCAATTAAATTTTTAACCTGACGTTTTTTGGATTTCCAAATTCGGGGAACAGACACAGTCTCTATATGATGATATCTAGGTGAAAGAGGCTCTATGTGATGGGATTTATCTGACCTTGGTGACGTGAGGCCGCTAGCAGACGGTCGGTTTAGCCAGTCTGTCTGCTTCCTGACCTGAGCCCCAGGTTGTCATGTTTTATCTCTAAGACTATGAGCCAAATTACTAGAGAGAAGAGCAGCACCAGCCCAGGAGGGATGGATAGCATCTCTTTTCAACAGATCAGGCTTGCCCCAAAAACTTTTCCAATTGTCTATGAATTTTATATTATTCTGCGGACACCACTTCGACAGCCAACCATTCAGTGAGGCCAATCGGCTAACTATCTCATCACTCCTGCGTACAGGAAGGGGGCCAGAGCAAATTACAGTGCCTGACATCGTACTTGCGAGTTCACACACCTCTTTAATATTAATTTTGGTGATCTCCGACTGGCGGAGTCGAACATCATTAGTGCCGACATGAATAATGATCTTAGAGAATTTACGATTAGCATTAGCCAGCACTTTTAAATTTGCTTTGATGTCAGGCGCTCTGGCTCCCGGCAAACATGTGACTATGGTGGCTGGTGTCTCTATTTTCACGTTCCGTGTGATCGAATCACCAATTACCAGGACACAATCAACAGAATTCTCAGTGGGTGTTTCACTGAGTGGGGCAAATCGGTTTGTTATGGGAATCGGAACGGAAGAGTGGTTCTTTGATCCGCGACTAGAATGATCTCTCACGGTCACCCATCTGCCCTGCTGCACGGGCTCTACTTCAGCCGGAACCGAATCATGTAAAGAGTTCACTATGCTAGGCGCATCCAAAACACTATCTAAAGATCTAGCATTCTTACCATCCTCAATTAAAGTTTGGATGCGTGTCTCTAGTTCTGAAATCTTCTCCGTCAGCCTGACTGTCTCCTTGCATTTATCACATATAAATCCTATATTGCCATCGGAGAAGGCTATACTAAACATATGACATGTGACACAGGTGACAATAACAGGACAAGAAGACATTACTCACCGTGTTTGTTGACTAATTTCTTACTTACCTGGACTTTATGAACTCAAAGGCGCGGGCGCGCGAGAGAAAATAAATATATAAATGAGCGCACGGGTGGTGCGTTAGCAGGCTAACGTTAGCGAGTTACTAGCGTGCTGTGTTAACAATAACGGAAGCTAGAGATGTAAGGTTAATCTGAGATGTTGGGTAAGCTGTATTTAGTAGTATAAACAACTAGATAGTAAATGATGGCTCAAAACATAAAGAAATACTGTCATAAAGAAGAGCTGTCAAAGGACTTCAGGGACAAGATTGTAGACCTGCACAAGGCTGGAATGGGCTACAAGACCAACAGCAAGAAGCTTGGTGAGAAGGAGACAACTGTTGGTGCCATTATTGGTACCTCCATGCAAGATCTCGGATGATCATGAGAAAGGTGAGGGATCAGCCCAGAAATACACGGGTGGAGCTTGTTAATGATCTCAAGGCAATTGGGACGACAGTCACCAAGTAAACCATTGGTTATGCACTACGCCGCAATGGATTGAAATCCCCTGCTCAAGAAGGCACATGTACTGAGGCCCATCTGAAGTTTGCGAATGAACATTTAAATGATTCCGAGAAGGCTTGGGAGAAACTGCTGTGGTCAGATTTGACCAAAATTGAGCTCTTTGGCATCAACTCAGCTCGTCGTGTTAGGAGGAAGAGAAATGCTGACTGTGACCCACAGAGCACCATCCCTACAGTCAAGCACAGAGGTGGAAACATTATGCTCTGGGGTTGTTTCTCTGCTAAGGGTACAGGACGAATTCACCGTATTGAGGGGCAGATGGACCCAAATAATTATTTTCTCCACTGTAAATGTTGACCAAAATAACATTTTAGTTGAAGAGAATGTGCAACATTTTTATATATTTATCATACACGATATGTGAAAACATGTCTTTGTTGTAAAGCACTTGTATAATTAATATAAAATTATTAATTAAATTAATAATTAATATAAATTATAATGACGCCACTATTCTAACAGTGCTGTGAATTCCTTAGGCTTTAGTTATTCATGTCTGTATTTAAGTGCTTTATTATGGGAAGTGCATATTCATAACGTGACATGCATTGCATCTGACTAATCTCATAGTGAATGTATTGTGAGCAAAAGGTTTCATTTTACCGGTGTTCACTGTTCACTGTTCACTTGCGAGGTTCAATGCCCAACATTACTATTAGATTATTTGAAACAATAATATTCATTGTAAGTGCTTTCATATTTTGCGATGATATTTTTTAATGGATGTGTTATAGTTTTGTATGGTTTAATTCAAATTATTGAATTAATGTCATGATGCACTTTTCCCATTTTGTCTTCATTATCATTGTTGCCTAAAATAAAAAAATAAAAAACCCCACTTCATTAACAAACATTTTTATCAGTTATCTTTGTTGATAAATTTAACGCTGCATCTACAAATCACAGCTTACTTTGTTCAGCAGCTTGGCAAAAATGGTAATGAGAACAGTTGGGTTCTGTACATTTGAAAGTGGCAGGCATGTTTGCAAATGTGTCTTCGTCTCTTGAGTAAAGAGATCCCCAGGCTGGAGAGCAGAAATAGGATGTTAAAAAGAGAAAAATAATGAGAAACAATTTAGAGACTGATAAAGAGCACTGGGTATTCCTAGATGGAATGAAGACAGAGATAGTAGCTAAACATATCAACTGAACATCCATCTACCTGAACTTGCCTAATAACAGTAACACTGGCAGAAATGATTGAAGTGTTTTCACAATGATTGACACAGTGTAGTTAGATAATTCCTCTGGGATGTGCAGATCAAAGCTGAAAGGATAAAAGCAAGGCAGTTTCCTTTAGTCATGTCAGTAATGTGAATGAGTTCCTCTAGGGGAAATTCAGTAAAAGCTAGATGCTAAAATCTTTTGGTGTAACATTTATATGAGAGTTGAGCACAGATGTTAAATTACCTGAAGCAGTTTACACTCACTGATGCTGGTGAACGAGTGCGTGTCAGTCACTGAGGCGTTTCTTTGAAAAGTGGTATTACTGAAAAGTCAAAATAACGCAAAACCAAAGTGATGTTTTAGAGCTAATGGACTAGACTAATGGGGAGAGAAGTGAAAAAGAAACCCCTTTTGAACAAGTTTATATAGTTTAATATAGGGTGACCATATTTTGATTACCAAAAACCAGGACAATCGACCCGGCAAACAGATACTCAAATGATACTCGAAGTTTACTCAAAGATGCCTTATTAATTTCAATACATTTAAAGTAGGCTATGCCTCCCTTGTATGGATAGAAATTGTTATATTACAAGACACAAATTCAGATAGGCTTCTCAGAGGTTACTCAACATGTTTTATTATGACAGGTTTCAAAAATAATGAATGAAATAATGATAGAAATAATTTCTCTTCTGTATTAGAAAAATAAATATATAAATGAATAACTAAAACAAATACCTCCAAATTGAACAAAAAATAGCTCTCACAAACTTACAAAAACAAACTAACAAAACATATTTATATCTTTAGTTTTCTTCCTCTTTATCCTGTTTTTCTTCCTCATCCTCCTTGTTTGCCCATCTATATTTTGCTGTAGAGCTGATCTTTCCCAGCAGTTTTTTGAAAACCAGGACATTTTCATCATTTTATAAAAAACAGCCAGGGCGGCCAAGACAGGACGTGAAAACAGGACATGTCCTGGGAAAACAGGACTGTTGGTCACCCTAGTTTAATATCTCTCATTGTTAAAGGTGCAATGTGTAAAAAATTTGAGTATCTATTAACAGAAATACAATATTACATCCATAACTATGTTTTCAGTGGTGTATAAAGAACTTAATAAACCGTAATGTTTTTATTAGCTTAGAATGAGACATTTATATCTACATAACCGCGGGCACCCCCTTCTTTGAAGGTCGACATATTGTGACGTCATGTTTCTACCGTAGCCGAACGCGAACAAACAGCGCTACAGTGCGCGTTTCGTCACTACCTTGAAAGAGAAGCAGCAGAAAGCTAGAAGCCATAAACACTGTGAGTAGTGACTTTTCCCTTGTCAGTGGTGTAAAATATGTAGCTGGATTGTTTCATGTAACTTAGTTCTTCTCCCACGCTGTGTTATGGCTTTGCTATGTGGGGATAAATGTTCTGGTTACGTTCATGAGACAGCTGATTAGTACTCTTGTCATTGACCGTAAAACAGTATGTTACAGGAATCACCAACCCCTCGATCGCGGTCGACAAGTCGGTCTTGGAAGCATTTTAAGTCGATCGCGAAGAGTTTTCAAAATCAGAGAAAAAAAGCCTATTGTGTGTAGTAAATGGTGTCTAGGGGATGCGGAGGCGCGCACACTGTTACAATCATGTCATTTTTTTGCCGCGCGCACCTTTGGGCTCATGCCGACGCGTCGAGTTTAAACAAGGCTTTACGCTTTAACCAGCTCAGCCACAGTAACAGCTCATATTTAGCCAGCTAAACTTTTACTACCCTGTTAGAAAAAATATATAGTTGCATAGTTTCATGTGGTTCTTCTCCCTCGCTGTATTATGGGTTTGCTATGTGGGGAGAAATGTGCTGGTTACGTTTGTGAGACAATCAGCTGATTACTATTATTATTATTATATCATATATATTAAGACCCTTGATCATCACCTGACTATGGCTTTGTAAACTTTATCCATGATGTGGTTTATAATGGACTGTGGTACAGAAACAGTGACAATGTTACACACTCTTGGCTTACTCTGGCTATTCTCTGCTGTCTCAGACGACGGTGTTTGTCCCGTTTTAGCCACCGTAGCTTCTTCGAAAGGGAGGGGTGAATACACACTGCTGAAAAATACACACTGCACCTTTAATATACACAGTCAAAATGAGCAAATGGTTAAGAATCAAGAACAAGAAATGAGATCAATACAAGACATGAACGATGCTGAAAAATAGAAGGTACATGTCCAATTTTTGAAAGTCTCTTATGCTCACCAGTTTGTTGTGAAAAACTTTAGAGACAAAATTGCTCTCATCTTTTGCTGCTAATTATTTATTATAGTTGTATTATATGAATTATAATTACTTTTAATTCATAGAATATATTCATACAATTATTATATCATAATTATTATAACTTTGCTTTTAAATGAATATAAATATAATACATGCATTCATATATAATGCTTTTAAAAATGTATATTCATTTGAGCTCTTTGTGAACCTATAATTATTAAGCCTATTTCTTTGATTCACATCATGCATTGATATATTTTCAACTGCCTTTTCAAACTTTCGTTGCTGCAGCAGTGTTTATTCCTGCCTTGTAAATGCTTTTAGTTTCATGATCATTTTCCAAATGATCTCTTAAAGGGACACTATGCAGGAATTCCAATTTTGTCAACAAAAATGCTCTACTAGAGTTAACTGGAGATGTTTTATTTGTTTGTATTGGTACATCTGTGCCAAGAGATGTTTTTACCCCTGTTCCGCCGACAATGCTTTCCTAGCTTTCTGGTTCTTATATGCTGGCTCAGCCATGACGATAGTGTGACAAACTCCATCCCTCTCTACCTTGTTCCTGGATGGGGGCGTGTATGTGTCAAGGGGGTAATCCACCAGCCGGAAACTGAAGTCTCCCCAGGGCCCGCCATTGGCTAACAAGCCTTCACCTGCTGTTAGCAACCCCCATTCATTTTGACGTCACTTTGACAACAAATAACTTTACATCTGAGGCGTTTAAAGACTCAATTTGTCCATTATTTATTTCTAAAGAAACACGACAATGTATAAAAGGCTCCATTACCTTGTATCTTACGTTATGGCCCCGTAGAAGCAACACGCGACTCTCTTTCGCACATTACCCCATAGACAGAAGTAGAAGCTCACGCGCAATCGGCGGGACGTGGAGGCATAAAGTCAAGGGAGAAGCCCATAGAGAGTTGTAAAGTTGCTCCTGCTCCTCATGGACAGCTAATACTCACGATCTCTGGCTCTGCAAGATTCGGAAGGGAATGATTCAGATTCCTCTTGGCACAGCTACTAGAAGACGTACAACTGTGAGACAGGTTGCTCACGTCACATCTACGTCGCCAAGCTCAGTTTGAGACTGTGTAATGGCAGACTTGGCAATCAGGAAGTGAATGCTTCTAATTGACTTCACTGGTGAGACGGCCACCATTCAACCTGAAAGAAGTCATATAACCATTTCAATAACTCCGAAGCTGTTCAGTTAAGCTTAAAAAACTGCATAGTGTCCCTCTAATCTTCAGAAGAGAAGTGAATTGCTGACGCTCCATGTTCAGTGTGATTGGCTGTTTGCCGCATGTCACACTTTCAGGTGCTCACACTTCAGAGTTAATCACAACCTCTGGATTAAACCTGATTTGACAGAGAACGTTTATACCAAGCTTTGTGAGACCGCTAAACCTGATCTAATTCTAAACCAGTTTGGATTTATCTGGATTTGTCAACTCAAAACCTACTTGTTTTTTCAGCTAGCTTCATGCAACAGGCCACTGGGCTGCTTATATTTAATCAAAAATACAGTAAAAACACTAATATTGTGAAATATTATACAGTTCAAGATCATCTCAAAACTTTAACATATTTTAAAATGTATTATTAGTCAAAGCTGATTTATCAGCATCAGTACTCCAGTCTTTCAATGTCACATGATCCTTCAGAAATCATTCTAATGTGCTGATTTGGTTCTCAAGATATATTTCTTATTATTATACTTATATCGAAACTATACTATATATTGAAAACTTTGTACTGCTTAATATTTTTATGGAAATTATTAAAAATAACTTAAAGTAGACAATTCAAAAGAACAGCACTTAGCACTAATATTAAATTCAATTGCGATCTTAAAATTATAAGTGTATTTAATGTCACTTCTGATTAATTTATTGCATCCTTGCTGAAGTATTAATTTCTTTAAAAAAAAAAGTAAATTATAGTGTAGAACAGGGAAGAATTTGATCCCATCTTCTTTCCCTAATAAATCATTAACTAGAATCCTTATAAAAGGAGTATTGGCTTGGGAAGAGCATTTATTCTTGATCACTACCCTCTTGTGCTCTTTAAAATATGCATAATCTTTTACCGAAACTTGGTCCTTTTCCCACCTCCACCCACAGTGTTTAAGGGTTATTCAGTGTTAAGCTTCACAATAAAGCTCAAGTGCAGACAGACAGGAGATGATCTTGCATGAGGCAGGAATGAGGATGTATAAGTTGTCCTAGCAGGGATGGAAAAAAAAGGCTGATGCGACGAGAAGTCTATTGTTTAGCGGTTTCTTTTCTCTAATTGCGGACTTTACAGGGATTTTGGCAGAATTCCATGGGAAATAATATTGCATAACATTTAACCACTTTGTATCTGCACGCCAAAGAAAGACTGAAAGAACATTTGTAGTAGATAGAAAGAACAGTATGGCATAAATTAGATGTGCTCTATAACTGACACTTTTATAGACTTCTCATCTCACTTTAGTATGTATTTGTATTTACATGCATTTGGTATCTTGCCAGTTGTTTTCTAATAGTGATGCTCTGGTAGTGACGCCAGTTTTATTCACACCAGTTTGTAGAGAATATGTTATTGCTCTCAGATATTGAAGAAATGGAAGTTTGAGGTGGGGTTTTTCTAAAAATGTTTTTTAAGTCTCTTATGATTGCCAAGGCTGTATTTATTTGATCAAAAGTACAGTAAAAACTGTAATATTGTGAAAAACCATTTTGTTAAAAGTTAATACTATTTTAAGTTTAATTTCAAAATCTAATTTATTTTTGTGATCATAAAAGCTGAATTTTCAGCATCATTACTCCAGTCTTCAGTCACAGGATCCCTCAGAAAGCATTCTAATATGCTGATTATTATTATTATCAGTGTTGAAAATAGCTGCGCAATGTTTTTGTGGAAACCGTAATACATGTTTTTAAGACTCTTTGAAAAACAGAGTTTAAAAGAACAGCATTTATTTGAATTAGAAATCTTTAGTAGCATTATTTTAGTCTTTACTGTCATTTTTGATCCATTTAATGCATAATCCATCCTTGCTAAATAAAAGTATTAATTGCTATCACCCCAAAAAGTACTCTTTTTGAACGGTAGTGTACATGTGTGTTTAGATTGTGCCTTGCATTGCTTAGCCTGCAGTTGCCCTGTCCTGGAAAGGAGGTTCTGCCTTTTGGTTAAATGACCCAGTCTCCTTTTTGGTTGATATATCATATTTTAATTAACCTAGAAGGCTTTTGAATCATTTGAAAGGTTGTCTTTCCCCATTCGCTGTATGCCTATAATGCACATAGAAAATAACTGCCTGGGGATGTTTCCAAGCTGGCCGTAAAGTGAAATGACTTGCATAAGAGGACTGTGTGCCATTTGACTTCATAATTGATTGACAGCTCTTCAACCACCTTTCCCTGGGGCAGACAGTGGTGATCTTGTGCTTACATGCTTTCACTAATTTTTCAGTGTCTGTTAACAAACTGGTTTATTTCAAAATAAGAACAATTGATCAAATCTTGTCTCCATCAAAGAATAGATCCAAAATGAACACAATTTGCCCATTCGGTTGGCAAAATTACATGTAGCCAAAACAGAAGCAGTCCCTCTCAATATCTTTGCACCAAAAAAAGCCTAATGAGCTGGTCAGGGTGACCCTTGTTCAACATCTGGTGTTGTAATTGGATGCCCAGAACTGACCCCTCCATCCTTTGATTAAAATGGGCCTTGATTTTACGGGCCAAGCTAACGGAATCCAGACCCCCAGCACTACGGCTCCCATCGTCGTGGGAATGGCAGGTTCCCTTAACGACATGTGGATTGGCCGCTATCGAGGGGGTCAGGGTGGGTAATAATAACCCAGCAAGCCCCAAACTACATTTTTGTCCAATTAGAGTGCAGCGCACTTCAAAAGGCCATACCTTCAGCACAGCAAGATGCACATGAGAGAGTAAGAATGGGATAGACAGGAGGGGGAAAAAAAGAAAGAAAACCAGAGAAGCCGCTTTTTTGAGTGTTAAGGACTTAGGAGGAGGGTCTATAGGGTCTTTATAATGGAGCCATGGCCTGAGTATGTGTGAGGCTGGGTTATTGTCAGAGCTCATATAGAGACTAATGGGGTTTTGAGGGTTGGAATTTGTAGTTGGTAATAACTGAGTTCAGGAGAGGTCTGTCTGTAGAAGTGAATGGGACAATGGGGAGTAGAATATGTTTTGTTTAAACACAAAGAATATGTTCCACAACTTCCATGATTTGTCATATCTGTTTTGTAGATTTTGAAGCCAAGTTGCCTGCATTGGTCAACGTTATGAATGGAAGAATTGGCTCCCTTTTAATTCATGAGTGTGAAATTAGAATTTAATTGGCCACACCCCACAGGAAGATTAACTGTAAAGACAGGAAGATAAATTTACTTGATTGCGATTTAAAGAAATCTATCCATCCGTCCATCAGCATTACACTTTGGGTTTAAGGGGTTTAAATTCACAAATTTATTCTGAAGTTGATTGGCTTTTTTTTCTTTTTTTTTACTTCAGTTCTGAATAGTGCACAATCCTGTAGTTATGCAAGTTTTTATTTATTTATTATTATTATTGTTTTAAAAAAAAATTGTATACATGTTGGCTGATTAATTTAGGTTCAGGGTTTTACATCAAAATCACGTCCGCCGTACACTTTAATCATCAGCTTTTCCAGTAATATGCTGTCACACTCTCATTCACTCACCTGGAATCATCAGTGTTTCTTCTGGAAATGAAGGCAATCCTTGCCCCCTCACTCCTGCAGCCACTTCGGCAGATTACTAAAGGATTTCAGTCTGTTTACTATGCAGAGGATCATCCCATTAGTGCTTAATCTGAAGTTTTAAAGTGTGAGCCACATATGAGCCACAACTATATGCTTATTTGACCAACAAATGTCTGTATTTTCAATTGCAGATGTGTTTAAGTCCAGGAACCACTGTCTGTGGTGATGCTGGGTTAACTGTGCTCTTGCAAAGCTCAGAGTTAATCTAGCGTTGAGGTATAGTTATCACAGATCTGGGGTCAGTTTGGGGTGCTCTGCTATATGCATTGAGGATTTAAGATGACTGGAGTTCATCTTCTGAAGTGTGCATGTTGGTAATACGCCCTCAAGCTTAACTGTGCCCTGTAGGTCACACACACACACATACTGCAGATGCGCTCTGGGCCATCCATGCTTCAGCGTATCAGCCCCCTGGTGTTCTCACTGACCCAATGACAGCACACATAGTCTTTTTCTTAATCCTCTGATAGGTCACCTATAGCCCCCCCAACCCCCCCGTGTGTTTTGACACCAGTCCATCCATCCGTCTGTCCGTCTCTTCATCCATCCATTATAATTTCCGTAACTACCGTTGTGACCCTGCCTTGTACCTTGATTACGCATTGCTTGATTAAACATGGATTTGGATTTAAATCCACCTCTACCCGGTAGGGCTGTCATTCTAGATCTGCGACAGCTGAACAGAGTGCTTATGAAGCGCCAGTTCAGAATGCTGACAACCAGGAAAATCCTCGCGCAAGTGCGCCAGGGAGACTAGTTTATGTCAATAGATCTGAAAGACGCCTATTTCCAAATACAAATAGCGTCACGTCACAGGCGATTCTTGAGATTCGCCTTCGAGGGCCAGGCATATCAATACACAGAACGGTAGGTTCGGCCTATCCCTAGCACCCCGTACATTTACGAAGTGCATGGACGCGGCCCTCGCACCCCTGAGACTTCAGGGCATGCGAGTTTTGAACTACTTGGACGATTGGCTGATTCTAGCTTCAGGGATGCGCTGGCCCACGTATGGCCCCGCTGCCCCCTCTATGCTTTTCCCCCCGTCTTGCTCCAGCCTCAAGTGCTGGAACGAATCAGGGAATTGGTTCCCAGTCCTAATGCGGCGGACCAGCACTGCCCCGTGGCCGATACCGGTGAGGAGAGACCTCCTCTCTCAGGCAAAGGGCTCGATTTGGCATCCTCGCCCGGAATTATGGTCCCTACATGCATGGGCCATCAAAGGGTACCCGCTAACCTCCCAGAGGGAGTGTTAAATACAATCACGCAGGCTAGAGCCCCGTCTACTAGACGGCTCTATTCCTCAAAGTGGTCAGTGTTCTCTGCCTGGTGTCAAGCTCAGGGCTTTTCACCCGCAGACTGCGGGGTTACGGAAGTGCTCTCCTTCCTTCAGGAGCTGCTGGATAAGGGCAGAACCCCATCCACGCTCAAAGTATACATGGCGGCCATAGCGGCATTTGCAAAACCGACGTCTGGCCAGTCACTGGGGAAAACGACCTGGTCGTGCGATTCCTCAGGGGAGCTCGGAGGCTGAATCCTCCCAGACCCCCTCAGTCCCTGTGTGGGACCTTTCTATGGTTTTGGAAGCCATGAAAGATGCCCCATTCGAGCCAATCCATTTGTCAGACATGAAACATCTGTCTCTCAAAACGGTATTCCTTATGGCTCTCGCTTCAGTGAAGCGCGTAGGGGACTTGCAAGCGCTTTCGGTAAGCGCCTCATGCATGGAGTTTGGGCCTAATGACTCAAAAGTCATACTCAAACCAAGGCACAGGTACGTGCCCAAATCCCTCATCACACCGTTCAAGGCCCAGGTTATTTCCCTGTGCACTCTCTCGGTTCATAACGAGGAGGAGGATGCGAGTCTCCTTTTGCCCTGTCAGGGCACTGAGAGCTTATGTGTCCCGCTCGTCTGCCTTCAGACAGACCGAGCAGCTCTTCGTTTTGTTTGGCGGACGATCCAAGGGACTGGCCGCATCAAAACAGAGCCTATCCAGATGGATAGTCGACGCCATAGCACTGGCTTACACTTCTAAGGGCCTGCAGTGTCCTTTGGGTGTCAGAGCGCACTCCACGAGAGGCGTGGCCTCGTCGTGGGCGTGGTATAGGGGGGTTACCTTGCAAGATATCTGTACGGCCGCGGGCTGGGCCTCGCCGTCTACATTTATAAGGTTTTATAACCTAGAGGTTCCCGCCTTACAAGCCAAGCTTCTGTCGGTATAGAATTCAGTACTATCTGCCCCGCTGTGCCGGCCCAGATGCTGAGTTTTGCTTGTGCATCGCTCACTGGGCGATAACACGGCTCCATGGGAGTTGAATAACCTGTACTATTACCCAGTTCAGGCTGAACACGTTCACCCTGTCTGTGTGAAACACTAGTAACATAACTAGCTCCTATAGGATGCAATTTCATGGGGAATGATGCTTGCAGCCTCTCTTCTCCGACTCTCTGTGAGTCTATGGTGATTATGCACTACATGAGCCCCGGGCTACTGCCCTTGGGACTTTGGTGTCGGATCCCAGTACGTACGGCGTTTTGCATTGTGTTCCCCATAGCGTAAGATATTACACAGTACGAGAGATACTCTCGTAAGAGAACGTACTCGGTTACTAACGTAACCTCGGTTCTCTCTAGAGAGGGAACGAGTACTGCGTATCTTGCCGTGCATACAACAGCGCTGGTTCGCTTCGGCGATGAAAACCAGTGTACCAGCCTTGTCGAGCTATATTTATAGGGCGAGACCACGCCCTTTCTGGCGGGACGTGACGAAATGGGCGCGAAATGCCCCCATTGGATATGTGTCACGCAGCGCCTCTCTCGATAGGCTGCTGCTGTTGCCGCAGGGCAGCCAATAGGCGCGCAAGCTGTCCTGCCTATGTCTGCATGCTGCTGCACAGCGTTTTACATTAATTCAAAATTAAGGATACTTTTTGGCTTCAATACCTCGTGGAAAAGAGGTTTTCCCCATAGCGTAAGATATTACGCAGTACTCGTTCCCTCTCTAGAGAGAACTGAGGTTACGTTAGTAACCGAGTACGTTTCACTCTCTCGCTCAGACGACGTTCTCCTCAGAGTAGCTGCGCGGCCCGGGCTGCGTCTTCTTTGATGGGTGTCAGCGGGTGCAATACAGCTGAGATGTCAACCAGGTACTCGAGCTGGAGTATTTACGTGTCATGTTATCATAACAGTCCTATTCATTTTAAACATCGTGGTTATCGCCAATACCGGTATATCGCCACACTCTAAATTAACACGATGTCGATATTTCATGCTTTGAATATCACGATTATCGTCAACACCGGTATATTGCGACACCCCTACTACCCGGGTTGTGCGCCATTTAGAATTGAGTTGAGAATGCTTTTTAAATTCCTGAATGTGAATTGAGATAGCAAACAAGTTGCAGAATTTCAATAGGAATTTTAATTGCAAGAGGAATAAATTCAAAGAAATTCATATGACTGCATTAATTTTTTACTAGAAAAGGAAGGGTTGTCAATACAAACTTGGCTTGACTAAACCTTGTCTGAAAATGTAAAGAAGTATAATATATTTTTTATTTAATTTATTTATACTTCTTATATTTAACAAATTTATGGATCATTTTGTAAACTCACACTCGATCGGCCCAAAGTCCGGCATCCGACCAGCACGGAAGGTCTTTACGTCTTTTCTCGTGGCAAAGCATTTTGATTAAATGCAATACATTTTCTCATATGTATTTTCTCGTTATTCCATCTGACTCCATAAATGAAAAGGTTTTAATGATATCCGTGCATCATTAAATGTGAGCGAATGTTTGACTATTCCTTTTAACTCTAATGAAAATAATGTCAAAGTCAGTTAGAATAATCAAATGTAACAATTTATTATGTCAGGTAAATGTATCATGCGAATTTCATAATCAATGCAAAGATAATCAATACAAAACATCAAATGCTCTGGAATAAAGAGAAGAGATACGAACCCGACATTTAAGAAATACATGAAGCTGAGATATTTGGCCGCTCTCTGAAGCGGGCTGATCTGAAGTATAGAAGGCCCTGAACCCTTTGCTGCATTTCTTTATATAGACAGAAACTTCTTTCACATGGAAACATGTGCTAACAATGGATATCTGCATTCAGAGGTTACACCTTTTGGGGGTAGGAGACCATTTGTCTAGAGACCACATTCCTTTGTGTGTCAGTTATCTCTAAACTCTGAAAAACCTTATTACCTTTTGCTTTACTTATTTGGAAATGAGACATTTGTACCAGTCGCACTGAGACATTTCAAATGATACCAAACATGTATAAAACTCGATGATAATCATTCACATTAAACCATTTGGATTCTTGGGTGAGTTTTTGGTGATCTTCGCATGGGGGAGAAGGAGTGGGGGATGAGGGAAATAAATGTAGGTTAGGTGAGACTTTTGTCTCAAATGGTGAGTTCAAATGGTAATTTCCAGAGTGGTCGTTCCTCAACCAGTTCTTCCAGTTTTTCAAGTCTTACAATTTCAACTTACCGGTAGTTGATTTCAGCTCAGAGTAGAAAAGGAGCAGATTCTTCAATTCAGAATTTTTCTTGTATGATAAAAAAATCAATCAATCCGGAATTATTATTATTTTTTTTTAATTTGTGAAATGGTTTTAAAAATGTAAAATTAGTTTGTGGCACAATTCAAATTCTAATAAAATAAGTGCAAGTAATTAACATGTGAACCACTCAAATTAGTCGTCCAGGCTAAGGGTGAGAAAATCTGTGTTTTTGTTCTTTACATAGGCTTAGATAGTAGTTCAAGTAACCGTACAGTTCACGATGAAAAGGCATAAATGACTAAACTAGCCTTACCACATTCCACTAATGTTAGAAGTGTTGAAACACACACTAAATGCATGTGTTCATCGATAAAATCACATATTTGTTGCTCCCACACAAACCTGCATGTATAAGAGGAGTCTGAAATCGACAGTCCACACTAGTTCATTATGGGAGTAATTATCAGGTAATTTTCCCTCCAAATTTTCAGCAAATAGCTGAGGTTTCAAAGGATGAGCCAACCATAATGCCACTCTATGCGTTGCCATAGAGACGGATCATTTTTAGAGCTTGACCTGTGATCCTCACCTTTCACCCCCACTCAACCAGACCCCATAATACCTTCCTGTCTCCATTAGGGCAGTGCTGGGGTCACAGGCGTTAGAGGTCAAAGAGGAAAGTTCATCCTGCCACTCAGGTCACATCACTAAATAGGTGCATTGTGATATTTTTAAGTCAACTTTTGAAATGGGGAAAAGAGGATAGAGCATGTTTTGGGTGTGAGAAAGTGTGAGTTTGTATAAACAGTAAAATTTAGGGCATTTGACAATAGTTACAATTAATTGACCATCCAAACCACTGCAATTGAAGATTTAAAGCTTCCCTTCACAGATGACTGAGAAGAGAAGAGTGTGTTGAGGTTTAGTGAGACTGAGGTTCAGACCTTTACAGGGCCTGTGAAATAGGGCTGAGGGGCCAACAGCATTTATGTGTGAATTCTCATTAGTCATTTACCTTGTCAGTGCAATGGAGGCAGCCTGACAGACAGGAGATTAGACTAGTGTGAATATACCTACATCCGTACAGGTGAACTCTATATAGTACCTGCATTAACACATTCTTTAACAGCATTCTATGAAAGACACACACACACACACACACACACACACACACACACACACACACACACACACACACACACACACACACACACACACACACACACACACACACACACACACACACACACACACACGCACACACACACACACACAAACACACTTAGCTGTTTATATGGGGACATACCATTGACTTCAATTGTTTTGTTTTTTTCTCCATATTATGGAAGTCAATGCGGCCTATCAACTGTTTGGTTAAAGACATTCTTCAAAATATCTTCTTTTGTGTTCAGCAGAAGAAAGAAATTCATACAGGTTTGGAATAACTTGAGGGTGAGTAAATGCTGACTTTTCATTTTTGGGTGAACTATCTCTTTAATCACCTCAGTCTGCTGGACTTGTTGATCAACAGTCAATACCACCAACATTTTCTCCCACCTCCGTCCCACCTGGGCTTTTAATTAAAAAGTGTGCTCATTCGGATGAAAACTTTTATTGGAATTATTGGATGTTTACGTCAAATATCTTTAGAAAGCAGTATTTTTTCCTATTTTACCCAAAATAGGGCGATGTGAGCATTAAGGAACGCTAAACTCTCACATGTAATTTATGTTTCCTTCATACTCATAGTTGGAGGGTGCCCTTGCGCAGAAAATCCACAAGTGAGACTCATAGGAGTAATAAAACTTATCACGTTCCAGGAAATGCCTAATATGGACAAAGACATCCAGCTATCACTGTAGCTGGATAAAATGCAGATCGAGACATTTTGACTGATTAAACATGAAGAGAATTAACACACCATTGCAACAGTCTATGGTTTATCTGTGTTCTTCAAGCCATCTCGGGTATTTTCATAAGGATAATGTATTTATAATGCAATGCCAATCAATAACCTTTATCACTGTATAGAATACTATAAAATAATATAATTTCTGCCTCATTCTGTGATAAGAAGCCAAATCAGTTCACAAAAGGAATTTATTTCGAACTGGCTGCCATGAAGTGTAATTGTTTCTTATGCAATGTAGTGATTCTTAAAAAAAATTAAAAAATAATCATAAACAAAGCAAAGATGAATTTGACAGATTTTTTTATATTTGTATTTATATTTGTATTTAGAGTTGTTTTTAGATTTATAGTAATGAGGACATCCCCAGATGTCCAGATTTTACTTTGAAAGTTGACTTTTCAGGTTTGATTCAATGTATGTGTGTAAGGGCCGACCTTATATTGCATATAAATAAAAAACAAATTAATACAACTATTTCTAAAAAATCTTCAAGAAACACACAGCAAATCATATTTCCAGTTTGCCCTAAAAAATTACATCATGATGGAACAGCTCTAACTAGCAATAAAACTAAAGCTCTTCTCTTTTCATCAGCTAAAAGCTAAACTGTTTACAATGCAAGTGCACACTGTCAACAAAGTCATGTTGAGCTTTGTCGCCAACATAGAAAACATTCATATCTCCATTTCCATCCCTTTCATTGTGTGATGTTTACCTAGCACAGGTTTATTAAAATCCCCAAATTCAAATATTGGTCATGAAAATGTCAGAATTGGGTTGTCACTCTGGTGGAACTGTGTGTAAATGTAATTTAAAACAGGACCGTATTCTGCCGCTGTGCAGATGTAACCAGTGTGGAATAAGCTTTTTGTGAACTTTCATGGATTTGTTGCTCTTCAGACAGAATGGGGGCTGACTGTATTTCATTATCTCACACACAGCTACAGGGTATGTATGGTTCTTACTCCATATAAAGGTAATATTTATCTTACTGTGGCCTTAACAGTCTCCTAACCACCCACAGACTGTATCCACATCCATGCAATGAGGGCACTTAAGGACTGGCTGTGTGTGTGTGTTATACCCCTATATCTGCTATACACTAACTCATTTTATCTTAGACCTCAGTGTGTATTTCCCCACCATCTGTAATACTGTGTTTCATCCTGGTTCTGTCCCTCGCCGAAACACTTCAGAGATAAAAGCTCTTGCTCTTTCTGTGTATTATAAAAATGATTATTTAAAACTTGCCCTCAGTGCTGTCTACCTCCATAAAGATTCCTGTGTGATGACATGGCAGAACAGACTTGTAATACAGCCATCAGAGAGGGTGATTGATTGACCTGCGCTCACCCCAAACCAAACTCTCACATGCTGGATCTGTAGTGACTTGCCAGGGCTGAAAGAGGTATTAGGGTGTGTGTGAGAACCAGAGAAGAGCGATAAACAGAGTAGGAGGAAAGAGACTTTGAAGAGAGCGAAAAAATACCTGCAGCCAGGTGTAAAGTGGAACCTCTGTCTCTTTTTGTCTCTCTTTTTACTCATTTCTCATTTGGAGCTGGTCTCAGGATTGTGCAGTCTTCCTGAACACAGCCATACACCCACCCCCTCTCTCCTGGGCTCTACTGCCTGGTGTGATTTATGTGTTCTGCATACAATAGCAGCGAGGCTAGAAATGGAGACAGAGCAAATTTAATTTACTGTTAGACCAGTTCACTGTGACAGTTTGCCCAAAACACTATAGGTGGAAAATCCTCTATCCTTCACCTAGTTATCCTAGGACAGATCTGTCAAGGAAGGAAGGAAGGAAGGGAGGAAGGGAGGAAGGGAGGGAGGGAGGGAGGGAGGGAGGAAGGAAGGAAGGGAGGGAGGGAGGGAGGGAGGAAGGAAGGAAGGGAGGGAGGGAGGGAGGGAGGGAGGAAGGAAGGAAGGAAGGAAGGAAGGAAGGAAGGAAGGAAGGAAGGTAGGGAGGGAGGGAGGAAGGGAGGAAGGGAGGGAGGGAGGGAGGTAGGGAGGAAGGAAGGGAGGAAGGGAGGTAGGGAGGAAGGGAGGTAGGGAGGGAGGGAGGAAGGGAGGTAGGGAGGGAGGGAGGAAGGAAGGGAGGAAGGTAGGGAGGGAGGGAGGAAGGAAGGGAGGAAGGTAGGGAGGGAGGGAGGGAGGTAGGAAGGAAGGAAGGGAGGAAGGGAGGGAGGGAGGGAGGGAGGGAGGGAGGGAGGAAGGAAGGAAGGTAGGGAGGTAGGGAGGTAGGGAGGGAGGGAGGGAGGGAGGGAGGTTTTGTCTCTTGTTCCTTGTTCTTGTCTGTCATGTGATTCCCTGATTGTCATGTGATCCTGCCATGTGTCTTGTCATTTGTTAATTGTCTGATCATTGTTCACAGGTGTTCCTTGTCTTGTAATTAGTATGTGTATTTAAGCCCTCATGTTTGCCCTGTGTCTTTGTCTGGTATCGAATGTTTGTTACAGGTTCTTGTTTTGAGTTTTGAATTCCATTCCTTGTCATGTTTTTGTTTTATGTTTAATCTTGTCCTGTTCATTAAAGCTGCATTTGGGTTCACTTCAACTTGCCTCCAGGATTTAATCGTAACATCAGGTTTCTCGACAAGAAAGACATCCGCACAGGATACACCTGTGCATTCTCGCTCATAGCTCCTCTGGAAGCTTCCTCACTCCTCGTTCCCCTCCTCCTCGCGGTGCCATTAGAGAATTGAGATGTCCTTCAAGATTGCTAACATTGATCGGTTTCCGGGTCACAGGCTGGAGGAGCGAGGAAACAAGGAAGCATCATTTTGAGTATTGAGAAGCAGAGAGCATGGAAAAGGGAAGGACAGACAGATAAAAAGAAAAAAGGAAGAAATGAAGACAGACAGAGGATTGAAGAGAGGAAGTTAAACAAACCGGTAGAAAGGAAGGAAGATAGACAGAGAGGAAGGAAGTTAAACAAAGGAATGAAGAAAGGAAGGCAAAAAAGAAAGTAAGTCACCTGGAAGTTAGACAGGTAGTTAGTTATACAAGTAGTATGCAGGACGGAAAATAGACAGAGGAAGTTAGAGACAGGTAGAATACATAGAAGCAGATTGAGAGGAAGGTGAACAGACAAACAGTAAGGAGGAAAATAAGGAAGGACGTTAGAGAGGAAGGAATAAAGACAGACAAACAGAATGGAAGAAGGTATGAAGACAGACAGAGAGGACTGAAGAAAGGGTTGTTAAACAAAATGGTAGAAAGGAAGGAAGTTAAACAGGAAGGAAGGCAAACAGGAAGAAGTCAGAAAAAAGAAAGGAAGCTGGAAGTCAGACGGGAAGGAAGTTATACAGGTAGTATACAGGAAAGAAAATGGACTGAGAGGAAGTAAGTTAGACAGGTTGAATACAGAGAGGCAGACAGACAAAAAGAGGAAGGAAAACAGAAAGGAAGGAAATTAGAGAGGAAAGAAGAAAGACAGACAAACAGAATGGAAGAAGGAATGTAGACAAACTTACAGAGAGGAAGGAAGTTAGACATAGAAAGGAAATGAGATGGAAATGAAAGAAGAAAGTCAGTCAAACAAACAGACAACATGGAATATAGACTGACAGAGACAAAGGAAAAAAATGAATGGTAGACGGACACCAAGATATCAAAGAAACAGAAGAAGGAACGCAGAGAAACAGACAGGAAAGAAGAAAAATGTATTTTCTGGCATATTTTAAAGTATTTCAATTGCACAGGATTTTCTGTTTGGTTTTTAGTCTGGTTTGTTGAGCATTTGTCAGTGTGCAAGTGTGCATATGTGTTTATGAGAATCTATATTTGTGTGATTGATGATCTCGAGAGCTGCTTCTCCTGCTTGTAAATAGTTACTGATTGAATGAAAACCAGAAAAGAGCTAAACTCAACACATTCTTCAAATACAGGCCTGTCATAAAGCCAGACTCTGTTTCGACACTGATCTCTGTGTAAGGCCGCACGCAGTGACCCTGTGTTCACAAATTCACAATTAAAGAATTGGCTCCCTTTCGGTTCATAAAAGTGCATTTGAATTAAACTGGCCTCCGCACACAGTGAGTTGAATTGAAATTTGAATGGCGAAAGAGACATTGCAAAAAATGTAATAGTCACACAACAAATCCTGTTGTTAGTCGAATTAGTTTAACATGACCAACTATTCAAAAATGAGCAAAAACATATAACTTCTCACAGTTTCCATTAAAGCTCATTTATGTTTCTGGCTCTGAATTGAAGACCTTAGGTTACCTTAGAGCATTCTGTAAAAAGATGTTTTCTTCTATCATGGTCAATAATATGTAAGTTTATTTAATATATAAAATATATTGCTGTACTTTCAGAGCTCCAGCTGCCTGTACTTGAAACAACATCTCTGCCATCTCTGTTTTGTAGAGCATGATTTGCTCACAATAGAAGGAGTCAATACACAAAGAGCTCAGTGAATGAATGAGTGCTGAGAGCACTGAATCACAAATCAGATTTCCTCTGTGGATATTGAGTAATAGTGCTGGCCATGTGCAGTTCTGTGACTGAGTCAGGCGAAAGCTTTGTTCACACTGGAAGCCCAAATCTAATTTCTGGTCCAGATTCAATTCTAATCTAATCATTTATAGTTTGAACAGCAGAAAAACACATAGAATTTGATTCTTACAGAGCTTGCAGGGCAATTCTATATTGATTCCACCAATTAATTTAGCTTACCGGTAAATCATTTAATGTTCAACTTTAGCCTTAGATGTGCCTATTTTCTGTCTTTATATACTTGCATAAATTACACTGCCCTTCAAATGTTCGGTCTTTATTGGTAATGGGATTTGTAATGTTTTTGAGTCTCTTATGTTCACCAAGGTTGCATTTGGTGATCAGTTGTAACAACTGGATTTTTAAATCTGAATCATCTGCAGTTTGATCATAAATGCCTAAATGAGCGGACGGACCTAGAAACAAAGTGAGCGAGTTACAGTGACACTTAAAATAACTACTTTTCACAGCCAACCACAGCATGCAACACTTGTGAAAATAACCCACTGCATAAAATCACACTCATTTGCAAGTATCACTGATTATGTAAGCAAAAATCAGTAATTACTCCACTTATCTAAATGCTTGTTCTCTGCTTGGCTCCTAGTTGTTTCCAAAAAATGAATGTGAGCTCTTTCATTGTATTTGTGTATTATTCAATTGAGTCCGATGTATTGACATGCTGACTGCTGGCCTCTTTGGCTGCCTGTACATGTTGAATGGGTCTGCTTGACACTGTATGCATTTATAATGGAGCTCTAGATGTGTGGACAAAGGCACTCTCTCTGTCTCCATTGCAAATTACAACATTACAGTAATAATGATAGCGGCTGTAAGCGTGGAAACACAATGGGGGAGAGAGCAGTTATAGGTTCTTGATTAGATTTAAATGGCCAGACCTCCATTTAAGATGGTGGAGGGAATTCACTAAAGTAAAAATTGCACCCGCTGATAGTGCTGTTTATTAGTATGCGCTGCCATTGTTGTTTTAGCACCCAGTTCACTAATGAACCGACTCGTTAAAATGCCAAAAGTGCACTACCGTTTGGAGTCAGTAAAAGTGAAAGAAATTAATACTTTAGTTCATCAAGGATGCATTAAATTGATCAGAAGTAACACTAAAGACTTTTATATTGTCACAAAAGATTTCTATTTCAAATAAATGCTGTTTAGAACTTTCTATTTGGCCTTTCATCAAAGAAAACAAAAAACTATCATCCCTGTTCCCACAAAAATATTAAGCAGCACAACTGGAGTAATGGCTCCTGAAAATTCAGCTTTGCCAGCACAGGAATAAATTACATTTTAAAATGTATTAAAATGGAAAACGGTTGAATTTAAATTGCAATAATATTTCACAATATCACTGTTTTTGCTGTATTGATCAAATAAGTGCAGCCTTGGTGAGCATAAGAGACCTCTTTAAAAAAATAAATAAATTAACTTTTGCATCTGGCTATATATATGCCTGATTATATTGCTCTTTTTTAACATTTGATCATTTATTTGAGGATTTACTGCCTCCATGATGGATTAAAAATGTACATGAAGCTGCCACCCAATGCTTTCCAGAAGGTAATCATTTTGTGAATATGTAATTACATTTTTTTTGCACTGAAAAGAATGACAGTGCATTCAGCACCTGGTTAAACTAGATTGCATTTTTAAACACGGAAAACACAAAAATGCTGCAGTTATTCATTGTTTTGAATAACTGTTTCGGATCAATGACTGTGAGTTTCTGTTTGTGTGTGTAAGTGACATTCAGTGTGGGTCACTAGGGAAAGGAGATGTATGGAAAATGTCCCGACACAGTGTTTTTTTTCTTTTTTTTTTTCACTCCGCTCTGCAGTGAGCGAGAGAGTATGAGCTGACTATGGCAAAAGGGCAGAAACACACATGCAGGCTCAATTCTGCTGACACTTCGGCTTATGGGATGTTAGTTGCTCTGACAAAAAACCTGTCCTGAGTAAACTACATCTCTAGACACACACATATACATGCACTGAATGACCTCTAAATGCTTGCTAGAAGGATAGATCTATAAATCTCAGTTCACACTTTCTTTCCACATTTTATTCTTTAATCGCAGCTTTGGAATGATGTTGAGAGAGAGTCTGTTGCAGCGTTGCTCCCTCACCCAGCTGCATTTAAGCTTCCTTGATTAAAGGCCTCCAATTTTCCATTTAAAATATTTCAGGATCTTGTAAATTTACGTGATGGAAAAGCAAGCCAGCTTTAGGGCACTTCAGTGTGTCGTGTGCGTGTTGGTACGAGTGTGTGTGTGTGTGGCGTCTCTCTCAGACCAGAGGTAAGGGAACTCTCTTTAACTGTAGTTTTATAAAGTAATAATATATATATATATATATATATATATATATATATATATATATATATATATAAATCCGTAATAATCAAAAAAGCATAATAGAGGCACTTTAATCAACAAAAAGGGTCCAAATGCTTTTTATGTAAAAAATAATTTCATACATACCAAATTTGTTTTTTTTTGCACAAGTTTGCTTGTGCCATTTAAAGCAATGGCATTCAGCCATTTTTATTGTCTAAATACTTTTTGATGCCACTTTTACATTTTTTTATCTGTATTATTTCTCATCTAGGCAGAAAGGTTTCAGAATTGTTCTCAGCTTGTTGGGCTGATATAAAAGTTTTTTCCTGCCCCCTTAGTGTTTTTGGTCGTTGTTTATGACTGATGATTCAAATGAAGTGGTGAAAAGTCACTGCTTGTTTTGCATGCTTTAGGGCCTCTAAAGCAGGGGTCACTGGGGTCAGTCTCAATGTCAGCATGTCAGAAGGGTGTGTCGTTCAAATACTTCCCCTCCTTGAGAGAAAGAGCCCATAATCTTGTGTGCGATTAGCCTCTCCTCTATTTAGACCTACACACGCACACATAAGCTAACCTGTATGTTTTGACAGATACGTCCTGATATCGATCAAGGAGCATGTCTGACCCGTAGCTCTTTGCTATTCACAGAGGAAGTACAGCCTAATCTCTTTCTGCCTTGAGCAAAAGTTGCTCTGAACCACACACAAACAAACACATTTCTATAGTGTCTCCTCCAGACAGCATTCATTTTGAATGAACAGAGACAGACTTTAGGCCTGGCTGCCAGTTCGTATTGTTCATGGCCAACTGTCGTGTGGCATCTGGTAAGAGAGGATCTGGCACAGCGATGAACCACCATCATCGCTGATCAAATGAACTGAACAGAATCAGCCCATCTGCAGTCCCTGTCTCTGATAAAACTCAATAATGAAATCAATTATCGGGACTCTATGTGGGATTCAGTTTAGTTATGGAGACAGTGACATGTAGAGAGAAACAAATGGAGAGACTGAGAGAAAGCTGGATGCTGTCACATCACAGTTGACATCACAGTCTGATATCTCTCTCTCTCACTCTCTCTCACTCTCTCTCTCACACACACACAAACACAAATTCATAGACTCTGATTCAACACTCTCAGATTCAAGTATACTTATGAATGGGAAATGTATATGTATTTGTGAATTTCATTCAGAAACATTACATTTCTTTCTATTTTTATAAATTGAAAGTTTGTTTTCCTCTAGCAAACTTGTGCAGCTTATCCAGATTTCCCCACAAAAAGTTAAAATATTATGGCCATGATCAGAGGATCAATAGTCCATGGTATTCTTTAAAAAATGCTGGGTTGTTTACCCAACCGTTGGGTTTAAAAATGTAATAAAAAAATTAAACCAACAGTTGGGTTTGTCCATATTTGACCCAAACACGGGTTGAAACAACCCTTAATCTTTTAGAGAGATTGATGCATGTTTTCACATATGGTACAGCTTGAAGAAGTTTGATTAAATCATACCTTTAAATGAAGAATTGCCCATATATATAATAAAATAACCTGAGAACTTTTATTTTTGTGTTTAATTTAGTCATGATGGCTGTCACACACATTGGCTGATTGATCACAATGACAGTTACAGACTGATCTCTCTTACTCAAAGACTGATTATTTTATTCCTCATCCACTCCTCTTTGTTTTTACATTAAATTCCAAATTAAGTTACTGTTCTCATTTATTCTTTCATGTGAATCCTTCACCTTTCTCTAGAAGGGTTTACAAAGTGTGTATGTGTGTGGTGGGAGGTTCACTGCGTTGTTCTCTGGCAGGAGGTTTTGAGGACTCCTGTGGTCTGAAAGAAAGAAGCTTATGCCCCTCTGATCTGTCAGGCAGAAAGACAGACACGGGGAAAGATAGAGAAATGGTATGGGAGAAAGAGAGGAAGATAAAAAGACAGAGCGAGGGGCAGACTCAGACGAGTGTGAGGCTGAGGGAGAGAGGGAGTCATTTGGAGGTTGGGGGAGGGATGATGAGAGGGATACAGTGTGAATGACAGTGAGAAAACGAGACTGGAAGAAAGAGATGAGAGGATGAGAGCGTTCTTAAGACACGCTGACAGTGGAAGAGACGAGAGGAGGGAGAACAGCGGGAGAAGGGGATCAGGAGGGAGGAGAGCCGGCGCAGGGGGGAGGCACCACCCCGCGGATTGAGACGTATCCCACATTGCCCCTCTCTCTGGTGGCGCACGGGCCATGGTGTGCGGTGGTGTGAAGTTGACGTGGCGCTGGCCCTGGCACAAAGGAGCGGAGGAGGAGGGCGCCAGGCGCTGTGTGGCAGGGTTGCCCAGAAACGGCCACTCAGGGTTGGCATGTTGTTTTTGTGTCTGTGATGCGCTTCCAGCCTGACACACACATGGCACGCTCGCATTTACATCCCCACTTTTTTTTGCTATTTTTTCCCCTTCACTTTCTGAAACGGTTTGCAGTAGGGATTGTATCAAATAACTGTTATGTGGAATATTGATGTATGTGATACTGAGGAAACATGACCTGTGGTCAAGCATTTTGTCTGCGTGTTTTGTAATTGGCAATTAACAATTCAGATTCTGGTTCAGATTCCTCTTAATGATTCGGTTCCTTGCGATTCCATTAAGGATTCTATAAATAACATAATATTTGATTAAAAAATATTAGAGAGAAGAATGCAATTCCAAATGATGAGTTCATTTTGATTATACATTACGATTCAAAAGTTTTGGGTCAGTACTTTTTTATTTTTTAAAGATAACAATTCAGCAAGGATACATTAATTTGATCAAAAGTGAAAGTTTATAATTTAATGTTACAAACGATTTCAACAAATAAGTTATTTTGAACTTTGTTAATCAAAGAATCACAAAAAGAATGTCATGGTTTCCACAAAAAATGTTAAGCAGCACAATTGTTTTCAGTATTGAGAATAAGAAATGTTTTTCTTGAGCACCAAATCAGCATATTAGAAAGATTTCTGAAGGATCATGTGACACTGAAGACTGGAGTAATGATGCTGAAAATTCAGCTTTGCATCACAGGAAAAAGTAACATTTTGAAATAAGGCAAGACACCCTAGGTGAAAGGGGTAAAAAAAAAAAAAACTAATAGAGATCACCATGATTCTCCAATTGATTGATTACATTAAGAATTGCGGGAAATTTTTTCTATTTCAAGTTTTCTAAATTGTTATACGCAAATGAAACATTATCTAATTAAATATGCACTAATTTGCATACATGTCCAGAACAGAAGGGCCTGAAACGAGACTTCGAGAGATTTCCACGACGCATGCGCGAGAATTGCGATCTCCTTCAACTACTTCAGTTAAGTTCTCGCGCGTGCGCGTCGTGGAAATCTCTTGAAGTCTCGTTTCAGGCCTACAAGGAAGAAAAGGAATAGTCGAATAAAGTCGTTATTTTTGTTTGTTTTTTCGCACAAAAAGTATTCTCGTCGCTTGATAAACTTATAGTTGAGCCACTGTTGCGACATGGAATATTTAAACATTTTCTTTAATGACTTTCTGGGCCGTCAAGTTTCATTCCCTTAGGCAGCCTATGTAGCAGTCATGAACCTCTCAGATTTAATCATAAATATCTTCATTTGTGTTCCGAAGACGAACGAAGGTCTTACGGGGTTGGTAGGTACAGCATGGGGGTGAGTAATTAATGACTTAATTTTCATTTTTTTGGGTGAACTAACCCTTTAAGCCAGGTTCAAAAATGTTTCATTTTGTTGTCATGTTAGAGTAAAATGTTTTTACAGAGAGGATTTTGGAGCCAAAATATATAACCTACTGCGTAAGGATTAATGTTCAGAATGAATAATCATATGTCCAACCAGTCAGTAACTACACAAGCTTTAAGCATAGACAGTAAAAGAAATGGACAGAGCGATCTCATTGGAACTCAGTTGAGACAGTTGAAGCCCACTTTTAGCGATTTTTGAGCACTTCCGTTCCTGACGCGCAGACTCAGACCGACTCAAACTAAGCTTGATGACGTGAGCAACCTGTCTGACAGACGTTAATCTTCTAGTAGCTGTGCGTGAAAATTGCCAACGTTAATCTTGCAGAGACGGGGAACTTGAGCAAAGAGTTCTTTGGCGTGAGTGAGCAGGAGTAAGTATTCCGTTGCTTTTATGGACTCATTATCTATGGGCTTCTCCCTTGACGGGACGTCCCCCCGATTGCCTGCGAGCTTCTCCTCCTGTCTGTACGGTAATTTCTGTACAGCGCGACAGAGAGTCAAGTGGTTATGACGCAATCGTTAGCCTATTTTTACCAAAACTGTTTCTACGGGGCCATAATGTAACATAGAAGGTAATGGAGCCCTTTATACATTGTCGTGTTTCTTTAGAAATAAATAATGGACAAATGGAGTCTTTAAACGCCTCAGATGTAAAGTTATTCGCTGTCAAAGTGACGCCAAAATGAATGGGAGTCAATGGAAATGCTAACGCAAGTGAAGTTCTGCTACAAGATGGCGGCACCCGGCCGACTTCAACTTCCGGTCGATGGATTACCCCCTTGGCTTTAAGTAGCCTATAGACGAATCCGGCGAAACTACCGGCGGACCATAACTGAGCTGTTGCTGGGTAGCGTTGCGCCATTGCCTCCTATTGTTTTAGTTGCAACTTGCGTCCACTGAAATAAACAGCCCGCGATTTACGACTGTCACTAACGTTAAAACTTTTATAATGTCGAGTGGGAAAACATGTTGGCATTTTGAAAAATCATCGGATGCCAGGCGAAGGAGAAAATACTCTTGAATACCTTTAAAACAACGGAAGGGGCGCATTGGGGTAGTAACGTTAGTACCATTAGTTATGTCTGTTGTTAATGTTTGATTTGCTTGACTGTGACAGAATTTTTTTTAAATAACAAATTAAATTAAATATAATGCAGTTTTTGTTATAATAACAATTATTTAATGACATAAGTAAAAGATATAATAAATAGGCTATGCTTGACTGTGACAGAATTTTTTTTTAAATAACAAATTAAATTAAATATAATGCAGTTTTTGTTATAATAACAATTATTTAATGACATAAGTAAAAGATATCAGCAAAATCTCCTCTCTAGCTATTCTTTTTAACATGCTATGGTCATTGAATGGCTTCCCTGAGCTAAATGTAACGTTATGTGACATTATTGTTCTCCTGCTGTTATATTGACCTCTTTCCATGGTTTAAAAACACGAATTGGTCGATATTATGTATACTTTCTAGCTGTACCTTACCCTTGCCTTTTGCAATGTGAAAATTAGATAAATAATGGACACAGATAAAAAACATGAATTCGTTTATTTGATGTCATTCATTTATTTATTGTTGCCAAATGGACAGATCTTTTTATAGTTTCCTCGTTAGCTAACGTTAGCCTAGCTAGCTTGCCAAGCTATTTTCATAAATAATCTGTAAGATCGTTTGTACCTTCATCTGTGACTGGAGGCCACAGTCTAACATCATCAACCCAACAAGTCATTCTGCCTGACTGTAGCTGTCATGGACTGTAGCTGTCGGTGCGTTATCACGGAGGTTTGTTTACATACCGGTAACAGCTCAATAATGGCGTCGCCACAAGATGGCAGCCTACACAGAACGCTCGTCGGATTCGTGTATAACATAACGAAGGTTGTAATGCTGCGTCCCAATTCGCATACTATCCGTCCTAAATAGTATTCGAAAATAGAATTAGTACGTCCCAAATCGTAGTATGTTGAAATGAGTGTTCCAAAGAGACCCGGATGGTCTACTATATCCGGTCAGAATCCGAAGTGCAGCACTCTAACGGCTGATATTGCCCACAACCCATCGCGCGCTGGACGAGGATTCGGTTAGAACTACAAACACGACTGAAAAGTGTTCAAAAACTACAGACATGGAGGACGCGCGAGTCCGTTATGTAGAGAGGTTTAGATAAAGGGAATTGAGTGATTAATGATCAGTATCTAACCTCACGAAAATGTATTTATTCAATGTTGTCCACATTATATTGCATCTGCAGCATTGTGGACTTTGGCAAAGATACGTTTAGCCATTAACTTTTAAATGCATTATTATATTCAAATTCCAAACACATGAGTTGAGTCTCGGCATGAAAGCCCCATGACTGGCAGATGAACGTGCGACAACAATTCTCTCCGAAATGGTAAGAAGATATATTAGATTGAATGGAGGAATTTAACTGTGACGAGATGATTGACAGGGCAGTTTACGGTGACAGGATGTACGCGACAGAGCTGTCCGTTAAAGATGGCGAAGTAGTATGTCCCAAAGCTTGCCTACTCTTTTGCTACACACTCAAAAGTATGTACTTTTTCTTCACAAAAAGAGTACATACTTTTAGGGCGTAGTATAAGTAGGCGAATTGGGACGCAGCATAAGTGTTGGGTTTGTGTGATTCACTCAAAATCTCATAAGAGAATTGTTCAGGAATCGGTTCGACTATAGCGGTCATGCTGCAGGCTTATGATTCACTAAAAAAAATCTTAAAAGAGTGATTCGTCAATCGGTTGGACTATACTGGTAACGCTATATGTTTTTGATTCTGTTGAAAGAACCGACTCATAAGAGTCATCCATTCAAGAATCGGGTGGACCACTTTGCTAATGTTATGTTTTTGATTCATTAAAAAGAACTGACTTATGAGTCATCCATTCGAGAATCTGTTGGATCACACTGGTCATGTTATGTTTTTGATTCACTAAAAAGGACTACTCATAAGAATCATCTGCTCAAGAATTAGTTGTACTACATTGAGGCGTTGCGTGTTTTTGATCCAATGAAAAGAATGGACTCATGAGAATCATCTGTTCAACAATAGGTTCGTCTCTACACTGAGGTTTTGTTCATTTTTGATTAATTGAAAATAACTGATTCATAAGAGTCATCTCTTCAAGACTATACTGGTTACGTAATATGTTTTTGATTCGTTACAAAGAATTGTCTTATAAAAATCATCTGTTCAATAATCGATTGGACTACACTGATCCTGCTAAATGTCTTATTATTCAACAACAACAAAAACATACTCATAACGGTTCTAGAACAGTTCAGAAAATAAAATGTTCAAATTTTTGTGATGTCACAACCAGCGCATCAATTTCCCACCACAATGTTTTTTCCACCACAATTGTGTTTTCTGCATGCGCTATGTGTTAGTTCTCCACGTGTGTTTTGTATTAAAGTCTCGTCAGATGGGATTGCTTATGCGGTCAGAATGATTAGTCTTCTGCGAGTGCGTCTGAGGCTGAAAATCTCATCTGTCGCTCACCAATGAGAAAGTCATTCTTGCCACAACCCCTTTCCTTTCCCAACATCTCTCTCTCTCTCTATTAACTGTTGCCCAGTGTAATCAGTGCATTGGTTCTGTCTGTTGACCTGATGTGTAACGATTACAATCCAAAGCTTGGGGAGATAAAAGGCAGTGCGGGGAGAAAAAAAAAATCAGACCTCCATCAAATTCAGTCCCATTTCCTGATGCCACAGACAGAGGGGTCTGAAACGGCTGGCTGATTGGCGACGGCGCTTTGAACGGCGCTGTGTGAAGGAGGTTCCTCTTACTCCCGGTAACTTGATATGTTCTGGGCTTCAGACTGACACACGCCAGATCAAAAGAGACCAGGGAGAAAGCACAAACTCACTCGCGTAAACACACACATACAAACTCCTCCTCAGACTAGAGAACACAAAACTCTTTAATTCAGATAGAGGTGTACACTTAACACATACTGTAGTTCTTGTTTCTGTCAGTCTCTAGAAAGTCATGTTCATTTATAGCTCAATGAGAGACGGAGAGAGTTTTCTTGTTGATTTTCTGATTTGTATGCCTATGTAGCACAAATATATGAGATTTCAAAGGGTTAAGTTCATCCAAAAATATAAATTCTGTCATCAGTTACTCGCCCTCATGTTGTTCCAATCCCATAAGATTTTCGTTCATCTTCTAAATACAAACCTGAGAGATTTTTTGTCCTCCATTGAAAGTCTATTCACCCAAAACACATCAAAACGTTCTTGAAGAGTTTAAGAATAAACGTAGTTCAACGTGACTCAGTTTACACCTCATATTAAGATCATCTAATTTCATTTCAGACGGATGTAAATCTGGCCTAAAATGTTTTGTAATCCAATCGTGACCCACACGTGACCACATCACATTTGTAGTGTACACACACTAATGCGTCCTGATAAACAGATAAGCTAATGCGTCCCAGACAACAGCAAGGGACCACCTACTTACCTGTCAATTAACATTTGCACTAAAACAGTTGTTTTAAACTTTGCCAGTCACATACATCTTTATAACATTTGGAAAAGCCTGACATCTACAAATAGTAATAGTAATGGTAATAAAATCTACAAAGATTGTGTGGCTACTATAGATCAGCTCAGTCATTTTGTCCAATTGTCAACTGTCCTTGTGTTTTTATTCATGCAAACCTTCAGTAAATCACAACCTTTGTGTGGATTTGAAATGTGGCAACTTTCAGCCTTTTTTTCTCTCAGCATGTTAATTGATGGGGTATTAAACCATTAACATTTAAAATCTAATTCAAATCAACCGAAATCACAATAATCAGCACCTCCTTCGCATCATAATCCTCATCGTCTGCTTCCGTGTGTGTTCTTAGGGAGAGGGCGAGATGTCCCATCTCATCAGGAGAGTTGCCAAAGGACAGACACAGACAGACAGACAGACAGACAGACAGGAGGTACATGAGCATTCATCCAAAAATAAAAAGGATGAATAAATAATTAGGAGATGAAAGGCACAGTGGAGGGAGGCGTCATCTTCTTTTAAAGCATGCAGAGTCATTGACTCATCCAATTACCACATTATCCACTCTCTCCTCCATCCTGACTGCATCCCATCCAGAAGCTGTGTGTGTGTGTGTGTGTGCGTTTATGTACTTATGTATCTAAAGTTTGAGAAAGTTTTGTCCACAGAAGTTGTGAAAAACTCTTAATTTTCAAGGACATCTGGAGACATGTTCACACTGTAAAAAAATTCCACTTAACTTAAATTCAGTTTCTGCCTTAAATGTTTAAGTATAATCAAATTGGTTGTAATTTCAACTTGAATTATATTAATTTATATTCATTTCAATACGATTATCTGACTTAAAAGGGTACTGCACCCCCCCCCCCCCCCCCCCCCCCCCCCCCCCGAAGTGCACTTATAATGTTAGTATGAGTTTTACATAAAAAAGATTCGACCCTGATTATAGCCCTTTAATTTGAATGCACTATTGGAAGGGGCGTGTCTGCTGTGAGGGTTCACTGCTATGATTAGCTAACATCTTTGCATATGAAATAAGTATTACATGTGGAACTCTCTCGAAAACCTTGACTATATCTTTCCTATTACAGCTGTCAAGATTATCTTGTCTGGAAAAGTGTTGATTATAGCATTATATTTAGAACTACTCCTGTGGCATGAAAGGTTACAGTGATGAGCATTGTTGAGCGCATAAATGCGTGATCTCGTTATTGCAACTCGATTTCTGCACTCTCTCACGAATGCTTTCTTCATAACTAACAGTGCAAACATGATGCAAATAAGAGATTCATTCTGCAGTGTAGACAACGTCATTCATTGATTATAACGGGAGTTTTGTCAAAAGTAACTGATGAACTTGTGCTGTGTGATTGACAGCTCGAGTGATTTTAAAGCGGGGGTTCTTTGATCACTTTCTGTAATGTAATCAAAATTTAAATTACAGATTATTTTCATGCTACTAAGAGAAACAATGTGAAGTTGACCGTTTAGTCACTGGCTTGGATTACTGATGCATAAACAGCAATACAACTATTTTGAGACAAAGAATGTCCTACTGCACAATTTCATATCAGAAATCACTGATCACAGATCAGGCATTAGAATTAATACAGTTACTTATACTGTATGTTGTGGCATTACTGTCGTCGGGTCCATATCTTACAGTAAAAGTCTGTGAAATTTCAGTGAAACTGAAATTGTGACTGATTTACCAAAGAATACACAGTAAAATGTACCGAACAAACAAATAATGCTCTTCTGAAACATTCCCATAGTTGAAAATCAATAACCACTTTCACCAATTTAGGTGGTTTGGCAACCCAGCGCTGTGTCAAAATTGGACAAACTCAGCGTTGGGTTGTTATTACCTAGCCTATTGGGTGAAATGTTTGACCCAACATGATGGGTTGTTGTTTTTTTTGTAACTCAGCTATTGATTTAAAAATTACTATATTGCTGACTTGAACCCAAAATATGTTGAAAATTAAAATCACACACAGAATTACTAGAGTAACAACACAGGCAAGAGTTTAAACAAAGTGTATGAGTAAAAAACGGTAGAAAAGAATGACAACTCAACAGTTATGCAGCTTATACAGTTAAACAAAATTGCTTTTTAAAAGTTAAATATATAACAACTTACATTTGAAAACAAATTTGACCATATTTTACATATTTTTCAAAGCACTGTCCAAAACCGCTGCAGCCAGTTTTCAAAGTTCTCTCTCCTCTCCACTTCGTTTAATCTTCGTTTATAGCACAGCAGTGTATTGCCGAAATCTGAGCCGGCGATGGGCCGCTGTTTGGGAGGACAGCTGCAGACCTCAGACCGTTGCTCCGCGTTTCTCATAACCAAAAGATATCATGACCGGCTCCTTATAACCTGCACATCAACAAAAAATACAGAGTACTTCTGAGAACATATTTTAACATCCAAATTAATAATATTCAGTATTATTACGAATTAAAATAAATTAATTCAAGGAAAAACTATTGCTTCAACTGTCAGTGAGATTTACCCAGCCACTAACCCAACGGCTGGGTAACACAAAAACTATCCAACTATGTGTTTCACTCCGCGTTGCATTATGGGAAGGCGTTGCCATCTTGGAAGGATACGCTATCCGTTGTCATGGTTACTTCGACAGTGAGACAGAGAGAAATAGCGACGGAGAGAGAGTGAGCAGCTTGATATTTGTTTGGATTTTTGCGATAAGGCACAGTTTCTTGGGAATAAATGAAAAAGGGGGAAGCAAAAGGAAAGGGGCTCTATCAGGAGAGGCTAAATAACAACACTAAGCAGCGTTATTTACAGAAACTACTTGACATCAACAACATGGACCCGCGTACTGACCTGCTACAGAATGGACAAAAGACCCAAAGCACTACCACCTTTCACATACCCTGACATATTTAATTACCTGGTTTATGGTATCAGTGCCTAACGTTACTGCCTACACAATGCAAGAGTTCAGAAGCTTTAAGTCATTAGAAGCTTATGAACAATTCTGCTGCAGCTGGGTGCAAGACTTAGAAACCCCCAAACCTGTAACGTTAAACTGCGAGAGTTCAGTCATACTTGATGTTTCAGGCCTCATTCATGTGGCAATAAATCTGATATTAATCAGATACGTGCATTTGCACCTGCCGTGCAACGTTAAGCGGACAGATCCGACATTCCCCTGTCAATGCGAGTCGTATGTCATTAAAAAAAGTGTCTTTTTAAAACATTTCACGGTACAGATGTATCTATAACAAATTAAACAACTCTAGTTGAATAACAGAGTATTCATTCCATTCGTTTGTGTTAAATAAAAGGCGAACTGTGCTGAAATGTGTTGCTTTTGAAATCATGCTTTGCTCGCTGTTGCTGCTGTCAGTTTATTGACAAGCAGTTTCTCTAAATAAAGCTGGCTAGCATTGTTATTTAGTCTCTCCCGATAGAACCCCTTTCATTTCTCTTCCTTCTTCTCCATATGTTCCAAAGAAACTGCGGCGTATCGCTAAAATGTAAACAAATACTAAGCTGTGCTGTCTCTCTTTCGCTATTTCTGGAATGTTTAGTCGCGCCTCTGTGAAGTTCTGAAGGCGTTGCCCCTGGCAACCGATAGCGTCTCCTACCATCATGGCCGACCGGCTCAGACCCCGCCCAAATCAACCCAAATCGGCACGTGACTCCTCACTCTCAATATCGTAGAGGTTGCTTTCCCTCCCAAACGTCCCGCTACATATGGAAAATATAACCCAACAAAATGACCCAACAGTTTCAACCCAATGTTTTTTTCGAGTGTAAAGTTATTTTATAGTCCAGTGATCCTGCATCTCTCTTCTGTTCTCATCTCACTGACGGCCCAGTTGGCGGGGCCAAAAATGCCATGATGTAGAAGTAGGTGTTGATTTTCTTTAGCAGAGGTGGTCTTTCTTCACACTATTATGTCATAATGTGACAAAATCCGAAGCGAGTCGTTTTCTGAGCTTTTTTTGTTTTGTTTTTAAAGCTGTTTTTGGACTAACAAGGAAGTTTTGAGTTCTAAAACTTACAGGATGTTTTCATAGTACAATGATCCTTGAATAGTTGAATCCTGTAAAAGTTGAAATTGCTTGTTATTTTGATTTACAGAAAAACGTAAGTTGCCATGGCTTACTTATCATATCATTATTTACAGTGCAATTGGAAAATATTTCAATAATAATTAATAATTATCATCATTATTATTAGAATGTTTTTTTCCAATTTAGGACATCTCAAAATGTCCTTGAAAAGGAGATATTGTTTAATAAACATACAGAAAACATATCTTTAAAACAAATTAATTCAGAAAAAAAATGTAGGGTTAGAGTTAGGTTATAGAAATTTGCATGAATAAAAACAAAAGAAGTCTAGGGAAAGTTCTGTTTGTGTCTATTTAACAAATATTTCAGTTTATCACAGAAAGCACCATCATTTTTTTTTCTCTCCCTGTTTTTGATCTAGTATATTGAATTAATCTGCTTTAAAGCTGATCTCAGCTCAGTGTTACTCGATTTTCTTTGTCTGACCTTTTACAAGTAACTAAAATAGCTATGTTTACATACAGGATAAAGGCATCATTCTCCATTCACTGTGCGTGTATGTGTGTGTGCGTCAAAGCTACGTGTGAGTTTTAGACTCCCAAGCAGATTGTCTAGTTATGTAATGCTAGATTTGCATGTGAAGGGAAGGAACCCGTTTTTCATGCTGCACTGGATGTGAAGTGAAGCCCCCTTTTCTCTCCTACTCTTCTTTTTCAACCGGAACGAGGGACCGCGCTGTCTCTGATGGAGGGATGCTGAGAGAGTGACAGGAGGAGAAAACATGAAAGGCTTTAAGTGTGAATACATTAATAATGTGCACCAGTGTACCAGTGTACAATGCATACTTAAAAAAAAAACCCTCTCAGAATATGCAATCGGGACACAGGTTATTCTATAGGGACATGAAGCTAGGGATTTAACACATAAATGCTTGGCACATTTCCCATAATTCTCACAGTGACATGTGAGAGTTAATATTAACTGGTATAATTTTATGAATCAATGAAACATCATTTTTATATAATTTTTTATAAATATTTAAAAAATCTTAGGATTAGTCAGTCATAGAGAGGTTTGCGTGTCTTTCTAAGTTTAAATGTAAATTCTAGATATTTTACATGCCATTTATAATTACTATTTTTTTTTTAATTAATTTGTTTATGGGGGAAAAAACGAACAAAAAAAATTATTTGGAAAATTCCATAACAAATAACCAATTAACTCGGTATTTAACATAACAATCATGTGTAATGCATTAGACATTTTCTCCTTGTCCATTTTTCTTGTACTTGACTCAATGGCAAAGACAATGACAGATTCTGTCCTGTTTGAGCAACATCATTCATTTATTGAACTCCGCTTTGTGTCTCTCTGCCTCATAACGACAGTCACTTACAGATGCATTCCGATGCACATTCTTGAATTTCTTTTGCAGGTTGACTAGCTTTGCTGGGGGCAAGATGAGGGGGAGTTTAGATAACCCAACCCCACATCACCCCCACACCCCACGGGGGTCACACAATGCATGCCACGCATATCATTAATCCTGGGGGTTGTTTCCCCCCAGGGTGCGCCCACTGACCCACGCATAAAGGATAAAAGTGTTCTGCCATGGGATGGGGCGTTTTTAACAGTACGGCCCAGGAGCCTACAACATCCTCTACAATGAACAAAACCACATACAGTGTTAGTGTAGGCTTGTAACTCTCAAATGTGGAAGATTGTGGCGATTTCTGTGTGTTGATGGTTTTTGAATGTGCAAAGAAGAGAGGAGTTTTGGTTTGGTTTTTATGAAGAGGGTGAAAGATTAGGTTCTTTTCTAAGGTACCTGAAATGATGCATAAAAGACGCCGTATAGTAAAATTAGCTTGGTACTTTTTTGTCTTAGCTCCTATTATAAGCTTTATTTTGATATGCGTTATATATTTTACCGTTCAAAAAGTTTGGGGTATGTAAGATTTTCTATGTTTTGAAGGCTGCATTTGTTTGATCAAAACTACAGTAAAAACAATAATAGTATTCTTTCATTTTATTCCTGTGATGGCAAGCTGAATTTTTGTGCAGGATTCTTTGATGAATAGATGAGCATTTCTTTTAAATAGAAATCTTTTGCAACATTATAATTTTTGATCAATTTCATGCATCCGTGTTGAATAAATATATTCATTTTCTTCCAAAAAATCTTACTGACTCCAAATTTTTGGAATGGTAGCGTAGTACATATAAAATGTTTTAAAATTCTATTAGAATAGGCCTATATATATATATATATATATTTTTTTTTTTTTACATACAATATGAGGTTCATTTAAATAGAAGCGTGTGTATTTTTCTTTTTTTTCTATTCAAAACAATATTCTTAACTGTGTTTGTAGGTATTTCACATGGTGTTTTAATTATTCAATATTTTTAGTATTTTTTATTTATTTTTACTATAAGCTGTCAAAATAATTAAAATAATTGTATGATATGCTGATTAATCAGTCTAATGAGATACATCATCATATCATGTTGCGATCACCATTAGTATTAACTTTAACTGCACACTTAATGCTCTGCACATTTCAGAAAATGTTCTTAATTGTTTAATTAGCAGCTGTTTCTCGCAGGGTATTTAAAAAACCTCTTGCTGTTATTAAAGACTTAGTATGGTGTAGACCATTGTGTCAAGTACCTCCCATCATGCATTGTATATGTGATGTGAAGTGTACGAGATGAACACACACAGTCCTCCATCCTCTCCGTGTTCTTCCTACATTCCTTCTCTCCATCTCTCTCTCTCTTTACGGTGAGACCAGTCTAATCCTACTCATTGAGGCCACTCTTTTCCTCTCCTCTTCTCATTATCCTCTATTCTCCTCAACATTCCCCTTTTCCTCTCTGAATCCATTTCTCCAATTCTCCATTTCCCCAACAGACATTTACAAACCCTTGGGTCCCACCCTCACCATTCCTCTCTCTAACTCTCTCCTCTTTATTCTCTGTCCCTTGCTCTCTCTCTCTCTCTCTCTCTCTCTCTCTCTCTCTCTCTCTCTCTCTCTCTCTCTCTCTCTCTCTCTCTCTCTCTCTCTCTCTCTCTCTCTCTCTCTCTGTTTCCGACTGGGCTTTGCTATTTAATCTTCTTGAAGCGTTCAAGATGTCACTTGCCCCTGAAGCCAGAGGGACAAAGGCCTAAATCCAGCCCTCTCTCAATGGGCCACGCCCCTCAGCTGCCGGTGTGCACTTTGAAGAAGAACGGGGTGGGGTGGGGTGGGTTGGGGTGATTTTGAAGTCCCACAAAAACTCCCATGGTCCCCAATTCCTGCATTGGTGGCCCTTTTCTTTTACTTGATGTGTTGAGGGCTTTGTGAATCTCATGTGCACCTCATCCAAAGTAGGCCCCCTCCACACACACACACACACACACACACACACACACACACACACACTCAAATGTAGGCACTGAGGTTAGGTTGCATGTAAGGTGAGGCCCATGTGTGCTAATTGAAGTAGGCAGAGTGTTTGTCCTCAGTTTAATTATGCTGTAGTTTACATTTTATGGGAAAATATACAGTTCATGTTCTATATATGATCTATTAATCTGTATCCAATGCTATCCAATTAATACTAAGTTATTGTTATTCTTTGTTGTTTAATATTCCTTATTTCTCTCTCTACAACATTCATGTTGTTGTACTGGTGAGTCAAATTAGATTACATTTAATTTAATTCAATTTAAAGTCTTTTTAATATTTTTTACCATCCATCCATCTATTCATCCGTCCAAACCCTATCTTCTGTAGGGTTGTGGTTTTATTTTATTTTATTTTATTTTATTTGTTAGTTTTGGTTTTACATGAATGTTTTTCCCTCTACAATTTAAATTATTTGTCTTGAATTGAGTCTAAATTATATATAATTCCATTCAGTTCAGTTCAACTCAGTTTGACTTAAAGGGTTAGTTCACCCAAAAATGAAAATTAAGTCATTAATTACTCACCCCCATGCTGTACCAACCCCGTAAGACCTTCGTTCGTCTTCGGAACACAAATGAAGATATTTATGATTAAATCTGAGAGGTTCATGACTGCTACATAGGCTGCCTAAGAGAATGAAACTTGACGGCCCAGAAAGTCATTAAAGAAAATGTTTAAATATTCCATGTCGCAACAGTGGCTCAACTATAAGTTTATCAAGCGACGAGAATACTTTTTGTGCGAAAAAACAAACAAAAATAAAGACTTTATTCGACTATTCCTTTTCTTCCTTGTAGGCCTGAAACGAGACTTCAAGAGATTTCCACGACGTGCACGCGCGAGAACTTAACTGAAGTAGTTGAAGGAGATCGCAATTCTCGTGCATGCGTCGTGGAAATCTCTCGAAGTCTCGTTTCAGGCCTACAAGGAAGAAAAGGAATAGTCGAATAAAGTCTTTATTTTTGTTTGTTTTTTCGCACAAAAAGTATTCTCGTCGCTTGATAAACTTATAGTTGAGCCACTGTTGCGACATGGAATATTTAAAAATTTTCTTTAATGACTCTGGGCCGTCAAGTGTCATTCCCTTATGTAGCAGTCATGAACCTCTCAGATTTAATCATAAATATCTTCATTTGTGTTCCGAAGACGAACGAAGGTCTTACGGGGTTGGTACAGCATGGGGGTGAGTAATTAATGACTTAATTTTCATTTTTGGGTGAACTTACCCTTTAAGAAGGTTATTTTTCTTGTGTTTCCACAAAATGCTTTTCAGTGTTGTAAACATGTGATACATCGGAAATATAAGACTACAACTATAAATTAAATTAAATTAAATCAAATCTACAACTGTATTATTCCGATCTACAGTACTGTGCATTCTGATCCATTCATTTCCTATACAACAGCAACACAGCCTCTTGTTGAAGTTGAGCTATACTTTTCTTTTCTTTTTTTTTTTTTCTTTTTTTTTACGCCTCATTCTGAATAGCATTCCAAAATTTCCCTGAATAAAGGTAAAAAAGACCATCACTTCCAGGGTCTGTAACTGAGGATTGTGTTTCGACCACTGCTGGAAAAAGGATCTCACTTCAAAAGGATTACAAACCACAGTGGTATCAAATCTCCCTAATGCGGTTATCCCACACATTCACTCTCTGCGCTCTAGGCTGATATCGTCTGGCCCACTGTCTTGGTATTTCCCTTTTAAATGCAGGGCTGGTTTTGCTTCAAGACATTGGATAGACCTGTTAGATAAGACCTGTTACCATTTGAAAGTATCAATGAACATTTTGCAGCAGCATCAGATTGAGAAATTATAATTACCGCCTGGTAGTAGGAGGATGCACATGAGAATATATAGATTAATATGCCTGATTGATTAAATTGTATGAAAATTAAAAATGTCTTTATTCATTTATTTTACACAGTAAACATTTTCATCTTATCATCTTTATCTGCCATGATATGGATGCGGTTGTATCCGCATGTTTTTGCATGCATGTTAATTAACACACTTTTACATTGTTTTATGCACCATTTTGTCTACATGCTGTCTTAACAGATCACTCATGTCCTCTAACATATGACATTAGTATGTGTTCAATTGTGAGAACAAGCTGGTCCTCGCTCATAACAAAGGCTGTAAAAGTGTCCAAGAGAAAAATATATGACCGTCCTTCTGTTTTCAGGGGGAGAATACAACTGGACCTCACTGATATTTCACCCCCACCTGCCAATGTGGGAGCTCTTTATGAGTGAACGACTCCGTCTCCATATTCACTGTCTCTCATAACCTGCAGGACAAACAAAGAGCCAAGCATTTCCTTTAGTGCTTGCTTCAGTGAAGGTGTGTGTTCGCTCCTAAGGCAATTTCTCCAGGTAGGCAGTTGCTCCTCCAAAATGCTGAATGTGAAAGCATTGAAATGTGACAATATTTTTTTAACAATAGCATTCTAGTGCCTCCCTTGAGCTTGAGCATGTTACTATGTTATGACTAATGCAGCAATAGAAGGTTATTTTTATAATCATTAATAGTAATATTATTTTTATATAGACTACACTCTTTAAAAGGTTCTAAATAAAATCTTAAAGGGTTCTGTCAGGCCCTTCAAATTCCGGACCTTTTAGGGGTTCCCATCATTGTGTGGATTTACTGTAGTTTTTATTAATTTTTTTTAGTTATGTTTTTGGCCTTTTTGTGCCTTTTCTTGGATAGGACAGTATGATTTTGACAGGAAAGCATGGGGTAAAGAGAGAGGGGAACAGGATCGGCCAAGGACCTCGAGCTGGGAAACGAACTCGGGTCGCCGGAGGCGCAGTTGCGCTATCTGTCGGCACGCTAACCACGAGGCTATCGGCGTAGTTTTAATTGATTAATTCATTAATTAATCAATCCATATAGAACATTGAACCTTTTTAATTGATTAAAAGTTTGGGGTCAGTAAGATTTTTTTGTTAATACTAATAAAATACTTTTTTAAAATGAATAATTAATAGATGCACGCCTGTCTGTTATCGTAAGGACAGCGACTTTACAATACTTCTAATTAATTAGTAAGAGCATATTACATTGAACATGACAGAAAAAATATTTATAATGTTACAAAATATTTTGATTTGATTTCAAATGTTATATATGCTATTCTTTTGAACTTTCTTTTATTAAAGAATCGTGAAAAAATAATTATGGTTTCCACAATTTTTTTTATCATTTTCAAATTTATAATAATATTTTTTATCATATATAATAATATACAAGTTGGGACATTTTGTCAAATAAAATAAAATTTGTGATTTGTTAATTCTCGTGATTTTTTTTTTAACTGACTAAAGTACAAATAAAAGTTTTCCAATGTTCTTACTGACCAACATCATTTTATTTTGTAAATATAATTTTACTTTTTATTTTGATGGCTGCAACACTACAAAAAATTTGTGACAGAGGTAGTCTCAGCATCAGACGTCACTGCCATGGACCGTTGGCTGAACGTCTGATGCATATGGCACACTTATCTGGAAACACTTCAGGAGTTTCGAAGTCGTCATCTGATTTGTTGAATTCTACAGAATGTCCGGGAGACGTGTGTGTTGCGCTCTTTAACAGTCTGCCTGGAAACAAATGCCATGACGCCAAACCCACTCGTGGAAGAAGAACGACATCGTGTTTACAACTGTGACTGAGCGCTTACCAGAATCAACTAAATGGTGGTTTTTTAAAAGTATGTGAAATTCGCAAATCCAATGTTGCAGTAAACTTGCACAACAACTTTCTTGAATGAATAATTTATAGATGCACGCCTGTCTGTTATCGTAAGGACAGCGACTTTACATTTTCACGCACCTAAACACGACGTGGAACAAAACGAACTGTGATTGGTTACGTTATGTCAGTCGAACGTCTTCTTGGGCGGTCTCTGACCAATGAAAGTTGTATAGAGTCCAGACCATCTGTCGTCGGTCTGAAGGTCTGCCTACGCAAGACTAGGCAAAATAAGTGAAAATATTTTAGAATATCCAAGTTAAACTCTTTTGAAACAGTCCACAATGAGCAGGTGAATTGGTAAAAGGTATTGTGATTGGTTTTAAAAGGAGCTTCTCTGTCTTTGCAAGCAAAGCTCTGTCTTTTGCAAGCTCACCACTTTGTGCCAAATTTCATGAGAGAATTGTCAAACAATTTAAAAAATCACATTTCTCAATGCAAGATTGCAAAGAATTTGTCTTTCACCATCTACCATAATATTGTGAAAAGATTCAGGGAATCCAGAGAAGACTTGACCACATGCTACTGTGTTAAATACAGCCACATGCTCAAGAGCACTTTGGAAAACCATTTTCGCTTAACACGGTCTGACGCTGAATCAAGAAATGCAACTCAAATCTCTGTTTCGCAAGGAGAAAGCTATACATCTCTTCAATGCAGAGATGCTGCTGAGTTCTCTGGGCCCAAGCTCATCTCAGATGGTCTAGAAGACAGTGGAAATGTGCTCTGTGTTCAGATGAGTCCATGTTTCAGATTGTTTTTGGACAAACCGGACCTTAAAGGGCACCTATTATGGAATTTTGAAAATGACCTTTCATGTAGTGTGTAACATAGATCTAAGTGAACGAAAACATCCTGCAAAGTTTTAAATATGAAAGTTCACCGTATACAAAGTTATTGTCTCTCAAAAGTAAGAGTCGACTCTGATTCGCTGATATGAATCGATAGACGAACGATGCTTTTTCTCTATCTAGATTACGTCAACTTGACAAGTTATTTGAATAAGATACGCCCACTCATTGCGCACAGACACCAGGGTAAACTTGAAAACATCATGTCGACAACAAGACGCTGTGTTCTGAAGTGCGAATCAAAAGCGACCTTTTTTCACTGCCCAGGGAGGAGCATTTGAAGACTAGTGGCTACAGTTCATATATACAACTATACCACACAAGGATAGGCCGAACCTTGTGCTGTGTTCGCGTCATTTTAATGACGATTGCTTTACAAACATAAATGCTTTCAAGTGTGGATTCGCGAGCCGGTTGATACTGAAGGAAGGTTCCGTACCAATTTTTTTTGGATCAGCTTCCTTCTCCGAATCACAACCTGTAAGTATTATTAATAATTGTTCCTTTTATGTGTTTTGTAGCATGCTCAATAAGTATTTGTGTGTGTTGTGCAAGTTACACTCAGCTTCTAGGTCTCCAATGTTTTTTTTGTTTTTTTTAAATGTGTGAAATGTATGTCGTTGTTATTGGAGTTGTCATAAAGAATAGAGCAATACCTTGTAGAACTGCAGTGCTTTATCAATATGTTTATGCGTTGGGCTAACGCAAACAACAACTGATTGGGTCATCTGACCAATCACCGCAGATTAGCGTCACGCAAAGGAGGGGTTTGGAAAAATGAGTCGTTGAACGAATCATTTGGGAGTCGGTGAGCAAATCCGGTAAAAATAAATGCATATTATAAGACAACAAAAGTGTTTTTTGTCATTGCATGCATGTAAAACTATTGTTGGGGACTCCCAAAACAATATTAGGAACAATTTAAATTATAATTGTCACATTCACCTCCTTCATCATCTGTGTCTTCACTACACTTCCCAGCATTCCTCTGTCTTCATCACCTGCACCTGCTCATCATCATCTCCGTCACCTGTGTCCCATCACCCACATGCACTATAAAGCACTCACCTTCACTGCATTCACGGTCTGGTCTCGTCAATCCATGACTCACACACTCAGTCATCCAACCTGCAACTTACCTGCTTCCCGATCCTTCTGAACCTTTCCATCTTCCGTGTGTCTGCTACCAAACCACCTAAAAGAAAGAAAAGGACATTACTCACCAGCTAAGCTTGTTTATGTTTCTAAGTCATTTGATCCTTACCTGTTATCTCCGACTGAGTATCCATCTGCAACAAATAAAACTTTAACACTTACCATCCAGTCTGTTCCTTCTGTGAGCCCTGACAATAATAGGAGCCCTTTAAAAAGAGTAATTTAAAAAAAAAAGTGATGTGACACAGTGGTAAACATATCTGTTCCAACTGTTTTTGGAGTGTTTTGCAGCCATCAAATTCAAAAATTGTTTATATTTACAAAAAGCTCAGTGTAAACTTTGGAAATATTTTCTTTGTATATTTGTCAGTAAAATAAAGGTTCAAGAGAATTAACAGATCACAGATTCTTGATTTTATTGCATTTTACAAAATGTCCCAACTTTTCTGGAAATCGGGTTGTATTTTAAATGCTATTGCATATTTTACAGTATATTATTAATATATTATTATATAATATTGATAAAATATTATATATGAATATAATTGTTTCTGTATTTGATCACATAAATGCAGCCTTGGTATGAATGAGAGACTTCGATTCCAGTGGAAGGAATTTAGACTTACATAATAATAATATTTGTTTTCATATGAACAAAGCCTAAGATCATAGTCAAGATAAATATAAAATATATATAAAAAATAATGATGACATTGGTATGCGATATGAAATATAATAGGCCTCATTGCAACAGTATATTGCAGTGAGGGCTTTTTATTTATTTATTTTGACACAATATAACCATGAAATACAGATTTTTATATGACACTGCATTAATGGATAATATGTTTACACAAACATACAAATATAGTGGTATTGGTTGCTTTTTGATAGTATAAGGCAAATGGGGGTCTATATACAAGAACTTTACCTCCTCTTTTCAAAAGTCGGTCATCCATCCATGTAGACAATGCCTTAAGTGTACAATAAAAGCACGTTATGTGGTCTCAGTGTGCATTAAACCGTGCACATCCTTTCAGTGATGCGGTTCGTAAGATGTTGGGATCAAATTACAGGTATATCAAACAAACGGACTGTGCGTTTAATGTAATCAGCCTCACCAATTGTTCTTTTGTATAAGCATTCAAATACCTTTTTTCACTGAAATGCAAGACTGTAGTGCAGTGAATGCCATTTCCAGGTGCTGTTTGGTAGAGATGTGTAGTTGGACTTGTGCCCTGTTTAAGCACAGCTAAAGGAAACAACAGAGACACTGGAACAAAAGTCCATCTGCAGATGCTTCCTCTTAAATGATGTAACTGGAGGATGTTTCTGGATTTGCTCTCTGGATAAGCTATGATGCCAGTTGGATTTGTCTCACCAGCTTTGCTACTGTAAAAATGCTCTTTACAAGATGTTCATCCATGTGCATGTAGAGTATGTTTACATTTTCTGGTTGGAAGCAGATGGGTCCGTATGAGCGTGAACCTGTTGACACTTTTTTTCTATGTGTGGTATTTGCAGATCAGCAGTCTGTGAAGGTGTGATGAAGCTTAAATATAAATTGATTTACAAATAGATTTATATGGCTATAGAGCAGTCGTTCTCAACCTTTTTGACCACATTTATTTATAAAGTTATTTTATTTTCACATTGTATTTATATGGCACTTTACAGTACAAAACAGATTGTTTCAAAGCAGCTTCACTTTAATAAACAGGAAAATAACTGATAATGTTGTAAAGGAATCCGTATGAAACGAATTCAATTTCAGCAGTAAAGATGCTCTACAGAAGACAATAGTGTCATTATTAAATTGTGTCATAAATTGAATTCAGTGTTGTTTCAGTTCAGTGCAATAACCGTGTTACAAAGTTGACTTTTCCAGTTGCTTGTGATTTACTGCGCAAGTATTAAGGATAAGGAGTTTCAAAAATATTTAATACTCTATTCCTACTTATTAAAATACTCTCGAGTTTGGCATAACAAGATGTCTTGTCTTGTCCAGATATAGAAATCCAGTTGTTGTTTTTTTAACACAGTTGCTTTGCCAGGGAATTAAAATAAGAAATGTTTAGTTGTTTTGGCATATTAATGCTTGTTTTGTCTTATTTTAAATAATTTTAAGTCATCTATGTGGGCCCCTGGTTGAGAACCACAACCACTGCTGTAGAGTAATGTTTATAAACGGTATATTTCTGCATTTGATGGATGAAATCTGATTTAATGGTGTTTTGGCTTTGTACACTGAAACCCTGAAGAACAGCGCATGTGCTGCCCAAAAAATGTTCACACACATCACATGTCTGACCACCATGCAAATCCACACCTCTCTTTTAATTTATCATCCCATGAGTGAAGCCATACACTCTTACAGCAACACATATGAATTCATTTCCATGCCTCTATACTTATGTCAGTGGAGCGCTTTCATTAGTCTCTTGCATTCGTTTCAGATGTTCTTGCTGGGCACTGGGCATAACCGGGGTATTTGAAGGCCCATCTAAACCTGTTATGTATACGAAATCAGTGTTAAATGCTAGCAACCTAATCTCTAATATTTGCATGAGGTGATGGTGATAATTGCAGGCTGAAAGCACAAAAACGGGACAGTGCACTCTGCGTTTCCCATATCAATCACCACGAGTGGGGGAGAGCCAAGCGGGGCGGCTAGTTAGCGCTGGTCGATTGTTTGCGGGCCCTGACCGCGGTGCTTTTCGGGCAGGCCTGGCGGGGGGTTGGCCGGTCCCTCGCAGACCTGAGCGCAGCCCCCGTGTTCATCCGTCCATTCGGATCTGTCACCCCAGGGCTAACACAGCCAATGGCTACCCTTTGTCCCTCTCCGCATTCTTCGGGTCCATTGTGTGGGCCAATACCGGTTAGGCTCATCCTTACAATTCCTTTTGTCAGGAGGACCCACAGCACAGAGTCCAGAGAGGGGGAGAGAATAAGCTATCAGACGGGGAGAGAGAGATACAGGGGGAAAAAGTTGCTATGTGGGAGAATGAAAGGACAGAAGAAAGAAAGGGATGTGATGGGCTGTTTTTTGATGCTCTTTTTCAAAGACTTGGAGTGGCCGGCATTCACAGTGTCAAGTGTCAATGTCTGATCATGTGGGGAGTCATGAAAGCCGTTCACTTAACTTTGTGGCACCAAACTGAGTTGAATATATTAAACTCTAAACACAACACCTGAACATGTATTAATCAAAAAAGTAGCCGAGTGCTACATTGCTGTTAACGGGATAGTTCACCCAAAAAGTCCTTTACTGACCTTCATGTCGTTTCAAACCTGTGTAACTTTTGTACTTCTGTGGAATGTGGAAGAAGATTTGTTTGAGAAATGTTATTTTGTCCATACAATGGAGAACTGTTTGGTTAAAATATTTCAAAATATCTCCTTTTTGTGTTCAACACAGAAGAAAAAAAGTCAAACAGGGTTGAGTAAATGAGGACAGAATGTGCCTTTGATTTAATTGATCTCTCCCTTTCGCTCTCTCATATGTAGCAAAAAAAGTGATTCATTTTAGTGAATTGGTTCGTCATAAAACGATTCATGATTCGCAATTTAAAATGATTGATTTAGTTAAATGCTGCTGTTTATTGCTCAACGGAGTAACTTATGGTTAAATTGTGGTTTACTATTTTGTTGTTGTTGTATTTAGTGTAAATGTACCTTAGAAATAACATTCATTCCAAACCCCTAATTTTGTATCTGTCTTTTAAATGTTTTCTTCTTTTATTTTATCCATTGCTTAATTCTTTATCATTTATTTAGGCTATGTATCAACTTAACTGGACTGGAAAATTATAAAAATAAAGCATACAATTTGTATATTTACATTTGAAAATATTGCCTTTTAAATATATATTTTTTTGATATTAGTGCAGTTGGTAGTGTAGCTAACATACAAAAGCTTGATTGTTATTAAAAGTCCCCCTTTAGTCAATAATTTTATCCACAATTGTATTATCAACAGCAATTGCTTTTCTCAAGAGCTATACCCTCCTCCATCCCCAGCTCCTCCTCTCGTCCAGTCAGGATTTGGCATTCTGATTCCCCTTTGAATCAGACTAAATTCTCTAATTATTAAGTTATGATATCTGCAATACATTCATGTTGGTTCTGTTCTGTTTACCCTAAGGGGGGTTATTGCTGCTCTCCCTGCTCTTATCCATGCTAGGCTAGTTCTTGCCCAGAACAGAACCATACCGCTAATCCAAACTGTATGCTAAATGTCGATCGTATTTGACGATAGTGGTCCTGACAGAAACGCGGTTCTATGAATAGGCAAATTAACCCCGCCTCCACTTACTCACACCAGCTCAGAGATCCACTCTTTGACGATCACATGTTTACGTGATTGGTTACATAATGTTTGCAGAGATATTTTTATTTTATTTTTTATATTTTGCAAGCTTGCAAATCTTATTTTTCGATCTTGCAAAACTTTTTTTTTGTAAGATTTTGAGTTTTCGAACAATTAGTTTCAACCTTTCAGAACTTTATTTTCAGTTTTGAATCATGGCAAGATATTAATCCCATACTTGGTTACAAGGAAGTTTGTGATGTCAGAAACACCTGCGATTTCAAACCGCGTTTTAGAGACTGTCTTTGGTTCACTGCAAGGAGAAAGGGGGACTTTTACCACAGGGGGACTTTTAACTACCTAAAATGAGTAGGTTAAAGCTGGGTAACTACAGTTAAAGAGTAGCTTCAACACTGATTATCGTACTGTATTCTGCTCTTCTTCCTTACTGAATCTCTAGAAATCTCTGTAAATATCAACGTGTCAATGTGTGTGGTATTAAAGCACGGAAAACCTAAGTTCTGTCACCCAGCGGGAGGGTGTCTGGAATTTCAGCGTCAGCTGAATCAGTGGCAAGCATAACAAGATACGGCCCTCTCTTACTCAAAGCAAAACAGTCTGTTGGCTTCTATTCCCAGCCAATTCCCATGTTGAATGATATGATGGATTTTGAAGAATGTTATCTGCTGTTATTTCGTAATGTTTGGTCAATGCTCTGCACATTCCAATGACATCATTACTGACTCTAAGTATGCAGAAATCCCAGAGGAGGGATAAGTCGTGTTGAATCTGTAGGGTCACTAATCAAATCAATGTGCAAACAAAGAGAGTGCACACAAACATAAGCAAAGAGTAAATCTATGGCAAGAGTTAATCTTACTTTTGTGCTCCGTGTAAATAGCACTTTCTCTTTCCAGTTAGTTCCCACAGCTCTCTGTCATAGTGTGCGTGTGCATTTTTTGTCACTATTTATCGCATCATGTCCCACTAGCACCATGACACGTTTAATTCATGGCGATTTCCTCGACACACTGCATAAAAACACATATGTGATTTATTGATTGATTAGTAATTGGTTGATTGATTGGTTGGCTGCACGGTTGACCAGCCCAAGAATGCTCAAGAGTTCATAGCCTCTTGCTGGGCCCTTCAGCACTGTGTGTGTGTTCAGTAAGGGGTCTTCGCTCATTGCATATGAATGAGTCGGGCCTCACGAGATCTGATGCTTACAGGCTAATCCTCAGTGGTGCTGGAGATACTTAAGGCCACTTTATGACTCTTAAAACACATTGTTATCATCCTGAAGAGATTTATGACGTCTCACTGCTGCATTCCACTTCACTTCACTGTTGTAGAAGGTAAAACCCAGTGAGGACAAAGGGACTGATTGAAGAGTATGAATGAGGTTATCTCATGGTGTGGCTTGATAAGTAATGAGAATCAGCAAGGGTTCTATGTGATTGCAGATTTTCACTTACTCTAATTTCATTAGATAAGAATTTGTGATTTAGATTATTTTTTTATCTTTATTCTTAATATTGTTGTTTTTTTTTGCAGCCACTGCTGAATCTAGCACTATGGCAAGCCATAGAGTCATAACCAGTTTAGTCTGATTCACAAACAACTGACTCTTATGAACCAAAAATCAAAAATATACAATACAACCAGTGTATTCTGATTCATGAACAAATTACTATTTTGGGTCAGCCCTTTTAATGAATGATTCAAAAGGACTTCAGGAGTTAATGTTTGAATCAGTCTGATGAATCCCTCTTTAAATTCCTGTTTGAATTTGAGATACAAATTGGACATTGTAACTGAAATGCACCCAAATTAATCTGAAGGAAATCAAATTGCAAGTGAACTGAAATGAGAGCTTATGAATCGGAAAAGAGATCTCTTGAAAAAAAGTGTAATGATATCCAGTTAAAGTGCTCAGAGAAATCATTCTTCTTGAGTTGGTGAAAGACATGCCCAGATAGGATTTTTGTTGTATATTCTGCTATGATTTTGGGAAAAGATCTGTGAAATTCTGCAGGAGTTGTGTGGATGTGGATTCTGTGTGGGCCTGTTGAAAGGTTACAGCTCCCACCACAGAGGTCAAAGGTGAAATGACACATACAATAGCAAATGGTGTTCTGGAAAGGAACAGGGCAATTGGGTTGTCTTGACGACAACCAATGAAATGTAAAGAGAGAAAGTGCATTTTTTTGAAAATGTCAGGGGCAGGAAGTTAGTGAGTACTTGATCAGTTGGGACCATTTATGTACATGGATTTAATATTCATATCTGTCTTTGAATTTAGGCTTAAGTTATAAGCTCAAATTTATCTCTTATGTGTGAAAGCCGCCGTCTTTGACGTCTCCCTGAAAAGAGCAGAAGACCGTGAACTCAACACAAAGCTTACGATGACAGTAAAAGTTAAATGGACTCCAAAAGTTTCCAACCAGATCCATCTGGATCTGGGCTCACATACGGTAATTACACCAAGTGCACCCTATCTTCCAGGAAATAATGACATGTAGGACTGCACACATCTCGCCTGTCACCTCTTGACCCTGACATATCCTCGCCCCCCGTCGTGTCGAAGAGAACGCAGTTAAAACATTTGAAAAACGTTTAACCCGCACACCCCAGCCTCTGTTAACTGCGCTACTGCTGCTTTTCATTTACGGCCTCCCCCGTCATCCATCTCCCTCGCTCCCGTTAACCACAGGAAGTCACTCACTTCCTCATTATAGCACATCAAACACTAGCAGAGACCATAAACCCGCCCCGTCGCTGCACCAACACATGCCTCCAATTCTGCCGCTGCGCCCCGGCCGCAACCGTTTCAAAAAAGCCGCTGATTTAAACAAGAGCACTTTGTCTCAGTAAATCTCAAGTTATAGACACAAGCTTCATCCAATTCTTGTTTCATAGGCTCTTTTCCATCTTTTTGTGCCTGAACCACATCGCACGGTCATCAACAGGTACGTGTCAACAAAGTGAGAGAGTGATTCAGGGTTAGTGAGCGGAAGTGTGGTTTTATGGCTCGACTCTGTGTGAACCGCGATGACTGTGTGTGTGTCTGGGATTAGTTACTGTGTATGATCCACACTCAAGCCGTTCAGAGGTGCTGCTACAGATCAACGTAATAAACCATGTCATTGATCTCAAGTGGTTTTAATCATGAGCCACAAATCATTTTTCCCTTTAGACAGCCTTAATGTTTTCACAAATGTGCTACGACTCGAACAATAAGGCTGTGAAATTGAAGCATTTGCTGAAAAGTGTTTCGGTTGGGTCTTTTGGAGAGATTCAGTTCACGGTGGTATTCAAGATCAGAGAAGACGACCTTTCAGAGGCATGTAATTAGAGTTAAACCAAACTGAATCATGTATCCAAAGCTCCGGCGCGAGAACCCTTTGAATGGGTTTCCAAATAAAAGGCCGCGTGCACATTTACATTTATTCATTTAGCAGTGGCTTTTATCCACAGCAAAGAGAGGAACAACTTGCATGTACATTTGGATTCAAGACATGCATCTGATGTCTCTGCGAATGCACTGTTTAATTTTGTTATTTATAGAAACTGACCACCATAAGAGGATGAATTAATCTCCATAATCTAATCAAAGAGACAAAGAGAGTGAAGCTTTAGATTTACACAACAGCCGTTTTGGCTACATTGTAACTCTCATTTCTTTGACTATTATGGGATTGAACTGCTGGCCTTTTGAGTTCGGATGCAAATGTAGCCGAGTCGTTGCTAAAGTGAGCGCCCTACAATAAGCACTATGTGACCTGTGACTGTTGTGTGATTGAGATGAATTAACGGGGCATTTTGGGAAGAAGTTGAACAGTAACTTAGGCCAATTAAATGCACGTTAGGCAAATGAATAGCTTTGTATTCATAGAGACAATCTTTGGCATCAAAGAGTACCTATGGCTATTGAACGCCTCAAAAGACCAACAGAAACACTCCTCAGTTCACTCTAGAATAATGTGAGCAGATGTTGCTTTCTGATCAACACAAACATATGCATAGTATACTCCCATACAGACTCATATAGGTTAGGTCCTACACATTTTTTTGTTCTATAAAATACATTAAAATACAGTAACAATCGAATGCACCTCCTCAATGGGCATGTTTTTAATTTATTAATTAAAATTCATTTTGTTTATCAAAAAAACCTAGAGGAGTAAAATATAGGAATACATTGTTTTGCACATAAAACACTATTTACATAAATATAAATCTTCATATTCTTTGCATGCTCTTTGTACCTCATGGTATACGTATATCGCCATGCCATGAGCCAGGGATAAAATGTTTAGTGCTTAGACTCCACAAAAGAGAAATGTATATTAATTATATTATATTTATATTATATTAATTATTAATTTATAATTGATCATGTTTGTAATATTTGCTTTTGACCATGATAAGTATATTTTCAAATTTATTGAAAATAGTGATTTAGATTCACTTGTACATTCACATTTAATCTAGGAAATGTGTGATTACTTTCTGCTTACGCCACATGGCATTTCAATTTAAAAGTGAACTTCACACGTTCTGCACCAGACTTTAAACAATTACTCGTTTTCTTTTCCATGTTTGCTCTTATATGTCATTGCACCAACATTACAAAAAAAAAATCCATAGGGCGTGTGAATGAATGAGTGAATGGAAAGGTGGATGAATGAGTGACTGCATGAATGAAAGGATTAGACATATAGAGGGAGGGAGAGATGAAGAGGAGGTATTTAGAAAGTTATATTGAATCAGGAAATTCCTAGAACTCTCCAGGAGGGAGGGGAAGGGGGCGTGGAGAGTTAAGCTGGACCCCCGTCCCTCTCCTGCCCCCCTGGTCAGGCTTAGAAGAGGACTCATTCTGTAGCCTTAGTCAGCATGCTCATAGGGGGCTCTCACAATGGAGCTATTCTGCAGACAAAGAGTAGAGTTAATGCTGCTATTCCACAACGCTAGGCTGCTGGGGGCTCCTCTCAGGGCCGGCGGTAGCGCTGGCTTGTGTTAGCCATGGCTAAAGGTAATTTTCCCCTCAAGCGTGGGTCAGAGGTTAAGGTAGATGACAGATCAGAAATTTGGGGTAGAGTAGCAACGAGGAGTAATATATATATACGTATATATATATATATATATATATATATATATATATACATACACACACACACACACACACACTCATCACCCACTTTATTAGGTACCTGTTCAATTGCTCAATGCAAATATGTAATCAGCCAATCACATGGCAGCAACTCAATGCATTTAGACATAGTCAAAACAATCTGCTGAAATTTAAACTGAGCATCATAATGGGGAAGAAAGGTGATTTCAGTGACTTTGAATGTGGCATGGTTGTTGGTGCCAGAAGGGCTGGCCTGAGTATTTCAGAAACTGCTTATCTTCTTGGTTTCTCACGCACAACAGAGAATGGTCCGAAAAAGAAAAAATATCCAGTGAGCGGCAGTTCTGTGGGTAAAAATGCCTTGTTGATGCCAGAGGTCAGAGGAGAATGGCCAGACTGGTTCGAGCTGATAGAAAGGCAACCGTAAATTAAATAGCCACTCACAACTGAGTTATGCAGAAGAGAATCTCTGAACGCACAACACGTCGAACCTTGAAGATGGGCTACGGCAGCAGAAGAACACACCAGTGCCACTCCTGTCAGAACACGAAACTGAGGCTTCAATTCCCACTGGCTTACAACAGAAGATTGAAAAAACTTTGCCTGATCTGATGAGTCTCAATTTCTGCTGCGACATTCAGATGGTAGAGTAAGAATTTCAGGTAAGTTTCATAAAACCTTCCCCATTTAGACAATTATACATGAATATGTACATGTTTAACAGCTTAAACAGCTCGCCCTTTTACAGCAGATTTGGTTCACAAACAACTGACAGTCATGACCGTAATATGATTTTCATTTACAATAGTAAGTTCTAAAATTCTGCTTTAGTAACTTACTTTTCGCGGCATCAGTCGCATGTGCACTTGTGCAACACGCATGTGTTGCGAGGACCTCCGTTCTTGGCTCATTTTGAGTCAGATTCAGTGAATTATTAACTAAAGACTCGCCCTTACAGGATCATTTGAATCAGTGAGTTGTTTTGAAAGCAGATGTAATTGTATCAGTCCATTTCACGAATGAATCGTCGAGTGCAATTTGCAAAACGATTTAACAGAAAAAAATCAGGTCGTTCATGAATCAGACACCACTATCGCGTCGGAGCAGGTAAGGATTTCTTTAATTAGAAATAACAAGAAGTTAACCAAAATAAAAATACTCTGATAAAGTAAAGATACTTGAAAAAGTACTGTAACAAATACCCTGGCCCTTTTTGACAATCAACTGTAGCTCACATTCACATCTGCCTTCATCAGTCAACAACTGTTGAACATAGGCTGACCACATTTTTTGCTTTTCGAAACTCTGTTTCACTCGGATGTATATGAAATTATGGCAGAAAATATCTTTTGCTATTTCAGTTACATGTTTCAGTCACATGACTTGTAGAGACAAGTAGAGAAAAGTACATAACTGAAAGTGGACCGACATAGCAAAATTAGCTCAACCAATGGCTATAGAGTTTGGGCTGGGACAACCTGTGTGATGATGGTATTCGGGGTTCATGTTTGAAAAACCTGTTTGGAAACAATTCAAGGTTCATTTTGTGGTGCAGAAAAACTTGGGCTTTAAAGCTGCAGTCCGCAGTTTTTCCTCTTTGTCGCCATCTCTGTTCGAAATCTGCAATTGCAGATTTAAAGTTGATGATTGGCGTAATCCTCAACTTTACGCTAGCTGTACCTCGACACCCTCAGCACGGCACAGCGCGGATGAATCCAATGTTTTGAGGAGAATGTGCAGCTGTCAGCCACCGCACCGATGTGGATACTGTCATTCAGAATCACAGATTATTCTTTTTGGAAGTATGACCAACATAATAATTTTCACTGTAAAATGTAATCTGAACAAGTAAGTAACATCCACTTTTGTTCTGACCAACTAAGGGAAAAAAAGCATTGCAGTAAATCGCACTGGCTAAATATACTGTAACGATCGATTATCATATCACGTCAAACCGTGAAAATATGCTTTGTTCTCAAATTGTTAATGTTAACAACATCAGCATTGCGTGACTACGTGTAATGCCCTTCAGACATTATCCTTGTTTTCGACATGGGTCCGGTTGCAGTCTCTTTTTCCAAACTCTCAGTCCAAAGTCTTTTGCATTTTACAGCGGGTGAATCTCCAGTTGTCACTGGTGATTGTCGTTTGAACCTTTCTGGATCCGCCATCAAATTGATACGTTTAATTATATCAAGTGCTGTGAGAAAAGGCTATAAATCTCCACCTCCAGCATCCTCACACTCAATATAGCCTACTAGCCGAGACTCCTTCTTTATATGTACAGATGTGACGTAATGACGCAAAGACATGCTCGAATCTCCCGCGGAAATCCACCAGTACCACTGGAGTTAAAAACAATATTACAAGCTTACCGCTTTGAATCGAGCTAAGGCAAGCAGATAGTTTTGAACACTGGCTGGTTATGTACTTGCTAAAAAATTAATTTTGGATCATTTTTAACCCAAAACATTTCCGGACTGCAGCTTTAAATAAGAAAATGAGTTGTATTGTTGTTGTTTTTTTAGTTTTTGTTAGGTAGGGTCCTGGGGTCAAACACATCACAGAGGTTAATTTTTGAAATATGAAATAAAATGTTAGCTATTTGTCTTTGCATGTAAAAGTTAACAAAAAGTAAAAAATAAATAAGCGGATCATACACAGACCAGCAAATTGATGATTCAACTGCATCCAGTTCCATATGAAAAAAACCCCCAAAACAATACTTCAAGATATTGGTACTCATCGATCTAATTGATATTGGCAAGCAAATAGTATTGAACACTGGCTGGTTATGTACTTACTCAAAAATGTATTTTGGATCATTTTTAACCCAAAATAGTTACGGACTCGAGCTTTAAGTGGTTAAAAGACATAACACATTGAACCTTGGCAGATCAAGTTTGCAACATTTTCCATCATAATTCCCTTTAATCTCTCTATTGTGCCTTCAAATCAAGAGGGCAAATATAGAATTAAAGTGGGTTGTTTGCACAATTTATGTGTGTGCATGAGCATGCTTTTTATTTGTGGGTGTCACATACTTTTGTTAAATGATCTGAGCCTTTAATGTAAAGCACACACTGTAAACCCGAATAAGTTGGCACAACTCAAAAAATGTAAGGCAATCAGTTGCCTCAAATTTTTTAAGTTAAGAAATTCAAAGTTTAAGTAAGCAGAACTGACATATTTTTATTTTGTATTTGTACATTTGAATTGTTCTTAGCTTGAAATGTTTGAGTACACTAATTCATACATTAAACTTAAAATTTCATGTAATCTCAATGTGAACACTTTTATTAGTATAAACTTAGGTAGCTTTAACAAGCTAGTTTGCTAACATACTATTTTGTTAACATCTTAACAATAGTATGCTGTACAGTAACACTTGCAGCAATGATTTTGTTCGTTGCTCAGACTCGCTCTCCCAGTTTAAAACTAGACTGAAGACGCATCTATTTAGCCAGGCATTCATATACATTTTTTATCTTACAGTTACTGTAAATTCGGCCTCTAGTTTCATAAACGCCAGAGGAGAACTGGCCCCCGACTGAGCCTGGGTTCTCCCAAGGTTTTTTTTTCTCCATTGGGTCATCTGATGGTGTGTTAGGACACCTTTAGGTCACTGGATGGAGTTTTTCGGTTCCTTGCCACTGTTGCCTTTGGCTTGCTCAGTTGGGGATATTCAAATTAATTAACCAATCATACCATTGATCAGCTCTACCAAACTTGGATGTCTTTTTTTTCCAGTAATAAACAAACATTGTTAAGTTGTTTTGATTGATACTGTGAAGCAGCTTTGATACAATCTGTATTGTGAAAAGCGCTATATAAATATATTTGACTTGACTTGACTTGAATATAAAGGTTGTATTTGCTCTCAAATCAAGCTCATGCACCACTTGTCACCATGATGGTAACTATCCTAAAACCAACATTAACAGAAATTCTTCTAAATTAGCATAATGAAACATTAATCATTACTAAATCACCCGCTTAACATTAATCTTGCACAAAAAAAAACATTGTATTACACTTAATTTTAGCATTTACTCTCCCTTTCGAGTGCCATCGGCAAAGCATGCTGGGAAATATACATCCCAGCCGTTTCAGTTAAACTTAAGTTCGTCTAAATTAAAAGAAATAATTTCATAAAACTCAAAACAATGAAACAGTTCAGTTTACTTAAAATATATCCATTCTGTGAACTTGAAAGAAAAATAAAGTGCTAAATACTCATCAAAGTTAATTTGACTGAACTAATTAGTTTAATTTAAGTTTTTCCTACTCAAACCAATTAAGTATTTTGAGCGTTAGGGTTTACAGTGCCTAACCCTGACACCTAACTCTGCTCATGTCATTCCAAACTTTTTTTATTATCAGTGCAACACAAAAGTAATTTGAACATTTTTTTTTGGGTGAAAATTTTGAATAATGTACTTCTGTACATCTGTACTTTTTGTGCAATTGTAATGAATGAATTAAGCTTTCATGATTCAAAAAGCACAAAAACACTATAAAGTATCATAAAGTGGTCCATGCGACTTTTGCGCTACAAGTTATCTGAAGCCCTACTACAGTAGGTTTTTTTTTTACAAACAGAAATCAGACCAATTTGTGGACGAATCATTCAAACCAGTTATGTGAACTGGTTCAAATGATTCTCTGAAATGATCAGAATCAAAATAATTATTCATTCATGAATGTTTGAATCACTTCATTCTTGTGAATGTGCCAAGAAAAGTTAAGGCGTATGTGAGATTTTTCCAGTTTTCATGTAATGGCTTTAGAAGATTTGCAATATAATGCTTGAGTCATGTGTACTAACCATCATGCTCTTTTAGTCATTTTGGATCTTGACATACACTTATAGTGAAAAGAGTGACCAGGATATTCACGTAAGCTATTTGTTTTCCATAGACTAAAGAAAGTCTGAGGTTTGGAACAACACAAAGATGAGGAAATGATGACTAGTAATGAGTGATGATTCATTTTAGTTTGAACTGTCCCTTTAAGTGTGTTATAACAGCAATGCTTGCTGTTGTTGTCTTTTTGAGAGCACTGAGGGCACTTATTACTGATGGGTGGAGTGGGGGGAAGTACATTTAAGGCCGTGCAACTCTAGACGGGATCTAAGGTCTTTGTCGGACATAAAGCATGTGGTCTTCTTTCTCCAAAGTGTGGCCTATAATGCCTGTCGTGGTCGTTAAGTGATTGTATTACTCCCAGCAGGTGAAGGGCGAATCTCCTCATAACCTTCCTTTATTTTTCCTTCCCTTTTGTCGTTTACAAGCCATTGTTTGGGATGAAGGCAAGAAAAAAAAAACTTTCTGCTGTTCTTTTGAAGGGTAAGCTGTTGTGCCTCATTGTTAAGGAGGGACTTTGATGTTTTAAGTTTTAAATGGTGAGTCAGGGAGAGTGTTGGACTTCGATATGACAGACTTGAGGTGAGGTGTCCCGTTTCTGAGGGGAGTTTTCTTAAAGGTGTTTTTAAAGGGGATTGGATTTCTTTTTGCTTTCACCTGCTCTGAAGTCCTTGTAAGATCAGTGACATCTGCTCCGAAGTCTTCTTGCATGAACTGGGGCCTAGTGCAGTTGTAGCCTATTTAAAACGTGCTTTATTCAGCAACTCATCGATCTAAATACCCAATTGTATCGCTATAAACCTTTATGGCACATACGTATAATATATGGCCCTGTTTACACTTGGTTTTAAGATCCATCTCAGGTGATCCAAACATACAGTAATTAGTAAGCCCAGACAGATCGCCAATTAGACCCGAAAGTGAAATGAGTCTCAAATGTATTTTTTGTGACCACTTGTGATCACCAGGGGAGAGTCTCTGATTTCATTACTACATTACTGTCAGTATTTTACTGTATGTTGATAACATACAAAACAGTAAAAAAAAAGCACAAACAGTCTACACACTGTTGCTTTCAAAAATACTTATTTATGTTAATGTGCTAATAAACTGTATGATGCTGGAAGTAAACTTTGAGGATGTGCTTTATTAGTCATTGCATGTTGACGTCAGGAAAAGAGGCCAACAATAATTGAAAGACAATATTCTTCTGCAATGACTCCTTCACTGTTTGAGGGAAGAATAATTTTCACTATTGTAGATTTTGAGGACGGAGTAGGTGTCATTGTTTACAAACATGACTTTTTCTACTGTAAAATATAGATGAATGAATGCAGAGTTTAAGTAGCAACTCTAAAAAGAACAAAAAATTGTACAGTTCTTTACAAGTTGTAACAGTCCTATTTAGAACCATATCGTCCGGAAGAACCGTTTTATGCTAAAGTGGTTCTTTGTGTAGAGTTCAGGGTTCTTAATTCCCGCCTTTTTGTTTTTCATATCTGTAACGGTCAAAACCTTATTACTGGTTTTCTGGAGCTCCACCATCTATACACAGACTGTCAACACACTCTCAACATGTAAATGATTTATTTCTTAAAATGTTTATGCATTTTAACATTCAAATTGTAACTGGTTTCTTATCAATCTTGTCTTTTTCTCTTTTTAGTTTAACAGAACATGTAAGTGTAGTGTTATCTGTTCAGTATAGGCCTAAATACTTCTCTCCTCTTCTTAAGTAAAAGAGATATTGAATTTATGATCCAAATTGTTAGATTTTTTTGTTTATTACTTGGGTTTATGCAGAAACATACCCAGTCACACACACACAAACAATTTTTTTTATCCCATGACTTTATATCACTTTTCCTTTTAACATTTTAGAGGGCTCACATACTGTCCTATTTTTTTTTTTTGTGCTATTTTTGACCTTTGGCAAATGGAAGAGTTTTAAGTAGTTTTGTCATGTGATTTGGTCATTTTTATTAGTTTCTGTTTTTCATTTTTTTATCCTTAATTACAGTTCAAGGTTTAGTCATTTTAGTATGTCAACTTAAACTTTTAGAATTGTAGAACTTCTTCTATTTTTTTGTTTATTTTAGCTTTATTTCAATTACAGAAAATGATTTTCAATCATTTTTAGTTTCAGTTAGCAATACCCTAGTCTGAATAGTTTTAACATGGGCAAAAAACACTTTCCAATGAAATGACATTTTTTTGCCTTCTACCTTTCAGAGTGCTCATCCAAGTGCACACTCAACACTTTTAATGCACCATGTGTTACCTTACAACCTCACAAGCCTACAATTATAGGTTTTGCAATTAGCTGTGAATGTGCTGTTAAACACCTAATCAACACTCGTTTGGGGAAAGGGAGATAAAAGAAGAATAAATACATGATATGTGAATATTTGATCGTAACATTCATGTTAAGAAAAAAGAAAAAAAGAATAAGGCATTAAGCAGATGATTTTTCCCCAGAATGACTCACAAAAGTAAGAATCATTCATCATCTATTATAATTATAACAGCAGCTACAAAGGTTTGAGATATGACTCATTTCACTCAAGTACACATACTGAATCTCACTCAAAGCAACCAAGCAGCACTGCCTGAATGTCTTCATTCTGCATAAATTCAGAGTAATTTATTTGCATGACTGCGATTCCAGCACAATTAACCTTGAGCGTCATATAAGAGGAGTTGCTGACTGCTGGGAAATATGCTAATTTAATCCAAAAAGGTCGCTGTGATTTGATTGTAACTCCTGATTTATATTTTCAACAATGCTGTTTTAACATTCAACAGCTGTTAAGCTGGGAAAATGGGATGTGCGCTTCAAATTAAGTATGCTAATTCATTAATCTGATTTAACAAAAATCATAAGAAAGGAAAGAAAGGTTAATTAGTTGAATTAGTATATGTTATCAGCTGGGTCTTATATTGCCCTCCTTGGCCTGGACTTCAGTCTCAAATGAATGATTACCAACCTAGCCTGGAGTCCACCGTAAAAGAATAGAATTCATCTTTGATGCTGTGTGAACGGGGTCAGGAAGAGAAACAGATCCCTTAAAATAAGGCACTTGAACTAATCTGGATTTGTTTGAGGTTCTCTTAATTGGGCGAACGTGTTCGTGTCATGTGTGCGCTGAGGGTACCAGGCGTGTGTGATTAGATTGTGCTGTGATCCATCAGAAGGACTGACAGGCTGGTAATGGCCTATATTCTCCTCTCAACCCCTGCATGGCAGAGCTCTTGACACCAAAACAGCAGCTTGGCGTCGTTTGCCATAACCCAATATCTTGAAGTATTGTTTTGGGGTTTTTTTCATATGGAACTGGATGCAGTTGAATCATCAATTTGCTGGTCTGTGTATGATCCGCTTATTTATTTTTTACTTTTTGTTAACTTTTACATGCAAAGACAAATAGCTAACATTTTATTTCATATTTCAAAAATTAACCTCTGTGATGTGTTTGACCCCAGGACCCTACCTAACAAAAACTAAAAAAACAACAACAATACAACTCATTTTCTTATTTAAAGCTGCAGTCCGGAAATGTTTTGGGTTAAAAATTATCCAAAATTAATTTTTGAGCAAGTACATAACCAGCCAGTGTTCAAAACTATCTGCTTGCCTTAGCTCAATTCAAAGCGGTAAGCTTGTAATAATGTTTTTAATTCCAGTGGTACTGGTGGATTTCCGCGGGAGATTCGAGCATATCTTCTGAATGACAGTATCCACACCGGCGCGGTGACTGACAGCTGCACATTCTCCTCAAAATATTGTGTTCATCCACGCTGTGCCGTGCCGAGGTACAACTCACGTAAAGTTGATAATTCCGTGAATAACTGCAATTGCAGATTTCAAACAGAGATGGCGACAAAGAGGAAAAACTACGGACTGCAGCTTTATTTAATTTATTTGATTTGTTAATGTATGTTTTGTATTAATTGATTAAAAAATATATATATATATTATTTTTTAATATTTATTCGGTCCGCTGGGTTTTCATTAGAAGGACATATTTTTTTAAATTTTAAAGGGAAAATTATTGGTCATTTTATTATTATTTACACATATAGCACTGGGGTCTCTGGGACCCTAAACATAAATAAAATCTAGTCAATCAGGACAGAATAATTGACTGACAAAACAGTTGCGAAAAAGGAAGGTTTTCAGAAAATCTGTTTACAACTATGTACAGGTACTAATCAATACAGTGAAGTAACTTATGAAGCACTAAATCACTGCCCTTGAGTGTGTTCCACCACACACACACACACACTAAACTAATGGCACTCAGTCGCCTCACTGAGGTTCATTAAGCTGATTTCCTTTGAGGGCTGTCCTACATTTGTCTGAGAAGCTCCAACTTCTTCTCTGTGATCAAACAGACAGATAACTGTCAGCCCGAAGAGATCAGGACATTTGAACAATAGCGCCCGCCCCCTACCAGCCCTGAATTGTTACGCTTGCTTTCCTAACCTCTGCCCTTCTCTTCAGGCTTGTGTAATGCTGAAAGGCCTGTGCCATCTCTAGTCCGCTATATCATCCTGCTTCAGAGTGTTCATAAGTGTGTCACACACTAGGTTAAAGGTGCTATTCTGTTAGGTCACGGAGATCAAGCTTAGTTGATGGGACTTTAATTAGCATGAAATGGGCATTTCATCTTTAGTTCTAACAAGTCAGACCTCTCAGGAGTCTCCTGCTCCCTTTTTTAAAATGTAAAGATGTTTGCTTCAAAATGGGGATTTTATGTGAACATGTTTTGGATTTTGGTCTCATTTAGCATGTGCTGCTGAATTAACTCATTTGTCCTGGTGGTTTATTTAAGCTAGTCAAGGACCCGGCTATGTGTAATTTGCCGTGATGTTCTCCGAAATGGTAAGCTTAGTTTATACAGTGACAAAAAAATAATAAATCAGGCCAAGCACATTTGTACACAAACTTTTGTGTAAGAATGATGGTTTTGACACACAAAGCACACACATATAGTGTAGCGCTCATTACTCTCAGGGCAAAAGGTAAGAGTTTTTTTTACAGGGCAGTTTGAGTTATGACCCTAAAATCCCCTGGCAACATCTGGAGTACATATTATGGACCAACCAGTACCGGACACGGTCACAGTTTAGATGGTGTAATGAGGTCATCATTTCAACAGAACTGCTAAATTAGTCTGTCAAAATGTTACGAAAACAACGTGATCAATATCAACACTTAATGTGCTACGGCTGCACAATTAATGGAATAATAATCGCTATTGCAATTATGGCCTCGGCGATTAATATACAATAAAGTTTGGAATAATTAAGATTACTTTAATGTTTTTGAAAGAAGTCTCATGCTGATGAATTTGATGGAAAATACAATAAAAACAGTAATATTGTGAAATATCATTACAATTTAAAATAATTGTTTCCTGTTTTGATATCCTTTTAAATGTAATTTATTCCTGTGATGGCAATGCTGAATTTTCAGCATCATTACTGAATCAATTACATTTCAGCATCAATTACATCATTACATTACTTCAGTCTTCAGTATCACATGATCATTCGAAAAATCATAATATGCTGATTTGGTGCTCAAGAAACCTTTATTATTATTATTATCAAAGTTGAAAACAGTTCTTGCTGATTAGTATTTCTATAAACCGTGATACATTCAAAAGTTAGTGATAAGTAAGATTTTAAAGAAAAAAGACAAAAAAAGAAGAAAGATATTAATACTTTTATTCAGAAAGGACACGTTAAATTAATCAAAAGTAACAGTAAATACATTTGTAATTTTACAAAATATTTCTATTATAAATGCCTTTCTATTATAAATGCCTTTCTTTTGAACTTTCTAATCATCAAAGAATCCATCACAGTTTCTACAAATATATTAAGCACTTAACATTGATAATTATTAGAACCATTATTAATAATTGAGCACCAGTTATAATTGGTAATAACTGAGCACCAAATCGCAATGTAATCAACATCAATAATCATCATGGTGCAGCTCTGACAGGAACAGAATAAAACATTGTTTCAGTTTAAATCAACCACATTTGGAGGGTGTGCTGCTTCTATTTGTGTGTGTGTGTGTGTGTGTGTGTGTGTTTGTGTGTGTGTGCGTGCGTGCGTGCGTGCGTGTGTGCGTGCGTGTGTGTGTTCATGTTTTTCTATCCCAGTGGGGACTTTAACCTTAATGCACACAGACTCATGGGGACTCGTGTCACAGTGGGGACCTAAATTGAGGTCCCCATGAGTAAACAAGCTTATAAATCATACAGAATGAGGGTTTTTTTTTTGTTCAAAATGTAAAAATGCATAAAGTTTTCTGTGACGGGTGGGTTTAGGGGTAGGGTTAGTGTAAGGGGAATATACAGAATATACAGTTTGTACAGTATAAAAACCATTACATCTATGGAGAGTCACAAAGATAGTAAATCAGACGTGTGTGTGTGTGTGTGTTCCTGTGGGTTTGTGGTGTGATGCTAAGGTCAGACTCATTGTGTCATGGATGAAAGGCTGTGTTTGCACTCGTGCTGGAGGTTAAAACGAAAATGAGTTAAAAGCAACAAAGAAAACATAATGGATGATTTTCTGAGGGAGTGATAGGGGAAGAGAGTGTGAGGAAAGGTGCGTGACATTTACAGGGCACTGCCATCTGTATGGTAATTGCTACACACTGGTAAAGTTTGATCACACATGCATTTTCTTTCTCTCTCACTACTACACTACACATATGACCACATTCTGCACCTGACCCAGAACAGATGGCACCCCCTCCCTCTCCTCTTGCCTGCCTGCAGACAGTGCCAATCCAGTGAGGGGCATTTTTAAAGCTGGCATCCTTTTGTTTGGGTGGGAACTCTGCATGTTATAAGGATTAGAACATTTCTGACGGTGCTGGTTGATAAGAATCAGAGCATGTTGTTGTGACTTTGGCTTTTGTTTTAAACCCTGTCTTTAGTCTGTCTCCAGTTTTCCATATGTTGTCCATCCTGTTACTCCACAACAACCGCTGGTTCCCGCACATATAGTTGATTGACAGGCTGACACTGAAAAATGCCACAGCACAGTTAATCTGTTAAATACAGCTGCCGTGTGAACATTCCAGAGAACACTATTCTACCAGAGGATCTATTTATCCTCAAGTTAAGTGTGTGTCTGTGTGTATGTACATGTGTGTGTATGGTGTGAGTATTTTGTATTGAAATTAATACGCCTACTTTAATTCAACATGGATTAAATTGACTGTAAAGTCTTTTCATTGTTACAAAAATATATATATTTCAAGTAAATGCTGTTCATTTGAACTTCCTATTCATCAAAGAATTCTGAAAAAAAAAATTGTATCATAGTATCCACAAAAATAATCGAATGAGCGTAAACGTTTTCAACTGTGATAATAATAAAAAATGTTTCTTAATTATTGAGCATATTAGAATAATTTCTTATGGATCATGTGACACTAAATACTGGAGTAATGGCTGCTGAAAATTTTTTTTATTTGTTTTAATTTGTTGTATTTATTTGGCAAATTATGGAAGGTATAGTAAGGTGTCCAGATTTTGATCTGCAGGAAAAAAAGAAGAAGAGAGAAAGCACATTAAAATAAATGAATATACAGACACAAGAGTGTGATGCAATGCTGTCTCTAATGTTGTGCTGAGAAAATACAAATAAACAAAAGCTTGTGTGTCTGGTATGTGACATTCTGTCTGAAAGGGAAGGAACAAGTCAAATCATAAACATTAATATATGAAATGTCAGATGTATTTACACATTATAGCACATTAATGTTATGTTTATCAATTATATTTATTGCGTTTTATAGTATTTTCATTTTCCTATTTTATGAGCATTTTATGGCCGATGGGTTTTGATGGTGTTTCAAAATCTGTGCTTTGAACTCAAACAAACCCTTCCGCTGACTGAACTTCAAAACCCCTTCTGAGACTGATTCAAACTTCAACACACATATTTAACCATACCATAAACAATCATACAGTCATATAATATGGAGCCGTCGTCTCCAAGTTTATTATAGTTCAACATGGTGTCTGAGGCCAGTACATATCAATCAGAGAGGAATAACTTAGGTTTGAGGAAGAAAAAAATAGAACATACACGTGACATAAAGGGTGAATATTGGTATGTTTTCAATTAAGCATTCAACATTTCTTCATTTTCTTCTTTATAGTGTAGTGCAGTGGTTTTCAAACTTTTAGATGCCACGGACCCACAAATATGATCATCCTCATGCGACCCCCATCCTAAAGGCAGATACCGTATATGTTTTGTATAAAGACATTAATGCTGTGCAAACTTCATATTATAAACATGTGTAAAATATTATTCGGAAAGTATTCATTTTCAATTTTTTTAAATACCACAGTACTTTACTGTTTACTGTTGTATTATTTATTTAAATTTTAAATTTTGCTTATTGATTTTAATTAATTCATTTATTAAAATTTTTATTTTTTAATTTGTATTTAATTTGTTTTTAATGTATACATCAGATTGATTTAGATCAGAATTTATTATTTTAATCATTTATTTATTTAAATCAAATGTATATATTATTTATTTACATCAAAATGTACCGAATGTAATGTAAAAATGTCTTTTTTTTATTTTATTTTAATCAAATTAGGTTACAGTTTTTTATTAGTTATATATGTAGTGGAGATATTAAAATCTTTTAAATATTTATTGTGTGTAGACCTTTTTTATTATCATGAGTTAAAGGGATAGTTCACCAAAGAATTAAAATTCTGTCATGATTTACTCGCCCTCAATTTGGTCCAAACCTGTATAGCCTACAGTTGTTCTGCTGAACACAAAATAAAGTATTTTGAAGAATGTCTGTAACCAATTTTGGGGCACTATTGACTTTTTGAATTTTCATTTTTGGGTGAACTATTCCTATTAACTTTAGCTTCATATCTAATAACAATAATAATAAAAATAATTTACAATAAAACATAAATTTCAAATGAACAGATTTTTACCCATATTCACCCTATAGCCTGCAAAATATCAGGTTTGAAAATCTAAATAAGATACAACCGTGCTTTGTACAGTGACCAAGTCTATCAGTTTACACATGGCGGTGTGTTATTGTCTTAGCTCGAGGCTTTGTTTTTTTCCATAACCAGGCAGGATAAGCCATGGGCCAGATGGCACAGTGGTGGGGTCCCATGGTTACCTCATCCTGGCGACCAAACATCGCAGACACGCACATACAGCACAGACTGTTATGTAACCAAACAGTCTAGACGGTCCAGTTTATAATCGATGGTCTCTTATTCTCTGTGTATCCCGCCAAAGGTTCTTTCTCCTGTAGCCTGTACTGCAGGGGCAGAATTATAATTCAATCTGTTTATGTTGGACTAGAGAAAAACGTTCATTGTGACGCATTGGTGGGCGGGGCTTTCTTCCAGGCCATGTGACTGAAGTTAGTAAACACAAACCAGTTTCTCAGTCCAGCAGGATATTAGACGCACAGGTCAACATGCCCTCCTCACAAAAGACGCCCCAACGCACCCTTCGCACGTACACACATGCACAAATAGAATAAAACACACTCGCACTTGAAGTCTGCCACGCTGCAGCTGCTCCAGTTTCCATGGTAACGTGCAGAACAATGAGGTAAGAAGCTGCGGGGGCCAGTCTGAGTGTGCGCAGCGCACGCTTTCATATCCACTCGCGTCGAGAGTGTGTGCCAGCGTTTGTTTTTGTGTATGAGTGCATGTGGATGTGCCCTGCCGATTTCAAAATCAACTGAGAGAGAGAGAGAGAGAGAGAGAGAGAGAGAGAGAGAGAGAGAGAGAGAGAGAGAGAGAATTACGAGGGAGATACTCGTTCTCTTTTGTGAGAGAGGGCTTGGTCAACCAGATCTCTCTTCATAGCGAGGCAGATGGAGGGAGAAAGGCTTGACGAATGAAAAACAGGAAATGTTGAATATAAAAGAGGGGGAAAGGCCCCAAAACATGCAGAAAATACTAGGTTTGTACAGAAAATCAATTATAGATATTAGATTTGATTCAAATTTCATCAAGTTTACAGTACCAGTCCACACTGGATTACTGTGGGGACTCTCCGTAGATGTAATGGTTTTTAAACTGTATATTCTGTATATTCCCCTTACACAAACCCTATCCCTAAACCTATCCATCACAGAAAACTTTCTGCATTTTTATATTTTCAAAAAAAAAAAAAAACGAATTCTGTATGATCTATAAGCATGTTTCCCCATGGGAACCTCAATTTAGGTCCCCATGGTGACGCAAGTCCCCATGAGTCTGTGTATTCAGGTTGAACTCCCCTCTGGGATTGAAAACATGTACACACACACGCGTATTATATATATATATATATATATACACACACACACACACACACGCAAAATGTGATCCTAGAGAAAAACTACACTTGGACAGCTCCTTTTTTATGCTTCAAATGAGTGACATGGGTATTTTTATTTGACAATATGATTTAACTGTGGGGTTTTGCTTTCAAAATCATAATCCCCTTGAAAGTCATAACTTTTTGTTTTTTCAGGGCTGTTTGAAATATGGATGTTGCCGCCCACAGAGGGGCTTCAATCATGTCTGAAATGCAGTTCAGCGTATAGTTTCTCAATACCTGACAGGACTCAAACCCCACTAGCGGCGGTACAGAAGGACTCATCCTTTGACAACAAGCTCTTTTGTTTTCAAAATGTCTATTTATTTGTCAAAATGAGGTATTTCAAAGTGCTGTGAGTCGCAGCACTCAATGTACATTATAGAAAAGGAGAAAAAACACTTTTTTCCCAATGACCCAGTTCTATGAACCCAATAATTACAAATATATAAACAAAGAAAGAGAAAGACAGTAAAGTATAGAAGCCTTATAAATGGAGATAGTAAGAATTTTCTGTACAAAAGAAATTAGGGTAGAAAAAAGGATAAAAACAGGATAAAGTGATATCTACTCAGAACTCATTTTCATACGAAAATATAAGTATCGAATTTAGTATGTATCAGAAGCACACTAAAGCATAAATGTAGGAATTAGTAAAACATGTCATAACAGAGAGATTATAAGACAAAAGAATCCAAAAACAAAACATTGTGTCATTATATTACAAAAATCCTCAAAAATTGAGGTCTTACAGTACTTGTTAAAGGTAACTTCCAGTCTAGTTATTGGCAGCTTTTGACATCTTTATAAAAAAAACCAAAAGACAATAATAGTATACAAAAACAAGGCAGACTGAGTGTATGTTCTTTTAAAATCTAATCTATTTACAAAAGTGTCTGACATCAAGGTGCGCAGAGGTACATCCATGAGATCTAGCACCAGTGAGGTGTGAGAGATTATAGCCATTCGAAGTGTCTCGTGTCATTTGCTTAGTGTCCATTTTGCAGGAAGAGCATGAACGCAAAGTTCATCGACCCAATCGCTTATTGAAGACTGTGTTCATAAGGGTCTTGTCGTTGAGGGGAAGTTGGGTTTACCGGTAAGCACCTTCCCTCATCGTTGTAGCGTGATTGGGGTGACAAAGTAAACCTGAAACATTCTTGACGTCAAAAAATGTGCAAAAAAGTGTCAGCAGTGAGTGTCCCTAGAATTCATTTTGGGCCGTAAGCCTTAGTGCTTTGTCGTTCGTCATTTGACGCCGACCATTAGCCGTAAGGCATTCAGCCAATGAGCATTAAGGGTTAGCGAGTCCTGGCCTGCTCGAGCCTGCGGAGGAGCTGTTGTCGTCGGGCCTGCAATCTGTCTTTCTCCTGCTGGAGTCGGAGCTCCTGAGCCTCAAGGGAACTGACGTACTCAGTGGCCTTCTTCAGGATGACCACCTTCGCCGCCTTGTCGTTGCGTGCCAGCTCAGGCACATGGTCGCGCAGAGTGAGGAAGCTAGAGCGCAGGTCGTTGCGCCGCTGGCGCTCCAAGATGTTGTGGTTGCGCCGCCGTTCGCTGTCCTCCGAGTCAGAACACCGCGGGCTGCTGGAATCGCTCTTCCTCATGCGCTGGCCTGGGACACTGTTAGTAGGGGAGTTCGGGGAATAGCTCTGGTTCTTGCCAGTGCGTAGAGTTATAGTGCTGTTGTCGGTTCGGAGTTTCTTGCTCGGGGGAGCGCTGGGTACGTCTTGCTGGTTGGAGTAAGGGGATGGGGCTGCGTAGTTATGCTGTTGCTGGTGGATAGAGGCTGTTGCCGTCCTCTTCAGAATGAGCTCCTGTGGAGCTTTGCTCACCCCTGAGCCCAACCGCCCTCCCGTGGACGCCTGAGAGTTTGAGACGGCAGACAGGCCAGTGACGTTTATCTTGCTGGTGATGGAACGCCTTTTCTCTACCGTGACGACGTCGATCTCCTCCTCTTCTTCGTCATCTTCGTCATCTTCATCATCATCATCATCATCGTCATCGTCATCTTCATCATCATCTAGAGGAAGAGAAGGAGATTTAGGTTAGCTTAGCAGGTTTGTTGTGCAACCATTCCTCTGGAGGTACACAGGTATGAACAAGCGCTCTTAACGGAAACATGCCTGTGTTTTCTCTGGGTGTGTGCACAAGTAAATGTCTTTGTGTGGGCAGATGAGACAATTGCTCAATGCAATCATCTGAACACGCTCTGTCAAACACAGAGGAGCTGGTTTCTCCCCAGACTGGACCACCTTGGATTTGACTTTCTACTTTAACACACACCCTCTATTTATGGCGTCTAATAAGGAGGTTTGCAAGTACATGGGGATTTCGTCATGTTTTCTTTCAAAAAGCTGTTTTGCTGTCAAGTTAGACATTTCGCTTGGTGCCTTTTGGTGACACATTTCAAGTTACTGTAAGCTTAGATGGCAAAACGTCTTCAGTGTGATGCCCGAGAGCTATGTTTATGAGATAATGGACGTGATTATCAGCTAAGCCACACATGAAGACTGTTTGGCATTTACTGGAGCCCACAGCCTCTCACTTCAAAAGCTCCCTACAGGAAACCGTCTGCCAGCGTTAAGGAGAGACCAAACCAGGCAATTTAGTCTCCAACAGAACGCAGACAGTCAGTGCGTTCCCCTTTTCCACTGCTTTGCCGCGAAAAGGGATAACAGCACAGGCGGGAAAACTAGCATTGTAATCGTGTGGTCCAATTATTCGCGGGCTTTGCCGAGTAACACTGATCTGATGGTGTCTTAAGCCGCTGCCCTGGAGAAGAGCCAAGCAGACAGCTGGAGGAAAGACTCTGCTTGTTCAAAGCCGTCACCCTGTAAAGAGAGATGACCCATCATCTCTTTTTTTCCTTCCTCGTCTTTTTTTTCTTGTGATTATCATTCACTGCACCTCCCTGGAAGATTCTCTGCCTGCCAAGCTTAGCCCAATGGGTAGGGAGGGGGGTTTGTCTTTCTCGTAGATGCACACGCATGCCTCCTTTATAACATGCTGGTGCCCAGTGCCAGCTCTTATTCTCTCACTCACGTGTGATTATCGTTTGGGATTTGCATTTGAAACAAGTCCTCATTTAGAAGGGAAGCGACTTATTGGGGGGCACTGAATTTAGGGGCTTGGCTTTTATGAAATCTGCCCTCGCTCACACACCCCAAACATCTGAGCATGTGGTTTTATATCATTAAGAGCTCTCAATCTGAAAAATTAATAATTAAATATAAAAATAATGCTTATAAAAATAACGTTTATGTTTCAAAACAATTTTGGATGTCATAAGAAACCAAATCCAATGACCTAATAAATTCCCATGGATTAATGGAGGGCAGATAATGGCATGTTTTCCTATTTAATATGGCTCAGTGACACTATTCTCTGCATTAAATCTTTAACCAAGAGCTATTCAGCCAAATGGCTCGACATCATGGAGAACATCAAATATTACCGCCATCTACTGGGTATGCAGATGGAGTAGCCTATTACATAAACTCCCCATCACCGCCCACTACTACTACTACTACTATTGAGTGTGTGTGTGTGCGCGCGCTTGTGTGTGAAAGACACTCTGGAATGTCACACACTAATCCGATGCAGGGTCTGTCATATGATCTTCAACAATTACCTCAATCACCACTTAGAAACTAGGTCAAACTATAGACTGTCAAACTTTTTAGCACCATCATCATAATTTGCTGCTGCTGCTCATGATTATGATTACTAGTAATAACGGTTTTTAATACTATCTATCTTTACATTAACAGCATGTAGGCCTAAGGAGACGCTTACCAGAGTCGCTTGGAGTCTCCTCTGCACTGACTGGAGGCAGTTGTTGGCTCCTCAGCTGTGTCACACTTTGGCTGCTGCTGCTGCTCCCGTTTCTTTTGTTGACTGGATAAGGGAAAACTACGGTAGGGTCCACACACTCCGGTATAGAGTGGCTCATTTCAGGCGGCTTTACTGTCGTGTCTTTACCGGCTTCAGTACCGGTAGTAGAGACGGCTTTCCCGAGTTTCTCATTCACCACCCGTTCCAATTTCTCGCGTGCCGAGAAACCGCTCCACATGCAGTCCTGAATGATGATGGAATTGTCCGTAGTATCCAAAACTGAGCCGAAAAGGTCTCCGTCAGGCGCCCCCCAAATGTCGTCTTCCGGTAAAAGCAGAAGCTCGGAAGCCCAGTCCAACGGGTCCGTTAATCCAAAGCCCATCAGCGAGCAATCCTCAGCCACCGCGCCCAGCTCCCCCGGATCCCCTGGAAGCGCTGCCCGGCTCGGCGACAGAGGAGGAGTGGGTAGTAGCTCGAATTTCTTCCAGATGTCCTCTCCAGGCGGTGCAGCGTCTGGTCCGCAGAAGTAGAAGTCATCCTCGTCCGGGTAGAAACACGGCTGCAAGGAGTCAAACTCCAAATCAGAGTTCATTGTTTTAGCTGGCATTCTCCCTGTGAAAGACACAAACCGATGTGTTAGAATCACCACAGCTTTTAAAATAATTTGCCTTTGTCCCAACTTAGACACTGCGAGGTAAAACGGGAAAATGGCAAACACAACATCTTTTTATTAAAGTCTCTCATTCTGCTGTCTTTAGGTGTCATCTCACTGTCCTCACTGTGTGGACATTTTCATGAGCTCATTTAAAGTTTGAACTGTTATTGCTGCATGAAGCACAACCTAATAGAAGAGCACATGAAGATTTGTGATCATTATTATTATTATTATTATTATTATTAGGCTATCATCACCATCATCATTATTAAATAATGAAAATAATTATTAATAATAATAACAATGTTAGAATTCTAAAACAACCTTGTCCCAACGAAGACATTTGGGGGTAACGTGCAAAAAAAAAGTCACTATCTACTGTAATAGTTCTTTACAGTAGACGCTAAGTCAAATATGTCTTTGAAGTGTCCTCTCTGCATTGTTTATTGTGATAGCTTTCATTAACTCGCTAAACTTGGGACTGTTATTGTAGCACGAGACACAAACTCCTTCAAGTCGTCCAGAAAGGTAAATAGCTCAGAAATAAAATTTCGCGTAAATGAAACCAGTTGACACCAAAAGACCTGGGCGCCTTACCTCTGAGTGTGTCTTGTCCCTTCTTTATCGCAGTCACTGTGCCTCCCGTTTGGAGTCGCACATCTACCGCGGCCACTGAAGACTGTTATGTCGCTTCTGTATTTCGGACTGTGAAGTATTCTCCCTGCTGGCGTTTAGGAGATGTATTGGTTCCTCCCTCAGTGGGCGGAGCTCTGGGCGAGGTATTTGCGTTTGTGGGACATTTGGTGTATGATTTTCTTTCGAAGGGGCATTGTTTTGGTCTGCCTAAGGTGTTTAATTTGCCGATAATCAGGGAATAGCGCACTCAGAAATAAAAGTCATCATCATGTTCAAAATACGTAGCCTATGACTTCTTTAATGCAACGCAGAAGCAGATGTTGGACATAATGGCAGATCTCAGTCACCGTCCACTTTCATTGTGTGGGAAAAGGCAATTAAAGTAGCCGAAACGGAGACAGAGACTGTCAGTCCCCAATATTCTTCCAAATATTTTGTGTTTTCGTACGCGTTAAGAACGACATGGTGGGTAAATGGTGGCATAATTTTTATATTCGGATGAATTGTCCATTTAAAGGCTTGGAGCAGAATTAAAATTGAATGTACATTTATTTGACTGAAATAAATGTGATTGAATGGGTTTGATTTTTGCTCTACCGTGTAATCTGTCTTTATTCAGAATATAATTTGTGCACTATAAGCATTCAAACATGATGAAGTGTGTTGTGAATGAATCAGAACGAGTCAGCAGCAGCATCTCTTTTCATTGTTCAGGTCAGTGAGGTAACGGCCGATCCGCATAACATCACCAGTGTGACTGTCGACTCACGTCTGCCGCCATGTGGGACGGACGAGGTATGTTTTGTGCCGCTGCTCACCCACGAAAATTCTTATCAGCCCTCAACATGAAAGCTTTATAGTAGAGATTGTGATAATTGAATTTTATAGCGTTGGTTGTATACGATTGGCTGGGCACGATGGGGACTGTAGGAGGATACTCTGTTAGCCTATGTAGCCTAATTGTTCGTTCGTTTGAACCCATGGCGTTTTTATCTATCACACTCTTTAAAGGGGGAGTTGGGAAGAAAACTATGAGCTCTAATTGATATTCAAATTAAATTAATTTCCTTATATCTCGTCCCTCTTTTCGCTATAGCAGATTGAACCAAAGTAAGCTAGCCTACTAATATGGGAGATAAAGCTAGTTGTCACACTTTTTGAATCAATCGAGTTTGTCATATATAGGGTTTATTTTTTAATATATTTTTTTTTATTGACCTGATATGTATTTAAAAAAAAAAATCATATCAAAATAGCCTACACAATAAATGCGCTAAAATGCAGACTAATTGTCACAAATTTAAAACAGTCATGCTGGAATTATAAAACAGCCTTTGTCCTAACAAAAGGCATTTGTAGTTAGCATACAAAAAAATATATTGGGCTGGGCGATAAATCGATTTGATCGATTAACTCGAATGTGTGTTTACCTCGACTTTTTTGAATGAAAATCGGTTTTCTCTTTAACATCCGCCGACGCTCCCCTCTGGGCTCCCGTGGTTCCGAACTGACTCGGCGTTTGCCATAGAGATACACAAACAACATGTCAAATAAACAAGACCGCGGCACACTGTATTTCTGTGTTTTTTTCTTTATACAGCACAGTGGTCAACTTTTGTTGTGTTTATTTGTGGTTTATAAATAAATGAAAGGAAGAAATGAATACTGTAGCCTACCTTATATTTATCCAAAGGAATCGATATTGAATCAAGATCAGAATCAAATCACAAGAATTGAATTGAATTGAAATTGTGAAATTTGTGTCAAGCAATAATAAAATCAGTAGCATACCAGTCAACATTGTGTTGTCACTAAACATAATAAAATTCTGTTTAGTTACCAAATGTTTTGACAATCATAATAGGCCTACAGTTATTGTGATGCAAGTTTTTTTTTTTGTTTGTTTTTTTACATCCCCCCAATCCCAATCCACTTATTTTATGTTATGTTACATTTTCACTGTTTACAAAGGCAGGGCCATCTTGTCTTTTTGGCTTGTTGTTTCTGATTGCACTTTTACCACAAGGAGGAAATCCAGATCAAATCCCAGAAGGGAAAATCAAAACAAAATAAAGTTAAAACTTGTTTTGAACAATTTCTTTGTCATCTGCAGATTGATTTTAAGTAGGGGAAAAAAAATCTATTTAAATCCATATTTAAGGCCATATCACCCAGCCCTAATATATATACTGTATATATATATATATCATTTTGTTGTAATATATTGCTATGTTGTAGACTCTTAAAGACACTGAGTCGTATATGTCTTTATCTTTAAAGTGTCCTCTCTACATTGTTTATTGTGATAGCATTCATTAACTCAAGAAGTCTCATTAAAAATAAAGTGAATGTTTCTCCTAATGGGTTTATTTCTGAGCTTTACCTTGAAGACTTTGTAACTCCATAAAAATATTAACATTTTCATCAACTTGACATTTGTAAAAACAAATAGTCCTAAGAATATTGGTTAAAATCATCCATATATAGTTCAATATAAATTTACTCAAAGCTATTCAAATATAATAATGTTGGAATTGGAGGACAGAATCCACAAAATTGATCCCAGACTTCCTTGGACTTTAAAAACACACTATAAAACTCCTAGAAAAATGCATTTGTGAAATTAAGCTTGACTCAAAGTCTTTTAGTTTTTGAGATATAACCTTTGTGATCACTTCCGCATGTGACATAGCCATGGCTTCCTTTATACTTGAAGACTTGTGCACCGTTTGCTTCTCTTGTGAAAACAGTTTGCTGTGGGAACTCAGCGAGAGAAAGACAGAGACCATAAGAGAGGGTTTGGGATTTGAAGCGCTCCTCCAGAGCCCAATCTCAATGACCTCAGCTCAGGAAGAGCTTCCTGTGTGAAAGTGAGGGGGAGTGAGAAGCTGAATACTTTTGTCGCAAAGTGAATGTTTGGTATGGTCAGTCAGCGTTCAATATGTCTTTGTTGCCTCAATCAGATTTGCATTTTTTCATATTATAAATTTGCAAGTAAAAACATCAAGGTGATTCACGGATTCGTTTTCAAACAATGGATTTCAGCGTAAGTCGTTTGTGATAATGGCTTCATATTTGGCTCTATATTTATTATTCCATTCCAAATTAGCAGTTTAATATCTGCCCATTAAAACATGTGAAATTGCCAATGTTACATACTTGCCAAGATGCCTGATGTCTGTGTGTGCATTCATCCAGCTCAGTCTTATGTTGTCCTGTCTTACTGAAGCGGTGGGTGGAGTAGAGTATGGATGGTTAAGCAATTGGGCCAGTTTGGATAAAACATTCATATTTAGAGAAAATACAAAAGCAAAGCGTAAAGCCTCAATGACAACACGACGGGAGACAATGAGCGCACGCAGAACAGGACATCAATAGTGCACACGATCGGAAGTCAGGCCCGGGCGCCTGCTCCTCAGCTCTGGTATGCAGAGTGTGCACAAAATGTGCTAGTTTATGGCCTCAAAGGTGTCAGAAGTACATTTTGACCTAGTTTTGTGTGCTTTGGACAAGTTAATGCTCTTTAAATACACACACTATACCTTTTCTCTATATTGCAAACTGCAATGATTTTCTTTTAATACAATTATTTTTCCCTTTACGTCTCTCACCTTTGTGTAGATTTTTTAATCTTTATTTTTTTTTTCTCTCAATGAACAAATGCACTCGGAACTTCTGTAGACTTTGCTCTAGAGCCCGTCCTTTAATCAGCAGACTTGTCAATCACAGCAGATTCCACAATGGCATAATTCCTTAACAAATGACAGACAAATTCAACTTTGTTTCTGTTTGGCGGAATTCAATTATTAACCTCCAACCTTCCACCCCTTTACCCCACACAGTTAAAGTGCCTTCGCTAAACCCTTTAAAGTGATGGTTTAGCCCGAAATGGAAATTCTGTCATCATTTACTCACCCTCTTGTTGTTGTAAACATGTATGACATTCTGCTGTGGAGCACAAAAGGTGAATTTTTATTCTTGGACATTGTTTTCAATATAATGAAAGTGAACTGAGGCTGTCAAGCTACTTTTTGAAGCTGTACAATAGCTTGATGAATCTACAGAGATTATCCTCTTGTGTTCAGATGAAGTAAGACAGTCTTTCAGATTTGAGGAAAGTGACCATTTTCATTATTGAAGGAAAACCTCATACCTGCAAGGATGAGTATTGGGTCCCGGTGTGGTGAGGTCAAAGAGGATTTTTTTTTATTTTTTTGGAGATCAGAGCTACTTTGATAGACCTGTAATGAAGGTATTGGTGAAGGGGATAAAAGTGAGAGATATCATCTTTTGGGCATGCTTCCCTCCCTCTGTCATCATATATCTTTTCATTCTTTACCATTAGCTGTTTGGCAGAGGTGTGCTTATGAGTCAGTTGGATGCAAGTGCAAGTTTGAGCAAATGCTAAAGGAATTTAGTCGATCTGATAGCATCCAAGATACTTGAAATGTTTCCGGTGTCATGAACTTTCTAATTATTTGACCAGACGATCTGTCTGTCTGTCTGTCTGTCCATCTGTCTGTCTGTCGTTCTATCACTGAATCTATCATTCTATTATCTGCCTGTCCATTCTATTTATTGATAATCTAATCAAGTATCGGTTTAACCTTCAAGCTTTTATTTTCAACTGTCAAACAAGGCTTTATGAACTCAACTTAAAGTTTGTATTGACAAACTTTCTTATTTAACATTTTTTTCCTCTCAAATACTATGGTATGGTAATTTATTTATATAGCACAATTAAATACAATTTACATTGTCCAATGTTCTTTACAATATTAAAAAAAATCATAAAAACAAACAACAATACAAATTGTTGTATAAATTTAAATATAGTACTATAGGATAAGTGCTTCACCCATTTAAAATGATGATGAGATAGAATTAAATAATGCTTTAGCATGTGTTAAATGCCTTATCCAACAAAAATGTTTTTAACTTGGATTTAAAAACAAATAACGAAGAGGCCACTCTAATTGAAATGCCAAATGGGCAAGTCATTCCATAATCTGGGGCCAACTACAGAGAAAGCACGGTCCCCCCTAGACTTAAGTTTTGACTTAGGGATAGATAATAGTCTCTGATTTGATGACCGTAGTGATCTAGTCGGATGATGCTTAGTTAGTAGAGCAGATAAGTAGGGTGGAGCTAGACTATTTAGAGATTTGTACACAAAAAGTAAAAGTTTAAACTCCACTCTATAATGCACTGGCAGCCAGTGTAAAGAAGGTAAAATTGTTGTGATATGATTCCGTTTTTTGCACCCGTCTGAAGTCTAGCTGCCGCATTTTGTACTAATTGCAATCGTGACATTGCTGAATGGCTAGTCCCAACATAAAGAGAGTTGCAATAATCCAGTCTAGAAAAGATAAGTGCATGAATTACTTTTTCAAAAGTTTTAAAAGAGAGAAATGTCTTTACTTTTGATAGTAGCCTTAATTGAAAAAAAGCAGGATTTCACTACTGAATTTATTTGCCTCTCAAATTTCAAAGATTCATCAAATACTACACCCAGATTTCTCACCCACGGCTTCACACAGGCAGACAGACCACCAAAATTTACTTTAGGAATGGTGGAGGACTCTGAGGGTCTAATTAAAATAATTTCCATTTTGCTCTCATTAAAATTCAGAAAGTTTGAAGACATCCAGACTATCTGATGAGCGTTTTTAAGGGCAGATAAATTTGAGTGTCATCCGCGTAAAAATGGAATGACAGCCTATGTTTTCTAATAATAGAACCTAGTGGAATCATGTATAAAGAAAAAAGAATGGGTGCCAAAATAGACCCTTGAGGAACCCCACACGATAGCACAGCCTTACTAGAGGAATATTCTCCAATCTTCACTGAGAAGCTTCTGTTAGTAAAATAAGATATAAACCAGTCCAATGCACTGCCAGTAATGCCTGCTCACTGTTCCAGTCGGGCAATAAGTACAGAGTGATCTACTGTGTCGAATGCAGCAGTTAAATCTAAAAGCACTAGAGCCATATAGTTGCCAGAATCACAGGTTATTAGTACATCATTAAAAACCTTCAACAATGTAGTCTCTGTCGAATGATGTTTTCTAAACCCAGATTGAAGAGTTTCAAAAAACGCATTATCCGTCAGGAAGCTTTGTAATTGTTGTAGGACTATTTTCTCTAAAATTTTTGTCATAAATGAAAAATTGGAGATTGGTCTAAAATTGGATAACACTGTGGGGTCCAAGTTCTGTTCAGTATACCCCTTAAGCAAGGGGTATACTGATGCATGTTTTAGCGGTTCAGGTATAATACCAGATTCTAAACAACGATTTAGCATGACCAGAAGAAGAGAACGAACATTATCAAATACTTGTTTAAATAAAAACGGAGGAATAACATCAGCAGAAGAGACTGAAGGCCTAAGATGCTCTACTATTTCTTGAAGCTGAGTGCCAGGGATATGGTTAAATCGACTAAAAACAGCTGTACAGCTATGGTAAATTGAGGGATCAGGATGAATTGGAATAATTCCAAATCTTAGATCACTTATCTTACTAATAAAATTTTTTTAAAAGTCCTCACACATAGATGAAGACGCATCAACAAGAGAGCAAACCGAAGGGTTAATAGTGGCGTTGATAATTTTAAAAAGGATTTTGGGTCTATGACAGTTCTTATTAATAATTTCAGAAAAATACCTTGATTTGGCTACTTTTAGCGATTTCTGATATTGAGCTAGCGAATCTCTTAACATTTCAAAAGAGGCCTGAAGTTTGTCTCTTTTCCATCTATGCCCCGCTCTTCTACACATCTGCCTAAGACAGCGTATTGTATCATCTCGCCAGGGTTCAGTTCTTGGTTTGAAATTTTGTGCCTTGAATGGTGCAACTGTGTCTAAAACGTTTTCACATAATAGGAATTAAACATAGACAGAAGCTCTTCAGCACTCATATTACCTAGACAATGTTCCACTGGTAGATTAACATCATGCAAGGCTAAAGAAAAGGCATTTTTTGGTAGAATTCGTAATAAGCCGAGAACGGCGAGCATGATTAATAGATTTAGGTGCATCAAATGGAAAAGGAATAGAAAAAAATGGACTTATGATCAGAAAAGCCATTTTCACACACCTCAAGATTACAGAGTGAAAAACCATGAGATAACACTAAGTCAAGTGTATGACCATGATGATGAGTGAACTTTGATGATGTTGACTTGAAGAGCCAAATCGAAGGCATTTAATAAATTAGAGAATTCCTTAGCTAACGAGTCATCAGCACAACAAATATGAACATTAAAATCTCCTAGTATTAAAACTTTGTCAAATTTCAGAATGAACTCTCCAAGGAAGTCCGCAAAATCAGTTAAAAACTCCTTGTTGTATTTAGGAGGGCGATACAATACTGCAGTCAAAAGAGGCTCGTGCAGTTCCAGCGTAAACAGCTGTAGTTCAAAGCTGTTGTACTCATTCAGCACAATAGTTCGGCAAGAGAAAAAGTCCTTGTAGATGGAGGCCAATCCTCCACCTCGACCAGTCAAACGGGGAGAGTTGAAAAATACGCAATTTGACAGTTCAGAGAAAGGACTTAAATCCCTAGCAGAGAGCCCCGTTTCAGTTATAAATAGAAAATCCAGATCCAGAGAAGAAAAGAAATCGTTAATAATCAAAGTCTTATTTACCACAGATCTGGCGTTAATCAAGGCCATTTTTAGCCGTGTTCGGTGGATACCTCAGGTTGCTTCGCCCTAGGTAGCGTGCGAAGATGGTCTGTGCACACTCCTCCATAGAATATGCGAGGAGAACAGAAACCAGGGAGCGGAACCACCGCAGTGGGAATCAAGGTTATAATCCCATTGTGTAAGCCTACTGGCTCCAAAGAGGATGAAGCAGTTCTTGTCAGAGACCCCCGCAAGGTGCCCCAGTGGAGACTGAGACTCACGATGGAGTGCCAGGAAGAGCTTTAACTTCACAGCTAGGCCACCCCGTCTTCCGCGTCGTCTCCTGCGCTTTTTCGCCGGTAGGGAGCATGGCCAGCGGTGCAAATAGTCAGGAACAGACAGCAGTAAGGGAGGGGGAGCGTAATATGAGCCAGTTTTAGCTTGATTAAGCAGTTTGTTTGAAACGTCTTCCAAGTTTAAAAGAGATAGCCGGTCATAAGTTAATACTGGTGAAGCTGACTGAGTCAACTGAAGAGCAGAGCAAAACAAGAGAAACAAACTAAAGCACAGCAAGCGAAAGACGGCAAGCCACATACAACGGCGCCATCTTTTTTTGGCGCCATCACTATAAATGATTCATAATAGAATGGCCTTATTTTCAAATCACAAATCTGACTGTCTCTCTCTTGATGTCTAATGTCTTGTAGGGGTGTGTGTCTTTTTAGAATGTTTATGTTACTACATTTGGTGTGTGCTTTTGTTTGATTTTCCCTCTGGTTGAAGTGGACAGAGATAAAAGATAGAGCTAAAGAATACATCAGCCCTTCTTAGTTTAGGGAAATTCCGCATAGCTGACTGAAATAGTAACCAGAATCTTCACTTTACATCTCGACTGCACTTTCCTGTCTTTACCACAACATCAGCTGGAGAACTCCATCTTTTGCTGCCCTAAAAGGCCAAACATAGGGCCTTTCTTTCTTTCTTTCTTTCTTTCTTTCTTTCTTTCTTTCTTTCTTTCTTTCTTTCTTTCTTTCTTTCTTTCTTTCTTTCTTTCTTTCTTTCTTTCTTTCTTTCTTTCTTTCTTTCTTTCTTTCTTTCTTTCTTTCTTTCTTTCTTTCTTTCTCACTCACTTCACCACTGCTCAGATTCTTCAAGCCATTGTCCAAACAACAATTGAAGACAGGCTTGCAACAAGCATGTAACCTAAATGACCCAGTGGCACCAGGCTGTAATGCTCTCGTCGGTATTTCCACAGGTCACGCTGCCTTACATTTGAGACTGCAGGTAGAGCTGACGAGTGTGTGATTGGCCGTGTAAAAGCTCATTGGTTTGTTTGCACTGTGCTTGGTTTTTCACACTGTATCACACAGTTTGAGAATGATTTATTACCGCAGAGGCCTGTTTGAACAGACATTTTCATCCCAGATGAGACTTTGATGAACCCCCAGCTAGTTTACTTGAGCGGAGCAGAAATATTTGTGGAGGAGGTGCAAGACCACCACTTCCACTTTCATTCCGTTTGAGTTTGAGATACCCTCAGTTTACGTCTCTTTAGAGATGGGAATATTCCAGTTTAACTATAAATTCAATGGCATTCAGCATTGAATTTAGCATTCAGCATTGATGGAGTGTTCTATCTGTATTGTTTTCAAAAATGGAATAAAATACAACTTATAAAACTATTACGGATATTTTTGAATTGCATCCATTCGAAAAAGAGACTTTACAGTAAACCATTAACAAAGATTTGCCAGTTCTTGCTGTGAGATGCTTCCTCCACCTGCATGTTCTCGGACACATCTGGGGGGACATGGTTTCAACTGGTTTGGCACTGAAAGGACGATAAGCTGTCCATCCTGTCTCCCTGTAGGAGTGTAGGCATCTTGCATTACAGACATTGCGGTTTATTGCTCTGGCCCCATCTGCAATCCTCATGCCTCCCTGCAGCAGGACTATGCCATGTATAGTCATGTGATCAGGTACGCATGGGCATCTTTCTCCTTGGCCCGGTTGCACCAGCACTGCGTAAGTTACAACTTAGCATAGTTTTTAGATAAAGAGGATCTAAGTTACAACTTTCGCACTACTAAATATCTTTACGTTGCACCATTAAACTTAGTTGAAGCGTAACTCTACGTATAAACTAAATATTTACGGAAGCCCCCGATCAGGAGTAACGATTGGAATAAAATAGCAGACTGACTGAACTGCATCAATAAGCTGTTATGTTACCTGACAGACTTTAAGTCTTTAAATATCAGTATGTATTTATTGATATTTATTAATTATGTTTCAAATACAGTTTCTGAATGTTATTTACATAAAACTCTTATTATGTTATATAGACTTGTTTTTACCTTTAGTAACGTGAGGCAAAAGAAGTTAGAATGACGGATAAACTGAAATTCACGGCATTTCAACAGCTTCTGCCATATTGAATCTGTCATATTATGCGACTACGCATTACTTTACGGAGATCTTACGACCTACTAGTTACGATCTGCCTTAAGAACAAATGGTGCTACCGAATAAAGTACAGAGTGAGTTATAAACTAGCTAGTAGTTACTAAGCCTCTAGTGTGGGCTTTATGTTCTATTTGAAGAAAGAACTGACAAACGGCTGGTGCAACCCTACCCTGTTGTTTTTCAGAGTCAGTAGAAAGGTCTCTTTAGTGCCCTAAGTTATTGGAACTTTGCTCTTAATTGTCTACTGCCTGTAAACTGTGTGTCTGAAGGACTATTCTAGAGGTGCATGTGTAATAATTGTTAAGGTTTAGCTTGAAATACTTTGAAAAACATTGTTTAAACCCTTTCCAATAAAGATCTGTAAAGCTTCTTTGGATTTGACAAAAAAACAAAACAAAACAAAAATGAAACCAGAAATGTATATATACACTACATATGATTTTTATTTCACTGTTTTCTATGATATTTTATCAGTGCTTCAAAGAAAACATCAGACGGACACATAAAGTACACATAGCCAGTTTTGTTCATGTGAACATCCTCATAAATCAGCCATGTAAAAGAAACACAAATAATCCAGCATTTTTGTTTGTCACATCAATGCTGTTTCTGGTGCTTTGCTGGGTTTGAATTCAAGCTCTCACTTGCCACATGGGTACTTTTCAAGAACTAATGTGAAATGCTCAGATGTAAATCATTTGTTTACCCATTCTTACACTGAAATGTTTTGTGGATGCTTGGAGGTCGATGTCGAAAGCCTCTGTAGTGTTTATCTTTGTCTGTCTTCTGAACAATCTTATCCATTTCTTTCACATTGTGAGAGTGGATCCACAAAACCAAGGCCCTTGAGTAAACCTGTCAGTCATTTTAGAAACTTGTTTGTCCAGCCGCTCTGACAGTTTGAGTTATAGGTCTGGCGAAATATGTTCATTTTAAGAGGCCCTGATAGACCACAGCGGAAAGCTTTAAAGGCGGCGTGTAAACGGTGTGTGTGTAAATTTGGCCTTGGACAGGCAGGTTAATGACCCTATTGTTGCAGTCAAAAAACCATGAGGCACAATCCACTGACTCGCCATGAATCTCCTGTCAATGCTGGTTAACTTATATTTGAGTCTTCAATTTCAATTAAACCACATTTAAAAAAAGCTAAATACTTAAGATTTAGGTATAACTGTTTTTTTTATCTGCATACCACCATCAAATTTGAATTAAATACCATTAACCAATATCATTAAAACTATAAACATACAGTAATTCTGCACAGAAAGAGTAATTGTATGAGTTCCCAAAAATGAAAACTATAATTATTTACTCACTTTCATGTTGTTCCAAACCCGCATGACTTTCTTTCTTCACAAAATGTGAATTTTTGAAGCCTATCCTGCCCACTCTTTTTAGCTCACAAAGAGGGAACATTATCGTAGGTATTTCTGGTGCTTTTGGATCTTTTTTACCTTAAAAAGGCTCCAGGCTCCATTACGTTGCATGAGAAAAAAAAGAGTGTCCAGTACATTATTCAACTATTCTTATTTTGTGTTCAGTGGAATAAAGGAAAGTCATAGGGAATTGGAAGGACATGAGGGTGGGTAAGTGATGACTGATTTGTTCCTTTACTTTTTCCTTTATTAACTAATAGTTGGACGGACAATGCTAACAGTACAAATGTTTGTTTTCCAATAGATAAGACGTGTCTAGATATGAGAGGAGCCCCCCACTTATGAGTAAGTACTTCGCTTTGATGATATGGTTTAAAAGACATGGCTTCATGTCCTACGGATAAGAGGAGAAGATAAGACCTTTGGAAATAGTCACTGTGTTTACGTGCGCCATTTAAGGATGCAATGATCCAGTTTTTCTGTTTTCATAGACGCGACACACTTGAACCCAATGGCTTGTTCCTAGAGGTCATGGAGGAGCAGCCCCTCTCTCTCTCTCTTTCTGTCCGTCCTCCCACTGGTTCTCTCTTTATCTGAGTGTGTTTGTTTTGATCAATGGGGGTCATTAGGAAACTAAACATTTGCCCAATCGCAAAGGCAGGGATGGTTAATATGTTTCAACGCCTCCATTAGTGTGTGTCATTGTGCACGCAGAGGGTCCCTCTTCTTGTACATCTCACGCCGACATACATCTCAGCACCTTAAACTGAGAAATGGAGAGAGAAGAGGAAAAAGAGGCCAAACCAGAACTGCAACACTTCCTGCCAACGTGCCCAATCTTGCCTGCATCAGATCTTATTCGCTTATGGGAAGTGGGAGCGGGAAAAAAGAGAGAGAAGAGGGGGAAAAAAAACTTTGAGGGGGCGAGAGATAAGACACAGTGAGAGCTGCAGATTGTCCACATAGAGGAAAGTGTTACGGGTTTGGGCTGGGTAGAGTGTGAATGGGATGTAAGGGCAGGCATAAACAGGAAGATTGTGTGTGTGTGTGTGTGTGTGTGGTGGGTTATCTGGCTTTTGAGAACTCCACTCCTGTCTGGACTGACTGCCACCTTCCTGCCACCTCTGATCTCCTCTAAAAGCTTACATATCCGGCCATCATTTTAGCTCTTATAGGACTTGTGTGTGTTTGTCTGAGTGAGTGTGTCTGTGAGAAATAGAGGGAGAATAACTTGGAACAGTTTGTAAAGTATTTAAAAACTTAAAATAATAATAATAATTAACAACCCAAACACACACAAACAAAAACAGAGTTGAAAGTGAAAATTACCTTATTAGACATAATCATAATCTTCAGAAATTATCTTAAATAATTTTTTTAATTCTCCAATCTCTTCAAAGACCTCCAAATCAGTATCCAATTTGTAATAAGAACTAGCATGCAGAGACAAGACATGAAAGAGAAACCGAGCGCATGAGGGCTGGGCTGGTCGCCTGTTTTTTCTTGTTAATCAATTTGAAAGAATTATACTAAAGCCTGAAACAACGTGTTGCAAGCTTGTATTGATGTGGCCGAAACAAAACCTCAGTACTCAATGGGCCGATAGAGTTACCATCAACTGTCTGTGCTATTTAACGTGTTATTATCCTTGACAGTCTAACTAACTAGCTAAGCAAGATTCTCTTCAAACTGCTGTTTGCCTTGATTTTACATTCATGCACTAGTCTGATTCTTTTATCTAAAGTGACCTCCATTGAATTCAAGATATACGTTTCATCAGTTTATTGCTAACGTAGCTAGCTCCCCTTGTGATAACAAAAATGCGAAGCATTCTTAAGCCCTCGATATACTCACGGCAAAGTTATTTTTTGTTCTTTGCTTAGGGGTAAAAAGAAGTTAGAAATATGTGAGCTTCAGTATATTTCTGAACATCCAAACGCTGCATAGAGCGGCATTTAGATGAATATTTAAATATATGCTTCATGCTTTTGGATCTTAGTGACGTGTATATGTCTGCATGCGCTCTGCAATTCAGCACTTCACGTTTATTTATGTATCATTTTATACAATAGATTCCTATAAAGCCAGTGGCTTTACAGGTTTTTTTTTTGTTTGTTTTTTTTACATTTTTTTAACATGAAAAAAACAGTGTCAGTGTCACTTTCAATTATAATTATAATTAAAATTTCTAATATAAAGCAGCTCTCCAGTGTATTTATGTTTTTACTCGCGACTGAACAGAAGAAATGAACCAGAGAAGATTTCCTGTAAAGTTCTGCAAACTTTGTTTTGGTCTGATTTCGTTTGAAGTACAGTATGTTGAAGTGTGTTATAAATTGCAGTCTGACGTATTTTGAGATTAAGGAAAATGTATTAAGTTCATATCGAGAGCTTTGACTTTAGATTGCAGACATTGTTGAGATCTCCTCTGAAGTAGATGTGAGAATACAAGGGAGTAGGTAGGTTTAAGGTTACAAGGTTTAAGTAAAAGTCTCCATTTGCTCTTCAAAGATTCTCTGAACACAAGCACAATAGAGGCTGAAGAAATGAGCCGGTTTTGTGAGTGTTTTGTGTAAGTTAAAGATTAAACACTTACTTGTTTGTCTCTCATTCATTCGAGCACATAAGATGTGAAAGAACAAGACTGACTAGATGTGCTGGGCATGCTGCTGTTTGAGTGTGATTATCAGTCATGACTCAGGCTGAATGGTGAACATTGCACCATGCCAAATACTGAATTGGAGTAGTCATTTCATTTATTGTCTTGAAGTCTGATGTTTATTACTTCTTTTCCCAGCTGTATGAGCCCCAGGGGAAAATAGTTTTGCTCTGAGATTGTTCTCTATCTTAGCTCATGGAGTATGCAAGGTTTAAGTATCAGCTTTCTCTCAGATGTTTCTCCTTGGGAAAACATTAAATTGTAGCAAATGTGACAATTGTTGACATACAGTAATGTTAAAAAGTTTGGAGTCGGTTATATGTTTACATGTTTTTTGAAAGAAGTCTCTTATGCTCACCATTTGATCAATAGTACAGTAAAAAAAAAAATGTTTCGAAATGATATTACAATTTAAAATAAGTATTTTCTTTATTTTAAAGGTAGGGTAGGCAATTTTTGAAATGGCTAGCAATAACAAGTTAGCTTTGAAAGCACAAGATCCCACCCTTTCTTCAGAGCATCTAAAAGGCACTTCTTCAAAACACATGAACACACACAGAAGAGTTTGCAAGGCAAGACGAGATATAGCGTTAAAATACCTTATGTCTCAAAACACATAACTTTACAATAATAATGAACATAAACAACTTGAAGAGCACTGACCTGTACCACCTGACGTATGCAGATTCATTTTGGCATTGATAGTGTTGCCATTGAAACTCATAAATTCTAATCACGAACTGCTCTGAGTATAACATCATGTGTTTCCATCTCTTCCAAGGTACAGTAGTAATGGCGTGAAGGCAGCATAAACTTGTGTTTTGGTTCAGGAGGAACTGTAAAAGGTGGCTGCTGTTTCGGTTGCGGTGCTCGTGACTGACGTCTGTCTAACTCTGTGTAGCCTTAAACGTGTGGATGACGTGTGATGTGTGCGCGGGCAGGGTGTGCGGTAGGGTTGGGTACCCTTCACATTTAACCAGTACTGGTACCTGTACCTGAAATTCGATGCCGGTACCCAATGGTACCTTTTTTCGGTACTTTACCTCAGTAAATGTAACCAAACTAAGTCGTTTGTATAAGTATTATTGACATTATGCCAGAGCTGCCTTAGTCGCTGTCTGCCATTGTCTGTGATGCTTGAATATCAATAAAAACAACCATTTTAGTAATAATAAAAAATTATTTCTATGAAATGTTTTGTTTCCCACAAATTCTGTGTTGTGTAATCTAGTAATCAAATGAAGAAATAAAGCATTAATTTGATTTATCTTTTATATGAAACTAAACTTTTGTGTCAAACAACATGCGCCACAACTTAGCTTTACAAAAAAAAAAGTGCGAAAAAAAAATTCTTAAAACATTTTTTTGGGATAATTTATTATTATTAGTGTTAGTATAATTATTAAATTGAGATATTTAAATTTGAGCCTACTGTACAACAGTAATATATTATGAAGTTAAACTGAACTTTTATTTTGACAGGTTGTGGTCATTTGAGTTTCCGTGTGTTAATGATATAACAATAGTTTTTCTTAAATGAAACTGTAAAATGCTGATGAACTTCAGTGACTCAGAGTGGCTCTTGAAATGCATTCATGTTCTCATATAGTGAGACTGCAGATGCTGAAAAACACAGCGAGCGTCACGCTGGTTCAGTGTGTGTGTGTGTGTGTGTGTGTGTGTGGTAAACAAAACCGCACATCCGCACCACTCATTCACACAGAGACATGCAGAACATGCAGGATTCGTGTTTAAATAGCCTTACTCTCAGATGCGTTCTCACTTCTCACGTACCGAAATTTGGCACCGATTGACTTGATGTGAATCAGTACTCGGTAGCACCGATGTAATTCGTTTCGGTACCCACCCTAATGTGCAGTTGTATGGAGCCTACATATGTTGACAGTCATTCGGCCCGAATGCAATGATTGGACGACATTTTATGGTCCTGAGACTTCCACAGATTAAGATCACTTAACTTAGTGATTGCTATCAGGACGTGAAGAGACTTCTAACCAGCATAACAAAAAATGTTTTTTGAACAAATCGCCTACCCTGCCTTTATTCTATTTTAAAGTTATTCCTGTGATGGCAAAGCCAAATCTTTAGCAACCATTACTCCAGTCTTATTTTTTATTATTATCAATGTTTTTGTGTTTTTTTCTTTCTTATGGGAAATGATTTACCCCCCTGAAATTTTGTTTGACATTTGATCAACTGTAATTTTCTATATAGCTATATTAAAATGTGAAATCATTACCTGAATATGAATTCTCAGTAAATCAGAATCACTTTATTGTGTAATAGGTGTATTGACACAAATAATTGCCTTGACACAGTCATAAAAACAAATCACATAAAACATGCATAGTCATGACCTAAGTGTGTGTGTGTGTGTGTGTCTCAATGAAGTGCAGTTGTTGTCATCATGTTCTTCTCTTCCAAAACGACAACCCACTGTTGTCACGACAAGGTCTCTGATGTATTGGGTGAAATGAGGGTATTGACAGGAATGTGTCCAAGACGTTTTCCTCTTAGCACACACACGAACTGACTGGCCATTAGAATGTAGATGAAGATCAGACCGTGTCCTCTTCTACATGGCAAAGGAAGCCCTTTGTTTCCCTGACCTCACTGGATGGCGCATGGCCTTGGTTAAGTTCTGGATTGTACTGAATTAAAATATCCATATTGTTTAAATGCAACCAAGTAATTAGGTAATTATTTCACACACAAAAACGAGGTCAGCGCTTGATTATTAAGAGCTGCAGTGGCAGGGATGGGCAGTGATGCACAAGCTGGTTTTCTGAAGATTTGAATGTTTTTCTATCTCTAAGATAAAAAACGACATAATTGGAGTGAGAATAAGTGTGTGTGTGTGTGTGTGTGTGTGTAGCTGTGTGTGTGTGTGTGTGTCAAGTCAAGTCAAGTCATGTTCACTTATATAGCACTTTTAACAATGGATTGTTTCAAAGCAGCTTTACAGAGATAAACATATAATTTAAGGTAACAGATTGTTTTGGCATTATAGCGGCTCTTGAATAATGTTATTTCCAGCTAAAGTTAACTTTGATTGATTCACCTCCGTCGAAATGATCAGACTTTTAAACGCGAACCTGTGATTAACGCTGACGGCGTTCACATGCTCATTCAGAATTGATTCTATAGTTATGTGCTTTTTAAAATATGTGCGCAGGTTTATAATTCATACAACCCAGCCTAAACAAACTACTTTTCTTGCCTATAAATTTTGATACAGAATTTTGTTTTATTTTATCACTTCGGGGTACGCGAGCCAGAATTCACAACGCTTCATCTGTAGAGTGGGAAAGGGATCCTCCATAGGGAGAGGATAGTGGACACTTCAGCACTGCATTGTCATCGGGTCCAGGCGGATCTCCTTCGTCAGATCTGGACACGGCCTAGATCCGGCAGGCTGCGGGAAAACCTCGGGATAAACAAAGACACTAATATTAGCGTAGATGCCATTCTTCTTATGATGTAGCGAGTACATCAAGATTTAAGGGAAGTGTTCCCAGTTCCGGCTGACCTAATCTATGCAGCCTAACATTGAATTTATAGAAGTCTATAGTGTGTTATGTGTATGCTAGGTCAAAGAGATGTGTTTTTAGTCTAGCTTTGAACTGACAGAGTGTGTCTGCTTCCCGGACAATGGTAGGAAGACTGTTCCAAAGTTTTGGTGCTAAATAGGAAAAGGATCTACCGCCTGCAGTCGATTTAGATATTCTAGGTATTATCAAATACCTGGCCGGAATTTTGAGATCGCAATAGACGTGAAGGACTATAATGCGTTAAGAGCTCGCTCAAGTACTGCGGAGCTAAACCATTTAGTGCTTTGTAGGTAATCAACAATATTTTAAAATTTATACGATGTTTAATAGGGAGCCAATGCAGTGTTGACAGAACCGGGCTAATATGGTCATATTTCCTGGTTCTGGTAAGAACTCGAGCTGCGGCGTTTTGAACTAGCTGTAGTTTATTTATTAAGCGTGCAGGGCAACCACCCAGTAGAGCAGTACAATGATCTAGCCTTGAGGTCATGAACGCATGGACTAATTGTTCCGCATTTCCCAATGAGAGCATATGGCGTATTTTAGATATATTTTTAAGATGGAAAAATGCAGTTTTACAGATACTAGACACGTGGCTTTCAAAAGAAAGGTTGGTATCAAAGAGCACACCCAGGTTCCTAACCGACGACGAAGACTTGACAGAGCAGCCATCAAGTGTTAGACAGTATTCTGGGTTATTACGTGTGGAAGTTTTTTGTCCAATAATTAGAATCTCTGTCTTTTCAGAATTTAGTAGTAGGAAATTACTAGTCATCCAATTTTTTATATCAGCTATGCATTCCGTTAATTTTGTGAATTGGTAAGTTTCGTTGGGTTTTGAAGAAATATACAGCTGAGTATCATCGGCATAACAGTGAAAGCTAACTCCATGTTTCCTAATGATATCTCCTAATGGTAGCATGTACAGAGTGAACAGCAGCGATCCTAGTACTGAGCCTTGTGGTACGCCATACTGAACTTGTGATCGATAAGACATCTCTTCATTTACTGCTACAAACTGATAACTGTCAGTTAAGTATGATTTAAACCATGCTAATGCAATTCCACTAATGCCCACATAGTTTTCTAGTCTATTTAAAAGAATGTTGTGGTCAATTGTGTCAAATGCAGCACTAAGATCGAGTAACACTAATAGAGAGATACAACCACGATCGGATGATAAGAGCAAATCATTTGTGACTCTAATGAGAGCGGTCTCAGTACTATGGTACGGTCTAAATCCGGACGGAAAATCCTCGCAGATATCATTTCTTTCTAGAAAGGAACACAGTTGTGAAGATACTGCTTTTTCTAATATCTTTGACAGAAAAGGCAGATTCGAGATCGGCCTGTAATTGACTAATTCTGTAGGATCAAGTTGTGGTTTTTTAACAAGCGGTTTTATCATAGCCAGTTTAAAGGTTTTTGGTACGTATCCTAGAGACAAAGATGAATTAATGATATTAAGAAGAGGATATATGACCTCTGGAAACATCTCTTTCAGTAGCTTAGTCGGTATAGGATCTAACATACAAGTTGTCGATTTAGATGAGTTAACGAGTTTGGAGAATTCTTCCTCTCCTATAGCAACAAATGAATCAAATTTTTCCTCAGGGAGACTACAATGCACTTCCTGATGCGATACTGTGGTAGACGGTTGCATAGTTATAATTTTGTCCCTGATATTATCAATCTTATAAGTGAAGAAGTTCATAAAGTGATCACTGCTGTGTTGCTTGGACACTTCTGAGCTTGAAACTTTTTTTTTCGTTAGTTTAGCCACTGTTTCAAATAAATACCTTGGATTATGTTTATTTTCTTCTAATAGGTTTGAAAAATAAGCAGATCTAGCAGCTTTTAAAGCCTCTCTGTAAGCAATCGAGCTCTCTTTCCACGAAATCCGAAATACCTCTAGTTTAGTTTTCTTCCAGTTGCGCTCCATTTTTCTGGCTGCTCTCTTAAGGGCCCGGGTGTGCTCGCTGTACCACGGCGTTGGGCTATTTTCTTTAATCTTCTTTAAGCGCAACGGAGCAACTGCATCTAAAGTGCTGGAAAAGAGAGAGTTAAACGTTTCTGTTGCAATATCAAGTTCTTCTAAGCTATCCGGGATGCTGAGATGATGAAACTGCTTAGGAAGATTATTGATAAAGCAATCTTTAGTGGCAGAAGTTATAGGTCTAACGTATTTATAACACGGAGTCGGCATTGCAGCCTTGGCTAAATGTAATTTACATGAGACTAGATAATGATCTGAGATGTCATCGCTCTGCTGCAGAATTTCAACGGCATCAACATCTATTCCATGTGATAATATTAGATCTAGAGTATGATTACGACAATGAGTAGGTCCTGACACGTATTGTCTAACTCCAATTGAGTTTACAATGTCTTTAAATGCCAATCCCAATGCATCTTTTTCATTATCTACATGTATATTAAAATCACCAACAATTAGTACTTTATCTGCAGCCAATACTAATTCTGATAGAAAGTCCGCAAATTCTTTGATAAAATCTTTATGGTGCCCTGGTGGCCTGTATACAGTAGCCAGCATAATTCTCAAATGTGATTTATCGTTTACACTATATATTTTTACATTAAGCACCAATACTTCAAAAGAAGTATATTTAAAGCTAGATTTCTTAGTGGTTTTGAAAATATTACTATAAATTACAGCAACACCTCCCCCTTTGTGTGTGTGTGTGTGTGTGTGTGTGTGTGTGTGTGTGTGTGTGTGTGTGTGTGTGTGTGTGTGTGTGTGTGTGTGTGTGTGTGTGTGTGTGTGTGTGAAAAAAAAACCAGCACACTCTCCAACGCTTAGTCCACTGGGTTCACCTGTTGTGAGGAAACCTGCCAGACATGACAAGTTGCTCCATCTGTCTGGACAGGCTGAGCTCCCAGACTCAGGGGAGATAGATGATGACAGATATGAGGAACTGCCGATGACCTTTGTCAACAGCTTAAACTGACCCTCCCACACGCGCACACACACACACACACACACACACTCCAGCATATTACGGTATCCGAAAATAAACAAAACATGTCAGGATAATTTTAAATATTAAAGCTGCAGTACTTATTTTTCCTTGTAAACATTTTAGACTAAAATAATTTGTAACTTTTTTAACAATTTTTAACATCAGGCGAAGACTTCAGTCAAATCAGTGGCTTTAAAAAATAGATTTTATACAAAATGTATTTTCTACATTATCATGAGGGGCATGGGTGCAACCAGTCAAATGACCAGTCGAATACTACTTGCTTCATCTTCGAAAGTCTTTTCGCACAATCGATTTCCAAAACCGTTTTCTTTTGCATCATCTGCAACTTACATTCCCACTTAGGTATCAGTATAAAGCCCAAGACCACTTTTGTGTTAGACAGCGAAAAGTAAAAAATTACTTAAAGTGGTTATAGTTTAATGCTATTAGAAGTCATTTTTGCTCATTTGTAAAATGAGTTTTTGTCTAAAAAGATAACGATATTGTAATAATCATTACAATTAGTCAGTTCGTTCAAAAAGGAAAATTCTGTTATCATTTACTCATCCTCTTGTTGTTCCAAATCTGTATGATTTTCTTTCCTCTGTTAAAGACAAAAGATATTTTTAAGAATGCTGGTAACCATGCAGTTGCTGGCACTGTCCACTGACTTTATGATAGTATAGAAAATAAATCCCTTTAACTACCCCTTTAATGTGGTCACATTCACCATTTCTCTCTGAAATTACACAGGCGAAATCAAGTCATTTGAATAGGAATCTGTGCAATGGGGAGTCTCACATGAGGGAGAAAAGTGAATTCACAGTGTTGACCAACAGAAAGTTGCTTGGTTTGAAAGCGGCTTATCTCATGCATTAGCTGTGCCTCATGCATTGCTACAGTTTGCCAGCAACCCGTTTTACATTAAACACACAAAGACTGTTCCAATCAAAACCACAGTCCAAACAGACAGGCCAATGTACACATACTGGACACAAATATTAGCCTGACTCATGTGTCAGCCTCGGCTCTCTTCTTAACTCTGAGCTTTGTGTGCAGGGGGACAGCGGTAGCACTGAGCCGGTGACCTTCGACCTCTCCGGGGTCATCGATCGCCCTCCGCAGGGCCTTCATCTTGATTCTGACCCCCCCACTTCATAACCATGTGATCCTAAAATCAATTAAATCTGACATTCCTCTGGACTGAAGTCATTTCCTGATTGCTCCTATTCATCTTTCACTGTGTAGCCATTCAACGAGTCTGACTCTCTCCCTCAGATGACAAGTATTGGCTTTCTCTCGTCTGGTCAGACGGAGTGTGTGAGGAATGTTTGTGAGCTTCAAACAGCCTCCTGTTGGATTCACAGCCCATTCTGTGCATTCCTGTCTCGCTGCCAGCTTTACCCAGCCAACTTTCCACCCTCGCATAAGCTGGTATCAGAGAGAGGAAAGGGGGTGGAGAGGCAGACAGGCAGAGAGAGAGAGAGCTTCCGTCTGACAGTGAGGTCTGGTTGACTCTCATAATGAGTGTGTCTGACCTTTATTACATTAATGCAAAGCTTGATGTTTTGGCTTCTTTTGGTGCTATTATTGAATTAAGGGAATGTCCTGGGTTCAGTAAGCTCGATTGTGGAATTTTAATGAAGTGCCTCACTATAACTTTTTTTTTTTAAGAAAATGAGGGACAGTCAAATTTACTTTTTTTTTTTTGTCAAACATGGAACATCCATTAACTCATCAAATTTGGTCTGAAATGCAAGTTTTTCGATACAAACTTCCTGTGTATAGACAAATTGTGCAGTTGTACTGAATATCAGCATGTCTGTACAGCCTCATGCCTTTAAACCCTAAACCTTGATTCATGAATCATTCTCTTAGTGAGATGATGAAGTGTGTGTGAGTATAGGAAGCTTGAGGAAGTGTGTTGTATTACTAAATGCAGGGGCAGTCGGCTGTGTGTGTGCAGAAGAGCAGGAACAGGAAGACGGATCGCCAGTGGCCAGTGTGACTTCCTGTGGAGGCCAGGGCCAGAGAGTAGACCCATGGGAGATAGTCATAATCACGGCAATCAGCATGATTAAACCTCTTTAAACCACCCAGAGAGAGGGAGAAAAAGAGAAACAGAAGGAAGGTTCACAAGAGACAGAATTAAGAGGGGTTTCCTTTGAAGCCATACCATAACAGTTATTTGGAGTTATTTAGATATTTGGAGCGAATGTTTAGCCTCAGCAGCTGCACTGGAGTGATGCTGAATCTGCAGGGATTACCAGGGGAATGTCCTCTGTGTACAAAAAAAACTTTGCATGTTCACGTTCATTATTGTGTACAGCATCATGCACAATATTTATAAATATTATATTTAAACACAAATACAGTATATTTAAACACAAATATATCAATATTTAAAGCTACACTATAGGGAATTTTGGCCTCTCTATTGCCATCTGTGTGAAACACAAATTGCAAGTTGCCATATTGAATTGTTGGTCTACCTTTATGTTCACGTATCAGATGGAGATCTCTGGCCATTGTGTCTAATCTAGCTGTTTTTCAGCATCTTGTGCCATGAGCAACACACTTTTATTACATATTGCGAAGTTTAAAGTAGATATAGACAGTTAAAAGATCAAGGTAAAACAATTGTTATTGTCTGCAAGAACACTATAGCTGCTTTTCCACCCTCAGGCCGAAAGGTTCTTAGAATGTTAAGGATTGGCTCCAGTTATATTTCCACTTGGTTTGGTTTGGCACGGCACGATTACAAACCATTCTAGGGCCAAAATTCTCAGCACTGTTGGCTAACCATGCTGGTAAAGTGCATGTAGTGATGTCGCTGCTCAGGATTGGTCACCTGTCTGTTGCCTGGCTGCCAGTTTCTCTGTAGCTGACCAAGCACTATTTGAACGAAGTTAACACAAGTTAATAATACAATTAAAAGAAATATCTGATCACGGAATAGAATGGATAAGCAATGAGAACAGCTGGTACGTCATGACTCATGGGTCGGGTGTGGCATGAGCCGTATGGATTACGGATGTAGATTACGGATTATGGATGGATGTGCTTTTTTGGCTTCAAAATCTAGGGCCCCATTCACTCCCATTATAAAGATTAAAAGAGCATGATATCTTTTTAACATATTGATATTTTTAATACTGTGTTTGGCTGAAAGAAGAAAGTCATATACGCTTTAAGGTAAGTCAATTATGGGATAAATGAAATTTTTGGGTGAACTAACCCTTTAAAATGTTTAATTGACAGTCTTAGTGTAATAATAGTAGATTTCTGTTTATTTTCATTTTTTTATTTTTATTAATTTGACCATGTATTCACTTCAGCATTTCATACAATCAGGACGCCATGTGAGGCCCATGCGGTTAAGTGATTTTAACATTGTCCTCTTCACGTTGCACCCCAGAGCACTCATAAACCATGGTAAAATTATAAATCTTTGTAATATATGGCCTCATGTGTATTGTTTTATTTTAGCATTATAAATGTATTTCCTGTCCCTTTTGATCAATTTAAAGCCGCCTTGTTGAATAGCAGTATTTAAAAAACGTACTGACCTCAGGCTTTTTAAGCGGTAGCGTATAGACTAACTCCACAGCAAGTCCAACTCCACAGCAATAAATGCCCTCTTTTCATGTCCCAGTGCTGTGGCTTTTCCTGTCATGTACAGTGCTGTATGTGTGTCTCATTCCTCACTGTAACAGTATGTATATGTTGAAAGAGGCCTGGATCACGGTGCTATTGGGGTAAATAAGGGTTTTCTGTCTGTCGGCATGAGGGCTGAAGGAAAGAGAGGACTAATAGAGCTGCAAAGTGTTTTAATTAGTGAGCTCAGAAAAAGCAGCATTGCAGGGGTCTCGCTGGCAGGACGAGAGACTATGCTTGCGAGTTATACAGCTATCATACACAAACACACCCATACACACTCTACAATTAATGTGCACACACAATGAGACCTCTTGAGTATGTAATCACTTAGACACAAAAATATGCACACACAAACAGGACCGTTCATTTAAACCTTGTAAATTATGTCATCACATTGTGCCGGCACATTATGATTAATGTTTGTGAGTGGATGTGTATCTCCGACAGGAAGTGTGTGTTTGTTCCATGCAACTGCTGCTTCCTGTGCTAGAGGTGTTTTCCACCGTTTCAATCAGTTTGGCCATGGAACCGTTCCGACCGGATCTGAACGTGGTTCGGAGACACTCCATATAGCTCAATGTAAGGAAAGACACCGGAAAAAGGGCAAAAATGAGGCCACATGCAGTACGCACACTTGTGTTTTTCCTGGATCTTTAAAAACTGTGTAATCTCACTTCTGAAATATGCATCCCTAATTTGATCTCTGATAAGCAGGATTCAGTGTGCTGATGTTCCTGTCATGTGCGTAAAGGTTCTTGCAGCCTTTGGGGCGAATATGGATTCATATGAGACTCATGTGACTTTGACTGGTGTCTGTGTATAACTGTATCTAACGAGTCTCTTTCTTTCAGTCACTCTGTCTTTCCCCCTCCATCTTTCTTCACAATGAACAGAAAATATACAATAATGATAGCACTCAGAATTCCTTGGAATTGACAAAGGAGGATGTGTGTACGTTTCTCCGTATTTACATCCACTGACTCTTAATATTCTCTGACTCTTCAAAATATTTTGAAGACAAACGATAAAACTCTCTTGAGCTCTCTTTTATATAAAAATCTATTTTTAATATCGTAAGATTGATCTTTTCCTGCCCCACTGTCTCCTGAAACTACAGTCACACAGCAAAAGAAGTCATATTTGACCTTTTATCAGAAGATAAAAATGACCATGAGTCCGATTCACAGACAAGTGACTCACCTAAACAGCTTATTGTTAGTGAATCAAAACATAGAGAGTACATTTTGATTCACTGACTAGCTATGTTTCCATCCAAAGTACTTTTATATGCATTTTGGGATATCTCATAGAAGTTAAATTCGCAACTTTGAATGGAAACATAGCTAATGACTCTTTTAAACATGCATGTTCTATTTAGTGAATAAAAAACATAGAATCGTTGAATCCATCACAGTGGTTTCAGAATTAACATCATTATGCATGCCCAATTGAATTGTAATCTGTTTTAAATCAAGACCTTGTTAATCAGAATCAAATTGAATTGATCAATTTTCCAATTGATATAAACCCCAGATGTCACAAAAAATAAGTTGGTAACACTTTACAATACGGGTGCACTAATAAGCATTAAGTAATATGTCATTATGGTTATGGGTTTTGTCATCCCCCACTAAAGGTCTGTGGGGCAGTTGCACATGCAATGAGTGTAATGTCAGAGAGTGTTTGAAGGATGGGTAAGTTGGGCCGCCCCCAAATATCAGCACACCAGAATCTGAAATAATGACGCTGTTATACCGTGTCAGAAATAGAGTGAGGTATCAGTTTACTGTCGGGGGTTTGTTGTGTCGTGTAGCATTGTGTCGCATTCAGTGTTGTATCACTGATTATAATGGGTTCTAGTTTCTTTGTCCGGTCTAGACACAGTGTTATGAAATAGCAGAGCCCGGCCGCATATTCTCAGTGTTCTTCCTTTAAATCCTAGAGCTCAAGCTTAACCTGGCACTCTCCTGTGCCATGAACTGTGGGATGTGGCGGTTCATCTGGTACAGTGGAATCCCGGTTGTAGAAGGCGGGAAATTGAAATCCATAGTGTGGATGTCAAAACCAAAATGACATATTACTTAACAATTAGTTAATAGTCATGTGCCTCTACAAGTAAAGTCATAACATAATGATACCTTTGCAAATCATTAGCTAATGATTTATTAAAGCAGACAACTGGAAGTTGAAGTGCATAGCGTTGACTAATTGTGGTAATTAACACATTCATTTACAGTATTATTTAATACAATATGTTATTAAGGAATTAATACATGATGACACGTTTAATTAATAGCAATTCATCTATTACTTAATCTATTAATCATATAGACTCTTTATTAGTTGCTGATTCAGTAATAATAAATTAATGGTTTAGTTCTTCATGAGTCATACATTAACTCATGATAATCTGTGCATTAGTTAAGTATGAATTAATGCTTATTAGTGCACCCTTATTGTAAAGTGTTACCAATAAGTTTTGTCCTATTTTTTTTTAGTTTGCTTTTTTGCTTATATATAAACCCACATACAACGTTTTTGCATAATTTAATTTAAGCAGGAATTTTCTCTTTCCTAATACTGAAAAATGTTGTCATTTCCTTTGGCACTCAGTTTAATTGAATAAGAGAAGTTGTGAGTCTCTGTATATCTGATGACAGAGGATGGAAATGTGAAGCACACACACACACACACACAAACAAGCATTCTTATGTGCGCACACACATTCCACACACACACACACACACACACACACACACACACACACACACACACACACACACACAACAAGCATTCTTATTTGCGCAGACACATTCCACTTCATCTCAAATTAACATCATGCGACACTAGATATCCAAAACACACACCGATAATTAAGCTTCAAATTCAATTAGTCAATATGAAGTTTGGATGTATGTGCATATATATATATATATATATATGTATGTGTGTGTGTGTGCATTTGAAAATATGAGTGGGGAATGTTTTGTATATATGTTGAATATGTTTATATAAATTATTTCAATTATAATTATTTGTTTAGTCATTTTTGTACTTTTAGTTTTTTGGCATGATATTTTTTGTGTGATATGCATTTTATGTCAGAGTATTGTCACTTTGGTTGTAGAGATGTGGATGTCATAAACACGATGAAGTAGTAGGAACAAAACACTGTCTTTAATAAATCCAAAATTAACAAACAATCAGTAGATCACAGAAGATAACAGGTATAAATATCCAAACACAACCACATTGTAGACCATAGACCAACATGGTTTTTATTTTTCCAGTGTACCGGACCAGGGAACAGAATGAAACTCAGGGCTTAAACACAAGGAATAAACAAAGGGAACTAAATGAACACAAGTGAACAGAATCGAATAATCAGTGATTAACCATAGCAAGAAACTATAGTGTGAATTAGTAACCAAGAGAACTACAGGCAAATGGGAACAGAGGAAATCCGAAAACTGATAAATGCTCCCTTCGAAGGACACAATGTTTTGTCTAAATGTACGTTTTTGAGCAACGTTTTCCACTTTTGGTAATTTCTAGTGAGAAATTACTATTGTAGTAATTAAATATTCACATAGTTTGCACCAAAGCTCGCTCTTTGCTGTAAATCGTGAAACCATTACGCTGCCTCAGAAGTCCACTAAGTTTCGTGAGGTGTCTTCGTACGCAAGCCCTACCTGCAAAGTCATTGCCTGATAGGGCAGTGAGGCAACAAGTCAGCTGCCTAAGTTTTCGACGCAGCCAGACAGAAAACGAAACTAACACAGAACATACATGTTACAAGTATGTGGGCGGAAGAGGACATATAATCATTTCACTGCGGATTTTCCAGTTTTTGCTCTCTATTTGCTATCACCATTTCACTGGCAAGTTATTTCAATATATTGTTATTAAAAAAATATTACAGATGGTTGAGCACAATAGTAAAAAATAAATAAATAAATAATACTTTCATGCTTTATTGACATTAAAATTAGTCCATTAAGTTAGTTGTGTTCGCATGGAGTGCTACTTGAGAAAAAGAATACTGCTCAGGCAAAATCGATCTGTTTTCCCTCTGTACTGCTCACATACTCTGGTATATGTCAGTTTGAGACTGTGTATTTGTAATGTCAAGCCTGATTGTATTTCTTTTGTGAGTAGTTTTGGCAGTGGCACAGAGGATCTGTCTCGTGATGTTGGTGTTGTGGGGGGTCAGAGGTCAGAGACCTGAACAACCAGTCAGTGAAGGCGCTTTGGTTGCGCCACCCGGATTGTTCCGACCGGCAAACATAAGGCGGAAACATACAGATGGTCCGTGTTAGTGTGAGAAGACTGCCTTAAACCAATCAGAGCTTTCTCATGGGAAACGGAACCGCTCTGAACACAGCGCAATATAGTAGCACCCTCTCCTCAACCTTCTCCAGATCTCCTGGGTTAATACAGGGGTCAAAGGTCAGGGGTTGACCCTCTGAACAATGCTTTGGATTGTTGATATGAGCACTTAGAGATGATCACGGGTAATTGAGGTGTGGACATGGTTTCGATGTGTTATTTACAACTTGACGCTGCCTTGGGTTCGGTTTCAGTTAGTCCAGTTTGTGAATTCCGGAAACCAGTTGATTCTGTCCTAAACGTTGGTTGAGGAAGATGGTGTTTTAAATGGGTAATTGTGTAGACACACAATGCAGTCATTATGTGGAATGTGTCCTTCTCAGCTATTCTAATCATTTCACAGTTGTTTATATGGGCTATCTTTGTTTATTGCTGTTATCTGAAGTGTTTGTGTGTGTATGTGGTGTTGAGAGCTTTGGCCCCTCCTTCTCCAGGGTTGATTGATGAGTTTGAACTGGTGTGTCTCATGAGGGGGAGGAGGCAGCACAGCTTTGATTTCCGTCCTGTTGGTCTGGGATACGTCCTGCTTTCTGTCCTCCTTTTTCTCGCTTTCTCTTTCTCTGTCCGTCGCTGCTGGTCTCGTCCTCTGTGCATCCACTGGTTAACAAGACTGAATGGCATATCTAAAGGGATACTTCACCCAAGAGTTCTGTCATTATAAACCTGTACGGATTTCTTTCTTCTGTGCAACATTCCATTTCCCTTCAGTTTACAATAAATGACACTTCGAAAAGGACACAAAAATCGATTAAAGTTCTCTGTGCGCTATATTTCAAATAATCTGAAGTTATAGCTTTGGGTGAGAAAAAAAACAAACTGGAATTTAAGTCATTATTTAACAAAAATTATGGCTTCCAAGTTCTCTTTCACACATTCATGCGAAATAGAAATAGCAATATCTGATTTGTGAAAGAATCGTGTTTTATTTTATTTTATTAAAATTTGAGACAGATCTTTTCAGTAAATCTAAAGGTAGGCTACATGTTATATCAGTTTTATATGGATTATCAACGGATGTTGGATTTTTTTCCATTTATCGATATCAGTCGATGGGATATTTAATTGTTCATTTCCCCTATTTTTACATTTAGATTTGACCTTTGCCATCATCTTATGCTTTCTTAAGAACTTAAGTCAATCTTTAAAAACATTAAGAATTTAATAACACTGTTACGTTTAATCTTTTTTTCATCTGAACTGAATATAAATTTAATTTATTTAAAATAATTAAATTTAGACTTGGAAATTGTATACATTTTTAATATTTGTTATTTTCTGGTTATATGACATAACATAAAATTTAGCTTATGGGCTATCATATGGCTTCAGAAGACTCTTGAATATAGTAATACAGTGTGCTTTTATGACACTTTTACATTGATTTTGTGTCCTTTTTAAACTGGAAAGTATGGGAAAAGTCAGCCAATTGCATTTTACAAAATAAGGTAGAATAAAGGTAGTCAGCCGGGCTTGAAACAACCATTTAGATTATTGGATGAGCTGTCCCTTTAAGGTTTGAATAATGTCTTTCTTTCATTGTCCACTTCTGCACTAACTCATGTTCTTGTCCCAGGGCTCCTCAGAAAGCAGTTTCTCAAAGGATCTGAGAAGTCTAGTTCATCATCATTGAGACTCATTTGGGCAGACTAATGATGCACTTCCCTTGTTTATGTGTGCTGGTGTTTTGGTCCCATGGCTGGGAATTTCTCGCCGATCCTGAGGATTTCTGAGGGTGCAGTTCATGTTTTTTTTGCAGACGACCTGTAAAATCCTTGTTAAGACTAGATGTGTCTTCAGCCGAAAGAGGTGTTCAGCATAAGACATGGAATTTCTTTCAAGCTTTGTCCAATTTATGTGTAGTCAAGCTCTTCATTACCAGCAGATGTGTGTGTGTGATGGGCTAATTCTTTTAGTTGAGAAAGACCAGACTCCTGGCCTGTTCTCAGGGATCACATATGCACTCACACATGTTGAGAGGTGAACACACACATTGAATGGTGTCCACAGAAAAAGGCAGACAGACTTTATTCATATTTTTTTTCCAGGTTTGATACAAGCTAAGCTTTATTGATTTTCACAGAAATATATTTTACTTTGACCCTCATACAAGCAAAAAAAAAAAAAAAGCATTTACTGTGCAGGTCTAAGGGGAAAGGCATGATTGCAGCAGAATAAACGTTAAAATGCACATGGTTTCAAAAATATAGCCACAAAAAAGTACATTATCGATTGCGTACTCACCTTGTCACGTAGTTATATCCAATGTGAACATGTAAAAACTGATAAACTCATCGAAAAAGGGACAGTGATGTCCTCTATTTTCAAGGAGACATTTTCAATGTCATTATGTCTGTAGAAAAACAGAAGTCCACTGATATTTATATACCACCATTATACCACCACTAATATTATTATAAATTTGTACATTGATCATGATAATTATTTGTACATTTTTGTTATTTTGTAAACAAGTTTCACATTTGTGCTTTTAAACACTCTACAATGCCTTGCCCTATAGACTTCCATTCCAAGTGCATTCATGTAAATTCAATTTTGTGAAAATTGCCTGAGGGATGAATCAAAACTATTTGCTGTTGTAATGGACGGTATTCTACATATTGAGACCTTATGAAATGGCTTGATAAGTGCCGTTTACAGTTGACACACCATACGTTTGGTTCAAGTCATGTCAGAATGATTGTATTTACAAATTCAATGTAGTTGAAAGTCCTAATTTCTTGTAGGAATCTCTGGATTTTCTTCAAGCTTTGACTTTCTGAATTGGGCATTTTGTGTACCTTTGATGAAGAATAGTGATACAGCTTGGCAGAAAACAATACTCATTTATCTGGTCAATGAGGAGACTTCATTTTGACCATATTTCCCATCATTTCATCCCTAATGGTTCCTCCTTTGCACTTTTTGTAACATTAAAACACGTTTCTGACTTTGCTGGCAAATAAAAAAAAGTAAGGAGCCCCTAAGGGGACATGGTGATGAAAAAAATATGAGATGGAAGGATAAGTTCTTTTGCCTTTACCCCTAGAAACTTTGCATTCGCTTGAAATATATTTTCCCTTCCATCTTCATATTATTTCCTTCCTAAGTTTTGTGAGCGAACGCAAAAGCATTTTATTCTCCACCTCGTTTTTTCCTCTATCACCATGTCTCTTTAGGGGCTCCGTAAAAAGTCAATTTTATTTAGACCAAAATCACTTCATTATATCATAATTATGATTTCCAAACTCTTAGGAACTTCCCAAGAGAACTTGGCACATGATTTGCTACTTGCTAGTCAGTTGCAGTTGCTGTTAGTGGGAGGGACATTCTCATTCCACAATCTGGTTGGACAAAAAACTGTGTAGTGCAACATGAGTCATAAATATATATATATATATATATTTTTTTTTTTTTCCCCAGAAGACAAAGTTTGCTTAAAGATAGATTGATAGAAAATAGATTTGATTTGTCCTTAACATTAACTACAACAGCTGAATCACTTGTCCATTGAAAGCTGAATCACTTGTCCATTGAACTGAACTTGCTGTGCATGATCAGGGGAAATCACAACATCTGTTGGGAAGGACGACTGACCTCTCTCCTGTCCGTGAAGCAGGAGATGCATTCCTTTTGTTTACACGCATCCATTTTTCAAGCACTTTGCTCCCTGCGTTTTTTCCATCCATCAGAATTAAACGCTCACCGCGGCTGCCGTTCCCTGAGCGCGTCAGTGTCACGATAATAAATCAATGCGTGAGTGTGTGTTCATGGCGGGATCTTCCGGTGCGCACATATTCCAGAGACAGATGAGTTGTTAATAGAAGTGTGTGTGTGGCTGAACATTACCTGTGTTACACAGCATATCCTGTATCCTTTACACCTCCTGACAGCCGACCAAGCAGGGGTCGTGACCTCTGCGCTTATCTTCAGCTTTGATCTACTCCTTATTCATTCACAGTGTTTCCCTCTGAGGACACTTCTCTCTCTTTCTCTCTTGCTCTCCCTCAGTGGTTCACCAGGCAATGTCAACAACACCCAGGAGCCGTAGGGTAAAGGGTCGTGGGTCGGGACCCCCGAGAACCTTCCAGTGTTGTCATGTCAAGGTGATGCAAGAGTGACCGGTGAAACTGCTGACAGTGTTGCATGAATGTTGTTTGAAATCTGACAACAATTAAAGCGTCCTTAACAAGCCATCTGATTTCCCATGAGTCTCACATCAATACAACGTTCCCTTCATTAGCACACATTTATTCATTTATTCAATTATGCATTCACCTATTGACTCGTTTTGGCCCAAATGCCTCAGCCTGTCCATGTGTGTGTGTGTGAATAAATATGTGCCCATTCATGCATGTATAAGTGTATTTGTGTGCGCGTGTGTGCATGTGGTGTCAGCAGTTTGGAATATATTAGAAAGATAAAGTGTTAACAGCTTATGCATCAATTCCCGTAACAACTGGTCACCAATAAGAGAACATGAAGCTTGTGATGGAGGATGATTGTCTGGATACACGACGGCTTTTAACTTTTAACTTTATTTTGGTTTATATTGACATCAAAATTACCACCATTAATCATGCATTTATTGAAAACATTTTAACAGTGAATTCCCTTGAACTGTAAAGTCGGCATGAAATGGAAGTCCCTATTGTGACGTATATTAGAGTGAAACGGCTTCTGAAATGACAAACAATTTGGGGTGGGACTTGATTTTGTCCATAGGAATAGATTGGATTGTAAAAAGTTGGGCGTTGCTAACGAAATAGAGGCAGATCGGAATGCCAGTTTGCAGTCAGTTGTGGAGGATATTTAGTCCCACATACGTCATGAAGAGAGCTGATGCTGTTTCCAGAGGGAAGGGAGGTTAATTGGGCTGGGCAGTGACACAAATTTTTAACCAGGACACGGACCGCGGAAACACCAAAGACGCTTTAATATATTATGTATTAATTAATATATTATATTATTATACATGTGAGCAACTGTTTGGATGCATTCATCGACAGAAAACGAATCATTGTTATACAGCTCAACACAGATAGACTTTTTGTTTAAATCCCGTTTTTCTTGATTCTCGAGTACCATATTTACCGTGCCTAATATCGATCTAGCTCACTGCAGTGAGCAAGAAGTGTCTTATTTAAGCCGCCGAGCAAACGCACAGAGTAGCATTATAACAACTTTCATCACACTCAAATGTATCTAATATGGTAAAACAGCGCTGTGTTACCCCACATACGTATGACCGGAAGATGCGGAAGCGTAATAAAAGCCATTAGCTCTCGAGTTGTGTGTCGTGATTGTCTCTAATTAGCAAACGCTCCAGCGGCTTTCGTAACATTAATAAATTACCGGTCAACCATGAATATGATTTCTGCCCGAGTCCCGTCCTATTCTCCACCAGCTGTAGAGGTGAAGACAACAACTGTTGTTGCACATGCCACAGTGCACTACAAAAAATTTATATAATTGAGTTCATATCATTTATTTATTCTTTATTATATATTTTTATATATAATTAGTAGTTCAGTGAAATACTAAACATTTATTCAATATGTAGATTTTTTTGATAAAGCGTATAAAAATACATCTGGGCTTTTAGGGAGAGACAAAAACCACCATATTTGCACTGTTTTTTTCAGTATGAAACAAAAAGATCCAAAGCACTACCCCATATCTATCCACTATCCCATATTGAGGGTTTTCTGAGCTTTTGTTTTAATGTCTTTGTATGTATTTTATTGGGATGGGCAATTTCTTCCACCATATTTCAGAAGAGGGTGAGTAAACAATTTTTGGATTTAGAATTTAAATTTTTTTGGTATTTGTTCTATGACAATAGTGATTGTTAATGCATTGTAATGTTTTAATCTTTTGGCTGCCAGCTCAGATAAACTACTATATACCACATTTCAAAAACAGGTCACATGATGGACATCAATGCATTTAGCAATTATATAACACAAATTACATTTATAATTCATTTTTAGTTTTCCTTAAAGGGGTCATAAAATGGTACATGCACTTTTACAAGTTGATTGTACTAAAATGTGTGAGTGCCTGTACACAACCATCATATAATGATAAAAATCCATCCAGTGTTTTTTTTTAATCTCCTTATATGTTTTCCTCTGTCTCAAATCAAGCCTGACTGTGTGACGTCAACGCCCCTCCCACGATTGTTGATTGACAGCAGCGTTTCAACACAGACCCGCCCTGAGCGAGCTGTCATCATAGTCCGCTATTGTTGATACGCTGGAGCAGAATGGCGTCTAAGCGATTGTGTTGTTCTGTTCTTGGGTGTAATAACCAGTCCCTCCAGGATTTCACGATTTTTTTGTGTGATTTTTGCGATCAAAATGACTGATTTTGTGGTGGTAATTTCCAGAAATTTGTGAAAAAAATTGCGATTTTTATATTTTATAATTAGGACATCACATTTACCATAATAGTATTATGTCAGATGCACAATAGTCATACATGACACAAATCACAAACAAAATGCATAAAGCTTGTTTATGTGGTCTAATCAAATTCTTTTTTTTTTTTTTTATTGTGCTGTAGCCTATTCTTGTTGCTTGATTAACATTAACAACACTGACAACAGCAGGTAAATTAGGTTACTGTCACTTTAAGACCTACTACAGTAATGACAAATGTCCCAATCAGTTATTGTTTTACGTAAAAACTTGCCAAGATTAATATTTTGAAGTAATTGTAGCTATGTGTATTTGTTCAAGCACTATAAAGAGAATTCAATATTCTACTAGGCTGACAGGCGGTGACACGCAGTCAGTCCTCACACACACGCGCACACACACACACACACACACACACACACACACACACTTGCAGTCAGAGACAGACTGTCACTCGACTGGCTGAAATTAGTTCTCTTTCACGGTATACTGCGCTTTTAATCATTCTTTTTAGTACCATCGAGCATATCATACTTTTTGTTATGTCATTCAATCATGTTAAACGCGTTAATAAGTTTGCCGTCCTGCCCAATGAAAACCTGGGCGCTGAGAGGGCAGGAGAGACGCTTTTTCTTTCGCCATGTTTCTGACAGACCGCTCACAGACATCAGGCGTGCGCAACATCTGTATCCACGTAAAAATGCATTGAAACTTTAATTAACTAGAGATATTTCAATTGGGTGATTATAATTTAATGTTTTGTGAGGTCTTTTTTTGAATTTTTGTGATTATTTTGCGGTTAAATTAGGAATTATGCAGGATTGCAAAAAATTGCGACATTTTGTTGATTTTGCGTTGTATTCAGCGATCGCAGAATCGCGAAAAACTGGAGGGACTGAATAACGAACACAGCAGTCATTTTGATGTTCCTTAATCCGAACCGCTGAAGACGCAGTGGCTAAGTTTTGTTTTCGAAGGGAATATTCCCCACGATCAACGTCAATGCTTTCATGTTTGCGCAAATCATTTCTCACCAGACTACATTATAAACTAGGGTCAGTATAAAGCTAGTTTTACACTCAGTAGGTTTACACTCAGGGTACATTACGGCATGTTTTCTATGTACGACTGACAAACTGATACGGTTTCACAGATGTGTCCTCAGATACATCCGCTGCTGTTCTTTCTTTCAAAATATACCCTCAGCTGTTGTCAAGGTAACACTTCATGTGTGTTGTGTCTAAACGCCCCACAGAACAGAGGGGCGGTGAGCAGAGCTCATTATCATTTAAAGACACATGCACTTAAATGGGGTGCTGAAAACAGAGCTGTTTCTGACCAGGTAAAACAATATGACAATACTAATGAGAATTTTTAATTAAAGTATATTACAAACTTTTCATTTGGACCCTAAAGAATCATATTAACTTGTATACAAATGGCATTATATGACCCCTTTAAAAGGAACTGAAAATCATTTTAATTTGAATTAATTTATTCCAAGCAAAAAGTGCAATCCCTTGAATTCCAGGAATGGCTGGATTCATTTTAAAACAAATGGCTGTTTTTTTTTTTTAAATATAGCACATTTAGTTTGCTGTCAAAATTGCATTCATTGAATTAATTTGAACTGATCCGACTGGTTGTATTTACTCAATGCCTTTTTAAAGGGCACAAACTAAACTTAAAAAAACAGACCAAAACCAATCTTCCATGTCGCATGAATGAGGTAATAGTGTTTTTGAGATGTTTATCCCCGTGAAATTTCCAGCTGAAGTCATCCTCTGTACATGCCGTGCGGTTGCTGGCTCTTGTTTACGAAGCACTACGTGATATTTTACATTTTCCGACAACCAGCCGCATCTTCTTGTCAAGAAGGAGATTCTATTAGAAGGAGGCTCAGAGTCGAAGAGTTAGTGGTTTATGGAGAGTTGATGGTGTTCCTTGTAGTCAAGGACTGATGAAAGCTTTTATTACACGAGCCAAGCATTGCTGTTCAATCAGATCCTATTTACTTGAACTTGTGGTGGTGATTGTATCAAATAGATGTGCACTAAAAGCAAATTTTATATGTTGTAAATGTCACTGTGTACATATACAGAGTATATTTTCACAGCAAACACACTCATTTGTCTTAGATGGGACAATCCGTATCCCATGGCGGTACTTACTCTTTAAACAGCTTTCACCAGCCTCTCTGTTTGTCTCTTCCCACTGACTTCTGTTCCATTCTGTCAGCAGCCTGGATCATGTAATGGTGAATAAGTACAAGGCTGATAACAGTCCTGTCTGTCTGTAAGAGCTGAATTAGAAAAGAGCTCATTTGCTCAAGCTTCTAATTATCCTGTCGCACCAAACCACACAGAGGCGAGAGTTGAGTTTGAGAAGGTCTTTTCAAGCAGGGCCAGCGGTGTCATGATGACTCACTCCTGTTGAGTAACATGTATTCCTGTGTACAGTATGTGTGTATCTGTGTATTTTTTTTCTTTTGATGTAAACTATGCGGTTTTTCATGAGGGAAACGTCATTGTCGCATCTTTTATCCTACAACAGCAAAACGTGATAATTATGACATTCTCGCCTCGTCTCTGTAAAAATAGGATTTTGTCATCTGTTTGTCACATATATGCTGTTGTTCAGAAGATACATGATGCAGATAATCAATCGAGATCATTTTCATAAATACAGAGAATATTTACTAACCCCACTTAATTCAAAGACACGAACTGACAATGGGCTGAACAGAACAGGGAGTATGTATATACACACAAGGGCTGAATCCGAAATCACTATTAGCGATTATCCTATCGCTATTCCCTAGTCACAATAATACAGATCACGTGAAGGAGTGAACGTAAACAAGGGAGCGAATTTGGACGGTCATTGAGTGTACATTGGCTGTACACTCGTTATTGCGGTGCAATGTGGGATTGAATGAGTGCACTTAATAAAATCCACTGGATTCAGACACCACCTTGAATAATACCCTATGAGGATATAGGGGGCGATTTCAGATTCAGCCAGGGTTTACAAGAGAACTAAATGAACAACAGGCGAACATAATCAGTAACTAAGAAAACGAACTAGGGCACAATAAAGACTAAACTGAAAGGGTAAACATGAAACCAAGACACATGAACAAAAACACAATTAAACAAGACACAACCCTGGCACTGTTTAAATCAGAAAGTAGTTTTTATATTATAATACTAATAATTGAATGATACTAATACTAATATTAAAAAAAGTTTCATAAAAGTAATCTGTCGTGTTTTCAACAGAGAAAAATAATGTGTTTTTTTACTATTATTATTGTATTTTTATTACTTTCTTGATCTAAATATATTATTATTATTAATAAAAAAAATTCTATGAATGTTTCTGCAAACTCCAGTTCAAGACTCCAGACAAATTGTGTGGTTGTTATAATAATAATAATAATAATAATAGTGTAATAATAATGTATAAATTAATTAATTAAAGAAACAATAATATATATCAATTTTTTTTTTTAAACAAATAATAACTTTTACTGAATTTTACACAGTCTTTATAATGTTGCTAACTATTTTTCTCACACAGTATACTGTAAATGGGTCTTATGTGTATAGCTGAATTTATATTTTAGAAAAGGGGCACACGTATTATCATATTTGGGGGTTCTTACTCATTGGCATCAAAAACGCTGAAAATTTCTGTTCTATATGAATGAAGAAATGCTAAGGTCTTCTGCAGCCATGAAATATGGTGCATGCATAGAATCATCTACTTTTACAGTCGAATGCAGCATTAGAATGATGATTGAATGATGTTTTAATATGGTGCAAGTGTGACATTTGATGGTGCAAAGTTGTTAGAATGACGTTTACTTCTGAATTTGTGTTGCCATATCCGAAACAGTTGGCTGCTAGATAAAAATGGATTATTATAGTAGCCTGATGAAGGATATCCACAGCAGCTGTAATGTTAAGAAATTTCAAATGTAAATATTATGGCAACATACAGAGGACAGGTTTCGCACTGCTACACTTATTGAAGAGCTTCTGTAGTGATATTGATGATGGGATGCCATGTTAAACTACTGATTGATTACTAACAGAAGATCTATGGCAAACACAAACTCCTGATCAATTCACTAATCGAATGTTAGTGAGCACGTCTGCCCATTTATTGATCTTAGCATCTGACTGCAAAAGCAGCTGCTGGTGCATTTAAAATCAAACAGACACCATGCCGTTATTGATATGCATGTCTAACACACACACACACACACACACACACACACACGCGCACAATTATTACAATTTATAATAGCTATTTCCTATTTTAATATTTTAAATATAGTTTTAAAATGTAATTTATTCCTGTGATGGCAAAGCTGAATTTTCAGCATCATTACTCCGGTCTTCAGTGTCACATGATCCTTCAGAAATCATTCTGATATGCTGATTTGGTGCTTAAGAAACATTTCTTAATATTATCAATGTTGAAAACTGTTCTGCTGCTTAGTATTTGTTTTGGAAACCATAATATTGAGATGAATAGAAAATTCTAAAGAATAGCATTTTAAATTATTTTGTAACAATGTACAAATCTTTACTTTCACTTTTTATCAATTTAAAGCGTCCTTGCTGAATAATGCATTTATTAAAAACCTTACTGAAGGATCAGAATCCAAAAACTTAGTTTATTTCCAGTTTTAAATTACATTTTAGGTCCCAGTTTTCCAGTGTGGTCTGGGACATTTGGATACCGTATAATAAATATCCAACAATTTCTGCAAAGCACAGCCACATCTCAACACTGCACTTCTCTAACCACGACCTTCACTGCAGTGACATGAAAGGCATTTGTTGGCCATTCCGATCTTGAACTCTCTCTCTCAAACACACACAGACTTGTATTTTGGTTTCCCACACAGAGTGATGCTCTTGGGGAGCGCAATGGCACAATACAATACGACAATTCAATTCCGAACACAAGAGCTTTCAGCATTCAGATGCGCTATCACTCACAATCTGCGTTACTAATGCAGTCTCGTATGCAGCTGTATCCTCCACACTTTGCATCTGCCGATCAGAACGCTTGTTACAGATGCTCACACAAACAAACAATCCACAAATGCTGGTTTGTCTATATTATTGTTTCCAATCGGAGTTCCTCGTCTGTTTTCTTTCTTCCGCCCAGTAACCTGTGACTCATCACATCATCCGAAAGGATGAAGTGCCAACAGGCACAGGAAATGGCTAGCGGGTCACAGGAGGTCAGGTGGGGTGAGGCAACGCTGATAGAAGGTTGATGGCAGGTTATTAACGCTCTAATGATGACTAAATCTGGCTTGTCTCCTTGACGCCTTGCAGTTGCACGTAACATGTGTATTTTAGCACGGTAGAGTAGTACAATTTTACACATTTGCTCTATCACAAGGTATATCTTACATGATATAAGATATACCTTGTGAAATAATTATAATAAAGGTAAATGATTATTACAATTATATATTTTTTATATATAATGTATTTCAATAATGTTATTTTTATTGTATAAAATAAATATTAAAATGATTTAAAAATATAGCCTATATATATATTTTATATAAAATATATATATATTTTTAGCCTATATATATATATTTTATATATATATATTTATTTATTTTTATATATATATATATATATATATATATATATATATATATATATATATATATATATATATATATTTTTTTTTTTATAGTTTTAATATTTATTTTATATATTATATAATATACATATGTAGTGGGCCATTTACAGGAAAAGAAAAAGAAAATTTAATCTTTGAAATTTTTTGAAGCTTAACAGCCCTCATTTGCTTTTAATATATTAAAAAGAGTGGGCAGAAGAAGAAAAAAACTTCACATTCTGTGTTCTACAGAAGAAGGAAACATACAGGCTTTGAACTATTGTGAATAAATGATGACACAATTTCTATTTTTGGTCAAACTATTCCTTGAAAGACTCAAAAATGAACTGTGAACCGGGTAAACAGAAAGAAGGAATTAGATGACAAAAGGTCCCAGTTTTCCTGCAGTGAAATCTGTATTCTCACTAAACATAACTCACTGGCCGTCTTGAAATGAGTCTCAGCAACAGCTGAAGCAATTACATAACTGTCCGTTCATAGCACAGTACACCGATCTGTTGTAAAGCAGAGGAAACCACTCTCGGCTCTACCACTGTTGCCGTCTCCCAGCTTACACCTGCAAATAATTTTACTCCAACTTGTTTATTTGACTCTTTTTTTGAGGGCTACCAGTGTTTCCTCTGCGTTTGAGTCGCACCGAACACAATTCTCCCTGAGGGAACTCGCAGCAATTAATGTGAACCACAAACAAAAAGCAAACAATTTAGACTAGGACACACACACTTCAACATTTTAGGGAAAAAAGGTGCATTTGCTTTAGTATAATGGAAGAACGATTTGGCATAAAGGAAATGTGCAGTTATTCATTGTTTGATCTTTGAGCATTTCCTCCGCTGACAATCTGGTCTTTGTTACAATTTACCAATTCATCACAAATAGACTTCAAGAAATCAAGTCAATTAGTCTGCAACTAAAAAAACAGTTGTGTATGCAGGGGTCTATTTGGTCTCCTGGATAAGTTTACCCTCTGGAGTTGATTAATTCTCTGCTAGAATGGACGCACGCATGCACACAGGCCTTCATTTTACCTCAGTGTTTCAATGCACCCACAGCTAAAATGATTCAAATCGCTAATTTCAGATTAAAGACCTCATTAGTGTGGGCAAAACTATGGAGAGGCTCGCACAATTATTGGCACTCCGCCCTGGTCTAACCTAACCTGTTTTTAGCTAATAGTGTGCAGTAATGGGGCCATCCTATTGAACAAATGAGACAAACTCCTTTGGTAAAAGGCTTTTCACAGCATATCATTATGTAATGTGATTTACGTTCAAGCCCAAGTCCATCTGGGAACAGAAATACTACAGGGAAATTAAACGGCATACACCATGATCTGATGTGTGTGTGTGTGTGTGTGTGTGTGTATGGCACAATACAGCCCATTTCGGAGGCGCTTATAAGGCTTGCTAATTTGACTCAGATGTGAATCGGTTGTTTTGAACAGTTTATTTGAATGAATTGATATAATAAACTGATTCAGCAGTTCTTTATATCATGTGGTCCGTGGCACATTATGCCATTGTTAAAACGTTCAGTAAAGTCACATGTTGGCACATATTGAATATTAATAAGGGCATTAATGCATCCCTGTTCGGTTTGTTGAACTTATTGAACTTACTCATAAAAAAAAAAAAGTAAAACAAAAAAGCTTTAAAATCTTAGTTATAATTAGGTCCTTGGAAACCTATAATACACATTTATATTTACATCACAAAATGTAAATATTTACGTATATTTAAATATTGGGTGTAAAACGTACATTGTATATGTTTTATTCAAAAGCCATTTATTAAAAACAGTTTGTTGAAGACAATTTTTTCTGCTATTTGCGGCTGAATTATGACTTATAACATTTCCGCTATTCTGCTGAACAATTACTGAAAAGTTTTGTACATTTTAATAAAAAGCCAGCCATGTATTAAAACCAGTATGTTGAAAAGTTTTTGTAACTTTTCTGCTATTTGGCTAATAAAGTAACTTCCTTTCCACTCATTTTTATCGGTTAGCTCATCAGTTCTCCAAAAAAGATGGTTCCCATTAGTGATTTGTTAACTCTGGAACCACTCACTCTCTCTGATTCAATTGGTTCAGTCCGGATTCATTTTAAAAGATCTGTCTCAGAAGAACCATTTAATGGTGGATCAGACGACACACAGTACATGTGCTTGCAGGATCACAATAGATGGGATGATGATGGGAAATCATTTCTTCATTCTGCTGCTGGAAACAGACACCTCTGATCACTTCACGCAGTGTAACATAAGAATCGTATACTTTACCTTTACTTCCCAAGCACACACACTTGCACAAAGACAGCCCCCTCTTTTGGAATTTTGATTAGTAGAATTCCTTTGGGATGTGGGATTGAGGACAGGAATGGGATCAAGGAGACAAGAGATGGGCGACCACCGACCCTATTTTCCCCCAAATCCTGCCTCTCAGAAAAGCCTCGGAATACACAGAGGAAATGAGGCGGAGCGCCACCTCTCACCTCCTGGGTTTTGATGTGGCGAGCTGTTTGGATACTGTGGGCATTTATTTATTTTATAACTGATCCTGGTTTAGCTCCAGCTGGAGGGAATAAAGCAGATGGAATGTTTTAGAGTGTAAACAGACTTGAGCGGTCTGACACGAAGACTTACACCGGAGGGCAACGTCTACCTCGACATGTCCCGACTGTTAGAACGGGGTGATCTGTGGTGAAAGGGGTCAGTGTGGGATGTGACCTTGCTTCTTTTCAAGCCCAAATAATGAGAGGTGAACTTTGTCAGGGCGATCAGCGGCGGTTTATCAAAAGATCAAACGATCTGATCATATAGAATCAAGAAGTTGAGAATTTGGTGTGTAGTACTAGTTTATGGTTGCGATGGACGTTAAATTGTGGGTGTGCTGTGTTTGTACAGCAGGAGTTGATACCTGGAGGGGAGCCGTTTTCACATCGCTCACGGTCCTCTGCGCTGTTTATTTATCTAGACAGTGTGTTCTAAACACTGAGAATTTATGAGCGCCTCAACTGTTGGCTTGTGTATCTGTTTAGTTTGGAGTTGTTAGGCTTGTTCTGACAAGAAAAGGCCTCAAAAGTCAGATTTTTGGTGTATCCAAATATCCACATTTAATGCAGTTTCCTTTGATTTCTTTTATTTCCATATGATTTCACATTAAATGTGATTTTAAAATGACAACAATTTAAACCATTTCAGATTTGATATCTCACAATGTGGCTTTATCTATTATTTAATTATATCAAAAAGAGAAAGAATTAAAAAAAGAAGGTAAAACAAGGTATATAAAACAACGTATTGTGAGATACTTTATATCTCACAATTACAACTTTATTTCTTAAATACATTATTAGTGTGACTTCTGATATTTTTAACTTTTGCCTTACAATTTAATTTTTTACTGCAAAAATGTTGCTTCGAGAAAAGGTTCTTATGGACCTTAATCAGGGTAGCGGCATATTTAAGTTTTGACAGGAATGAAAATGAGGCTGAGGGATAGAACAATATATGGGGCATAGATGTGCGTTAAACTCATCGGTTAATTCATATTTAACAACATACATTGATCAGCGGATGAAAAACATCTTTCCAAAAGTTTTTTTTTTCAGTAGACAACTTTATAAAACAGTTTTAAAAGTTGTGAGTTTCAAAATGTACATAATCTAGAACCTTTATACAGTGCATGCCATTGTAAAGACTGTCTATCCCTCACAGCCTCGTTTTAATCCGTGTTCAATTCAATATGGCGTCTAACCTGACAATATCATACTAGAAATCATGCTTGTTGGTCTAAAAACACTATGATTCACTAATCTTTCTGAACAAATGAATCAGATTTTATAACTAATCAGATGTTTATTAGAAAATTACTATGTTGACAGAAAGGGATTTGACAACCAAATTGGATCAGTGTGCAGTTTGAACAAAGCTTTAAACTTAAAGTTACAATTAGAGGCTTGTACAAGGAATGATCTTATGCTGAACTAATCAGAATACTTTCCCGTCCAAAACCCACATACGATTCTGGGTTGAGAATTCCACTGCAGAACAAAAATGCATGTGTAAGAAACAAAAGAGTCACTGACAATGTTCCACTTCCTAAAACTCATTAAAAAATCTGTAAAATGGCCAGACTCCCATAAGGTGTGAGAGAGCAGGAAAACCAGCATCCTACCTCCGTATGTGTGTGTGTGTGTGTGTGTTTCGTTTTTATTATATAATTTTACAGCTTTGCTACTTGTTTTTTCCTTTTTACATCATCGGTAGAAGTGAGTTAACTGAAGACGCACAGGACATGAAAACGAGGTGATAAAGCGAGACTGTGGTTGTGTTTGTGTATTCTTATGTGTTTGTGTGTGTGTGTGTGTATGAGAGAGAGGATGTTAGTTTAAAGCTGATATTCCCACTGAGATTCCTTTACCTTAATAACAATGAGAGGAGTTTCTGGTGTTTCCTTTGAGCTTTTATTGAGCATGAAAACATACACAACACATACACACGCACATAGTGCGACAGGAACCAACTAGAACAGAGAGCCACGTGCTGAAAGACAACATCCACGTCTCTGCAAAAAAAAGAAAAAAAAAGATAGAGAGTGGATACTCTCTTAGAGCTAATTTTGGCCATTCGCTGCCACACACACACACACACACACACACACACACACACACACACACACACACACACACACACACACACACACACACACACACACACTCCAATTAAGCAACACAAATAGTAAATTCAAAAATGAAAAAGTAATTGCACCAAGGCTGCTTTTATTGTATCAAAGTAAAGTACTGTACAGTACAGTTAAAACATTGATATTATAAAATATTATTACAAATAAAAAGTTTCTATTTGAATATGTTTTAAAATGTAATTTATTCCTGTAATGGCAAAGCTCAATTTTCAGCAGCAATTACTCCAGTCTTCAGTGTCACATGATCCTTCAGAACTTATTCTGATTTGCTTAAAGTGAATTTCCTCCAGTAGTCAATAATTGTATCCCTTAAAATTAATCTTTGAAGTTGTTTCCTTGAAAAAAATGTCTTCATGTGTTATAATATCTTGAATGTAACTCTACACCCTTGCCTCATTTAGTATACGTGGTGCTGTGAATATGCAAATTATCCCCGCCTCCACTCACTCACACTAGCTCAGAAATCCACTCATTGATGATCACACGTTGACGTGATTGGTTACAAGGTAGTTTGTGACGTCAGAAACACCAGCGATTTTAAACCACGTTTTTGAGACAGTCTTTGGTTCACTGGAGTTTTAAGAAGATAATACTCAGCAATGGTGTTGACTTGTGAAGTTGCACATGGATTGTCTTAATGCACATTAAAAACACATAAACAACATTGAAAGCTTGATTTTCACCACAGGGGGACTTTAAGAAACATTTGTTGTTATTATTATGTAACATTTGTGCTGCTTAATATTCTTGTGGAAACCATGATACATAAAGATTATTTGATGAATAGTATAGAACAGCATTTATTTTAAATTTAAAAGTCTTTACAGGAGTTTATAACATTTTTGCAGCTTTATTTCTCGGGATTGTGACATAATTCACTCAATGTTTATGATAATGGTATTATTCAATATAAACCTTTTTCTCCTGTCATTATGGATTTGATTTAATTTGATCTTATTGCTTCTGAATCTATCACTACAATTCTAAATTTCAAACACATAAATTAAGAAAAATCCTTCTTGGACTAAACAAAAGTATTTTCGGCCAACATTATGCAACTTACAGTGATTAGAAGTCAGGAAAAAATATATAAGGATTAGGACTAACTCAAGCATTTCCTTGGATGGAGGACTGACATTTTGAAAACGGCAGATCCCTGTCAAATGTTTGGACATTATAGTTGTAGAAAGCCTTATTGTGAACTCACTTTCCCATTGTGAGTCTGTGTGAATGTTACCTGTAACAGTATGGAAAACCCCTTCAAGACTGAGCCTTTGTGTGTGTGTGTGTGTGTGTGTGTGTGTGTGTGTGTGTTTTTTTCCATCACGGCCTGCTCTTGCAATCATACATACATACATGCTCAGGCGGAACTAAAGGTCTGGCTCCACTCGACACATGAGTAGAGTACACCATCATCCATCTAGAATTATATTAGCACACATGTGGGGAAAACTGCCATTCGTACGAACACTTTTCAGTTTAAGAGATAAATTGATATCATAGTCCCAAGGGAAACACTTCTTTTATGTGAGTGCATGTGTGTGCTGGAATGCTGTCTCTGTCCTCTCAACGCAAACATCATTAGCCCTAAACACATGACCCCTGATTCATCACTATGTTGTTGATTTTGGAGGTAGATGATCAGGGTGTTGTCTGCCCAGAGGAAAATTGTATTGCTGAATGTTTACCCTAAAGTTTGGAGAAATAAATGTAGAAACAAATAGCTGGTGTATTGATTTGCAGACAGATTGATTTGCATAAGGCTCCAGATTGCACTAAAAGGGTTGCAAATGCGACAACAATTTTTAATCTAGATGCTTTGGAAGGATTAGTGGATGTTCATAATGTGGTTTTGTCTTTTTGGAGTGTGCGCCATTGTTTCCTGCATAAATAACGAACTGTGTGAATCGTGATGTCTGATTTAGGAAGAAATTACTCTTATGATCCGTTTTTTTAATTAAGTCAGTCAAAAAGATTCGCTCGTAAGTTAGATGTATGAACGCTCAGTCGGTGATTTTGCGTTTAAAAGACGTTGAATAGTCGTCCAAACTCAGCCCTGACGTCTAGGCTAAAACAAGGCAAAATTTAACCATAGCCCAAAAATAAACTAGTCACCTAGAACATGAACATGTCAAAGAAATCAAATCAAACACCTTGTAATCACTGTTGACTTTGACATGATGGAATATCATACAAGTTATTTTGGCAATAACGACATAACCAAATTCAAGGTTATTTTGGCTAGAAGTGGGTTACTCACAGCCTGCTATATCGGGTCAACTGTTAACTGAGACGGCGAAATGACAGCTATTGCTTGCTGGGTGAGTTCACAAGTGACTCCTTTACTGAACCATGAGTCATTTTATTGATAATAGCAATTCTAAATGAACCGGGAACCATTACTGTGATGTGAACATTTGTAAAAGAATGTGAGACTAAATCTGTTTAATGTCTGATTGCTCATATGGCATTGTGTAATTAAATATATATATATATATATATATATATATATATATATATATATATGCTAAAATGTCCCTTTAGCCCTGCGTGGCACTGGAACTTTGGTCTAATTTAATAGATTAATTGTTTAAGATTATTCAGACTTTTGATTGCAGAATTGGCAAACCTGAGCACCATTTGAAACAATATTGAGTTCTTTTGCTATTTATTTGCTATGTATTTACTTTCCTTTAATTCCCATTGCTGTCTAGAGACACACATGAGATGTTAAAGAGTCTCACTTGTGATTTTTCTGTGTGTATGCCTGCTGTGCTGCATGGAATGTCAGGTTTTTCATTCATCACGCGTTGTGTGTGTGTGTGTGTGTGTGTGTGTGTGTGTGTGTGTGTGTGTGTGTGTATGATGATGAGGATGTTGTCTACACAGATAACCTCACATCTATTTATCCGTGAGAGCAGACTGAAGATGTTCATCTGATTGTCTTCATGGTTCAGAGAATCTGTGTTTCCACTCTTCTCTAAATCAACACGTTCTCACAGAACTTTTGGGTCTGAACCTCTTAGGCCGGTTTCACACATTCAGCGTGACTACAACAGCAAAGAACGTGACACTAAAAAAATTTAAAGTCATTTTAGTCAAGAATATGTTCATTTCTGTTGTCGTTTTTCCATATCTACAGCTCTATGCACAATGAAGTGATTTCTGGGTTGTACCAGTCATAAAACAGTCATTGGGACTATGCCATTGAGAATTATTACATATTTTATGAAATCTAATTTAAGGACATGGACCACAATTAAATCCAAATGCTAATTAATGAAACCAAACCCCAAAGTGTAGCTATAAATGGCCTAAATAATCTGAATTCAGTCCATTTTCCTTATTATGAAGTGCTTTTAACGGTCTGTCACTTGGATGTTTACGCACAATTTTTTTTTACAGTGATTATAACTGCCATTTTTGTTTTGATGGCATTTCTAAAAAGAAACCTGCATGGCATATATGTCAGAAGAGCTTTTTTTTAGGCAAACATTTAGTAAATATTCAGTCTTGTCCACTGACCAGTTCTTAAGTATAGAGAGGTAAACGTAGACGTAGATATAAAACGAATGTATATGCATCATGGTACAGCGCATGCATGCAAGGTATTTTTGAATCCTATTGAGAAATTCAAGCTGGATTCAAGTGTTTGCATGCTTAAATTTTTCCTTTTGATTGGAGGAAGGTCTACATCACAGGTCAACCATTTCAATCTGATTGAAATTTCCTTCAGTTCAAGTTCAATTAGATTGATTGATGAGGTTTTTACCTGAAGGATAATTGTGATTATAAATGGATTATTTGGGTGCATGTAAAACTTTTTTAAAACAATGGGTGAGTAGATCAGCCTATATTGCTAAATATTGTGTTTTTTCAAGCATTTTAAGTTTGTTTTTTTCTTAATCAGATATGGATGTCAAAATGAATATGCACCGCTCACAGATGCAGGATGTGTGAAACAAGTCTTGGTCATGTAGTTTTCCGAGAACACGCTCTGAGATACACAAAGTGGCAGTCACAAAGACACACACACAAACAGCTGTCTGCCTCGCACCCCTGGTGATACATAATCTGGGGTGGCTTTGAGGAACAGCGACATTTTCACGGATGTTAAAATGACATTCCAGTAATTTCCATGGATCATAAAGATCTACAGCTATAGCAGCATGAGACATGAACCACCATATGATCTAAGGCACAGATGTGAGGACACACACACACACACACACACAGACAGTCAGACAGAGCAGTCAGTAAGAGATGAAAGAGAGAGAATTAGAGAACGAGAGGGTTGTGACAGCAACACATGCCTATTTGCCAGAAAGAGGGAGGGAAACAGCTGAGAGGTTTTTTAGATGCAAGTGTTTTTTGGCACAGCTTGGCCACTTAGTTTTGGTCTCTTTCTCTCCCTCTTTCCCTCTCTCCCCCTCTCTTCCTTTCGTTCTGTCTTTCCTTTCCGCCAACAGCCTTGTTAAATGCGATGATGAAAACATTTCCACATGTGCTACCAGTTTGACCTGCTCTCTCCCGCTCAAAAAAAGAGAGCGTTGTTTCTCTACCAAACACACATTCTGATAAAACTCTAGTCTTACAAAAGACATTCACTGTTTGATGTAACATATTCTAACTGATGTAGCCGTATTGCTGGATTATTAATGGCAAATGATTCAAATAATTTGGATCAGGACTGTAGAACTGACAAAGCCAGGAAACAGAATCAATCTGTCAGCACAGTCTAAAACTGGTCTCAAAGTGTGTTAAAAACGTTCATTGTGTAAAAAGACAGAGTGTCTGTAAAGGAAAGGCAATCAATCATTTTGATCTGATGGATTTGGAAAGATTACCTTTAGGGAGACTCAGGAGCAGACACACATACATGTTTACTTAGTTATCTAAATGGGAACATACCATGGCGTCATTTGTGTGTGTGTGTGTGTGTGTGTGCGTGCGTGTATAGCTAAAGAAGTGTGGATACTGCAGTTTTTTCAGGATTCTTTGATGAATAGATAGGGTGAAGAACAGCATTTATTTGAAAATATATTTAAGAAATCATTTTGATGTCAAACTTTTATATAGGATGCATTAAATTGAATATATGTTTACAATTAATTTAAATATTTTTATTATGAGTTTTGTAAATTGTATTACTCTTGAGTTTATTCTTCTACTTCTATTTCAAACAAATAAGTTATGTCCGTGTGACTCAGAAGTGCATTCTTATTGTATGATGCCCAAATGAACCTAAACGTATTTCAGAGCAATTAAGTAATTTCCCTTTCTGTCATTACAGCTGAGAATGATCTGAACCAATCAGCATTTAGAACACTGCCCTTAGATTGACCCTCAACACAATGATCGTCTTTCTGTCATCCGGTCCATTTTCCTCTCTTTTTTTCTTTTCTTTCATGTACCCACATACCTTCTCTTTCTCTCTTTCACTCTCTTGTTAGACAGTGTCAGAAAAGAGTCACCACTGTCTTTCACTAATACTCAGCTAGAATTTAGTTGCCTCTGACAATGCAACCAAATATTCAAGATTTGTGATTTCTGAGGTCTACATCAGAAGCTTACGTGTGAAAGCATTTAGTCCGAAGACTGTCTGAATTGTTACTCAACACAAAGTCTGTTGTACCGTGGACTGAGACAAATGAGAGAAAGCAGTATAAACAGGCTTTATCTCTTTCTCTTTCTGCTCCATTATTCAAGCGCTGATAGACTGGATCAATACATGGAATGCCTTTGAACACTGAGCCACAGGTTTGTTTGTTGTGTGTGTGTGTCTGTAGTGTGAGGATCTTCTATGATGGTGTATGCTGTTTGATAATGCTGTGTTGGAGTTATTTTGCTGTGCAATACTATAGAAATCATGAAACATGGGATGCCAGAAGTCCAACATCATCCTTCAAGTGTTTGGTTTCTTCAGTCATTTGACAGGTTGCTCTCCTGAGAACATATGCTAGACTGCACAATGTACTCTTTGGTCGTAGGGCGGGGGATGGGGGGTGGGGTGGGAAGGGTTTGGGGCAGAAAACCCCTTTCCTTCCTTCAAAAAAACCAAAAAAACAGTCTCGCTCTTTCTCCCACACAGACACGTTCTCTTTGTTTCTCTCTGCATGAATGAGGTCTGTACTGGCGGGATCAGCTAATCCTGCTGGAATGCACAAGGAATGTGAAAGATGAGTCAGGGATTGAGAGAGAGAGATTGAGAAAGAGGGATTATGTGGGTAGCATATCAGGAATTATCTAATGGTTCTTCCTATCAGAGCCGCGCATGACCAACATGTACGCAGCAAATTGAAGTAGTGGTGTTAGAGTTCATTTTTACAGTTAGTCGTTGTCATATTCATTATTCATTCATAATCATTTCTCATAATCAACTCAACATTGTTAAGTTGTTTTGATTGATACTGTGAAGCAGCTTTGATACAATCTGTATTGTGAAAAGCGCTATATAAATATATTTGACTTGACTTGACTTGACTTCTTCTTCTTCTTTAGTGCTGCCTAGTGCAGCGTATGCGACTTCACGATGATATTGGTCTAGGTCTAGCACGGCGTGTAGAGTTTGTGCTGTTGTTAATTCCATGTTTTGATGTTACTGAGCCATGTCGTTTTTGGCCGACCTGGTCGTTTTTTCCCTTCGATTTTTCCTTGCAGGATTTGCTTTAATAGCTGGTATTTGTGGTCGTTTCAGGCAATGTGGCCTAAGTAGTGACACTTCCTGCTAATGATGGTCTTCAGCAGTTGCCTGACAGTGCCCATGTCCTGCAGAACGTGTGCATTGGTGGTTTTGGCTGTCCATGGGATTGTCCATGGGAATCATTTCACTCTGAATGAAATAGCACATGTATTAGTTATGGACATGGTTACATTATTGATCTCATATATATCAAAAGTTTAATGTCAGTAAGATAAAAAAAAAAAAGAAAACAATACAGTAAAACTGCACATTTTAGAGTGGCCTTTTATTGTGGCCAGCCTAAGGCACACCTGTGCAATAATCATGCTGTCTAATCAGCATCTTGATATGCCACACCTGTGAGGTGGATGGATTATCTCGGCAAAGGAGAAGTGCTCACTAACACAGACAGATTTGTGAACAACATTTGAGATAAATAGACCTTTTGTGTACATAGAAAAAGTCTTAGATCTTTGAGTTCAGCTCATTACAAATGGGGGCAAAAACAAGAGTGTTGTGTTTATAATTTTGTTCAATATATATCTGTATGCAAATAGTATAAATGTAAATATTTTGTCATGTAAATTTGACAATTGAAATTGGGAGCAAGTGACTGATGAACTGAACACATTATAGATGTAATATCAAACAAACTTTTCAGGACCACTAAAGACTAGCATGTCTTCACACAGTCACAGTGGTCCACTATGTCAGTCAACGGTACATCTTATGCTGTCTGCAACTTTCGTTGGCCCGAGTCTGTCTCCACTCCTGGGTGGTTTGTTTCATACGTTCTCCTCTTGAAAGCTGCGTGGATGTGAGACTTGTTTTATCAGGATTCTTTTACTCTGACGGTTGGTACAATGCATAAAGGTTTAGCTCTTGTAAACCTGCGTGTCTGTACTTGTCTTCAGATGCTGTTGGGTTTTTTTTTTCAATCAGGACAAACCAGATAATGTGTGTGAATTACTGTAACTGACTAGCTAGTTTTTTTTTTTTTTTGACGTATGAGTTTTTATGTCTGGATTTGTGTCTGAATGCTCATAGGGAAAAAGCAAATTACTGTTCTGACCAATGTCACCCTAAAGCAGAGTCAAGGACAGAGCCAAAAAAGTAATAAAGCAGAAAATCCACCAGTGTCACGTTAGGGGCTTTGGAGAGCTGCTTTGACATCAATTAAGTCCCACACACGCACACACACACACACACACACACACGCACACACGCCTCATGTCGGATGACCATCACGGATCATATAAACGACACATCACTGTAGGGGGCGACTTCTGTCAATTTAGGCTATCCACTGCACACATAAATCAATGGACTTGGTGGAAATTCAAGCATGTGGAAGTGTTTCCTTGTATGTGTGTGCTTGCTTGTATAGGAAATCATGTGTGTGATCATTTGCTGAAACACTCTAGAGACAGATGGGGCAGTAATAGCTCTGTAGATCTGACAGAGAGAGTGAGAGAGAGAGGGTTCATGTTTCTGTTAATGTTTGTCAATACAGGGAACAGTGTTGACTATTCGTGAATAATTTAAATCTGATACCGAAGTTAATGTATCAAAAACAATCAAATAATGGAATTGATGGGAAATATACACTAATCAATAGCTATAAAGCAACACAGTTTTAGTTTAGTTTTCACTGTGCTCTGTTCCTGTTTTGTCTGCCTTAGTTCCCTAGTTAGTTGTTAATCAGTTCCCAGTCCTGTTCTGTTTTACCTTGCTTACACTCCCCTTGTATTTAAGCCCTGAGTTTTCGAAGTTCTGGGTCCGGTATTGTGTTTATTGTGGTTGAGAATTAGGGTACGTTTACACGGCAACATTTTCCTTTGCTTTTTTCTGCGTACAGATGACAATTTTGTCAAAACAATCCCCGTTGACACGGATCCGCGAAAATGACTAAACGCTGTATGATAATGCCAGGCCAGTATTGAAACAGTTACTGTGTCTTCACTTGGTAAAGAAACACTATTCACTTATAGACTGAACACGTAATACGCAACTACGCATTACATCACCATTTTCACAAATGTACGTTTTTGTTGTTTGCATGGACACAATAACTGTAACGTTTTTATAAATTTGCACTTTGGAACCTGTTTTTAAAAGCTTGCATTTTCAGGCCCCCAAAACGCTGTTCTCGCGTAAATCAACAGCCAAAAAGTAAAGCATTCTGAGTTTAGAGAAAAGAAATTGTAAAAAAAAAAAAATTAATTTAAGAATTTTTTTTATTTATGGAAAGAGTCATTTTAATAACTCAAATTATTGAGTATTTTATCCATTGAATTTAATCATTAAATAACTATAAAGCAAATCTTAGGTCCATTTTGGGTAGTGTATTAATTCATTTTTCATAATTAATTTCATTTATTCATTCTTTTATGCTGTTTTTTATATATGTATATTATATTTTGTTTTTAATATATATATATATATATAATTATATTTCTTTTTAAACTTGTTGAACCTTTTGATATTTAAATTTATATTATTATTTAATTAAAATGATGCTATTTCTATTAATCAATTTAGTCAATCAAGTTTTTGTTTAATTATATTTTGATATTTATTTCATGTTTGATATTTCTATTTATTTAAAAAAAGTTTTTTGCTATTTTTGCTACTTAATTGAATTATAGGCAATACAAATGTATCAATAACTAAAGCAAAACTTGGGTCCCATACTAGTTTAGCCTCATTAGCTCAGCCTTTTCATTGATTTACGCTAATGTCCCCCCAATCATTTACGCTAATGTCCCCCCAATTACGCTAATGTCCCCTCAATCACCCCATCAAGGTCGGTCAGAAATCTTGGAGTAATCTTTGATGATCAGCTGACCTTCACTGACCACATTACAAAGACAACTCGATCATGCAGGTTTGCTATGCACAACATCAGGAAGATCAGACCTTTCCTAACTGATCATGCAACACAACTTCTCGTCCAGGCCCTGGTCATTTCTAGGCTTGATTTCTGCAATGCTCTTCTGGCTGGATTTCCATCATGTGCAACTAAACCTCTACAAATGATCCAGAATGCTGCAGCTCGTCTCGTCTTCAATGAGCCCAAAAGGGCCCACGTCACTCCTCTGTTCATCTCTCTGCACTGGCTACCACTCGCTGCTCGCATCAAGTTCAAGGCTTTGACGCTTGCTTACAGATTGACCACAGGTTCAGCCCCCTCCTACTTCCACTCACTACTACAAGTGTACATCCCTACCAGAAGCCTACGATCGGTCAATGAGCGACGGCTCGTGGTACCATCACAGCGGGGCACAAAATCACTCTCCAGAACATTCTCATTCACGGTTCCATGCTGGTGGAATGATCTCTCCACCGTCATCCGGAATGCAGAATCCCTGACAGCATTCAAAAGGCAACTGAAAACTCATCTCTTCCGGGAGCACTTAACATAAAAAAAAATAAAAAAAAAAATAAAAAAAAAATCCTTTCCTTTAAATCCTCGCTT